>OY998152.1:0-600000 GCA_963921925.1 Sphagnum tenellum
GAGAGAGCACACAAGGGTAGTGCTGGTGAATAAATACTCCTGCACTTCTACGGGATGCTGCAAACACGAGTCTTAACACAATTTGTACCCAGGTTGTTAACGTGCAATTGAAGGAGGGTAGTTGCCACCATTTAGTGACTTACCAAGGCTGCCTCCCCGAAATTCTGTCTCCCCGAGCGCATGCCAGCCATCCCAAACATGCCACATACCGTCCATTTGAATCGCGTAGTATTTCTGGAGCTGTCGAACCATAAAGCTGTCTGAGCTCAGATTACACATTTTTGGGGCTCAAGATGGCCCCTAAGAGGCCTCACTCAAAAAGGTCAAGGTACCAACATGGGTGTCGGATCACCCCGGCCAACTTGTGCCACCTACACCGATGACCGGTTGGAACCCTTCCGGTTTCCTTTTGAAGTGTGCTAAATGATGCCACGTGGCACTCCAAAAATTTAGATTGCGTTTATTGACCTCAGGCCTACCTGCACTAAAATCCCTTATATTTGGGATTTTTGTTTTTTTAAGGGCAAATTTTCCCCCCATAGAAAAAGGATGCCCTAAACCTTGGATAACATTCTTTTCCAATTTTGCGATGTATCTACTTTGGCAATGATCCACAGTTCTAAACCCTAGCAAATTTTGATTATCGACAAAGTAAAGTAAGAAAGTAACAAATCAAAATGGAATTTTATGGTTCTCTAAATAGGTGTTTCCTAGAGTTTTATAGTTTCCGTTTTCGTGGGTCTTCTATAAATACTTTCCCATTGGTTTTATTATTTTCTTTATTTATTTATTGTGCTTGCTCGAAAGGTTGGTTTCATATTCAATATTTCATTGGTGGTTTTCGTTTTCTACGATGTTTGCAAAAACTATTTTTCTGTTGTGTATTTTTTCATTTTATTCTCTATGGTTGTTTTATAAATTTTGGAGGTTTAAGTTTTCAAATAAAGCGTAGTTTCTTCGCCTTCTTTTTCTTCTTCCGATTTTTGTTGTTTATCTCATTTTGTAATGTTTTATTTTTCTTTTACAACAGTTTTTTGGGTATTTATAACTTTTGACAACCTTATATTTATTTTTTTAATATTATTAGGTTTTTTTTCTTTTATTTTGATCTTTCAAATATGTATTTAGATTGATAGCACTTATAAGATTTCATACATGTACCTACAATAGTTCCTCTGAACTATGCTTGAATTTATGATTGCACATAACCTTAAACCCCTTTGGTTTGACTTGTCGTTCGCACGAGAGCCAACACAAATTTCAATAGCGACATGAACTATATTCAAAAATCAACCTGGATTGCGAGATCTTTTGCATGACTCCTACGTCCCATTCCGTTTGCCCTGACATAAAGCATGCCCTGTTTATGAGCAAATCCTAAGAACATTTATGTTGATAATTCTAGAAAATAATCCGAATGACTAAAAATGTTGCATGCAAAATTTACACAGGGCCAGTGATAACGTTGTAATCAAAATGGATGATCTCACGTAAATTATTTTCTACCAACTATGATTAAAAGAAAATGTGAACGAGATTTTTTGCTTGTCCTTCATAATGCTAGGATCTCCCGTGAAAGGAGGTAAATAACCTCTGAGAATCCTATGATCCCGAACGTATCGTTGCAAGCCGGCCAAGATCTCTTGCCTTAAATGAAACAGACCTCAAGGTAACTCAATACAATATAAAAAGTTGCACAACGTGGTCGACTCATTCAATCATTCACGTAAAGGTTGTTTTTGGCAAGTAGTTGATACATACTTGAGTCGCACTGCTCTTGTTCCTTTTGTGCTCAACTCTCAAGCTTGTGCGTCTACAAAGGTGCGTAATTAGTTTTTTTTTTTTTGTGATCGTCAATCCTTTTGATGGCAATGCGTTCATCATCGATTGTTGTTGGTTTTTTTAGCGTTTATGATCTAACAAGAGGCGTCAAATTTATATCCATTTGTTTCTAAATATTTTGAGTCTGATAATCATATTTTCTGCAGATGGGAGAGCCCGAAGCTACCAACCTGATGGACATGCCGTCGGAAGTTCGAGCTAACATCCTTAAGTTTTTATGGGCCGATGAATATGATGCATGGGAATATAAGGAGGATGGTCGTGTTTTAATTGTTGACCTACATAAGTTGCTTGCCCCTGCTACTGATGAGTGGGAAAAGCAAATGCCAGACATTCTGGCCCATGTTCACCTCGGGGTGGTTGACCATCTCGTCATCCTGGCATACATAGAAGGCACACATAGATCTCCAGGATGTTGTTTTACAGTGTATCACCCAATGTGCGTAGAATGGTTCCCAGAACTTAATGAGGTGGTCTGCAATCCACCTCCGAACATGCAGGTGACCATTAAAACGCATGGAGACGAAATCCCTGAACCGCATCCCGACGACATATGAACCGCTTGGTGACGACGTTGAGCCATATGTTTGGGGGGCGTAATAGTAATCGTTCATTTGTGTCGGCATGGTGAGAAAAAATGCTTGTGATAGTTAATCTTTTTGCAAAGGATTGATTGCAGTGTAGATACTTGATGCAAAAGCCATGTAAAGTTTTTAAAAAATGAAGATTGTTCATTGTTGTAAGAATTTCGAAAAAAATACTTGTAATGGCTTTGCAGTATGTTTTTGTTTTGTTTTACACGCATCAAGTGTAATTTTTTAGTGGAGAAACATGCTGTTGTAAAAGGTCCTAGAACATAAATTAAACCTTTATTACTCTTAAAATTATTCACCATTTTTATTTATCCTTTAAAGTTACTTTTTTTTTTGTGTGCTAGTTTTTAAACAATATATATGTATATTAATGAACTAAACCCTAGATGCCATTTGTCAAGTCCATTTTTAGGTTGATTATCAGGTGTCAGATAATAAGTTTACCATCGAAAAACACATATCTACTAACCATACGTTTACATATTTTATCGATATCATTCACAACTTATCGTCCCATCATGTTGGTCTCTGAAACCCATTCAAATAAAATTGTTTTCAAGCATTATTCTCTCGACAAAAAAACATCATGAAATATAAAGATCTCACCATAAGATGTCAAGAAGTGAAAACTTGTCCTAAACCCTAAATTCTACTCCTATTCCATTTTCCAAAGTTAGACAATTCCTTTCTTTTTGTCTGGCAACCATTACAACTGATCAGTGAACACAATAAGTTATTTATGAAATTAAGAATAAACCATTAATTTGACATTCATAGACATTCACATGGCATTTACAAGTCCACTAGAATTTTAGGAATCCATCTCACTTAAGCATTGATTTAGTGTGATTAAATTACATGCATCAAGGTGAGAAGAAGAGAGCTCGCCAAGAACTTGGTGACCAACGAGCTGACGGAATTACCAATGAGCACCGGGTAAAATCCGGCCCCCATCAACATTGCCTAACCAAAGAGCTCAAAAACAATGTTTGTGGGGCCTCCCCTCATAGCCTCAGAAATTATGCATGTGAGTAGGCTTTTGTTGAAATAGATTTCCAGATTATTATTTGTTACTAGTGGGTGCCCATGGCCGATGGCCACCTTGAAGTCCCCCGTGGGTGCCCGTGACCTTGGGTCACCATGCAGTTTTATACTTTTCATTTTTTCTTATCTTTTGCTCTTTATTTGGTCCCTGCCCTGCCCGCCCTTTTATTTTTTCTTATCTTTTACCCCTTATTTGGCCCCTGCCCTGCGCGCCCTTTTATTTTTCCTTATCTTTTACTTTTTATTTAGCCCCTGCCCTGCGCGCCCTTTTATTTTTTCTTATCTTTTACCCCTTATTTGGCCCCTGCCCTGCGCGCCCTTTTATTTTTCCTTATCTTTTACTATTTATTTGGCCCCTGCCCTGTGCATTTGTAGTCTGACAAAATTCCAGGAATCCATTTCAGGAAAGCATCGATTTAGTGTGACTAAATTACATGCATCGAGGTCAGCAGAAGAGAGCTCGCCAACAATTCGGTGACCAATCAGCCGACCGAATCACCCACGAGCACCGAGTAGAACCCGGCCCCCACAAACATTGCCTAACCAAACAGCTCAAAAACAATGTTCATGGGGCCTCCCCTGATAACCTCGCAGATTGTGCATGTAATCCAGCTCCTCTTGAAATGGACTCCTAGAATTAATCCTTATCAACCAGTGAATGCAATAAGATAACCATGAGAATGAGAACAAACCTGGAATCATGCGCACACAGCCATTCCCATGGCATTTCCAGGTCCGACAAAATTCCAAGAATCCATTTCAGTAGAGCATCGATTTAGTGTGACTAAATTACATGCATAGAGGTCAACAGAAGAGAGCTCGCCAACAATTCGGTGACCAATCAGCCGACCGAATCACCCACGAGCACCGAGTAGAACCCGGCCCCCACAAACATTGCCTAACCAAACAGCTCAAAAACAATGTTCATGGGGCCTCCCTTGATAACCTCGCAGATTGTGCATGTAATCCAGCTCCTCTTGAAATGGATTCCTAGAATTAATCCTTAACAAACAGTGAATGCAATAAGATAACCATGAGAATGAGAACAAACCTGGAATCATGCGCACACAGCCATTCCCACGGCATTTCCAGGTCCGACAAAATTCCAAGAATCCATTTCAGTAGAGCATCGATTTAGTGTGACTAAATTACATGCATCGAGGTCAGCAGAAGAGAGCTCGCCAACAATTCGGTGACCAATCAGCCGACCGAATCACCCACGAGCACCGAGTAGAACCCGGCCCCCACAAACATTGCCTAACCAAACAGCTCAAAAACAATGTTCATGGGGCCTCCCTTGATAACCTCGCAGATTGTGCATGTAATCCAGCTCCTCTTGAAATGGACTCCTAGAATTAATCCTTAACAACCAGTGAATGCAATAAGATAACCATGAGAATGAAAACAAACCTGGAATCATGTGCACACAGCCATTCCCTGGGCATTTCCAGGTCCGACAAAATTCCAAGAATCCATTTCAGTAGAGCATCGATTTAGTGTGACTAAATTACATGCATCGAGGTCAGCAGAAGAGAGCTCGCCAACAATTCGGTGACCAATCAGCTGACCGAATCACCCACGAGCACCGAGTAGAACCCGGCCCCCACAAACATTGCCTAACCAAACAACTCAAAAACAATGTTCATGGGGCCTCCCCTGATAACCTCGCAGATTGTGCATGTAATCCAGCTCCTCTTGAAATGGATTCCTAGAATTAATCCTTAACAAACAGTGAATGCAATAAGATAACCATGAGAATGAGAACAAACCTGGAATCATGCGCACACAGCCATTCCCTGGGCATTTCCAGGTCCGACAAAATTCCAAGAATCCATTTCAGTACAGCATCGATTTAGTGTGACTAAATTACATGCATAGAGGTCAGCAGAAGAGAGCTCGCCAACAATTCGGTGACCAATCAGCCGACCGAATCACCCACGAGCACCGAGTAGAACCCGGCCCCCACAAACATTGCCTAACCAAATAGCTCAAAAACAATGTTCATGGGGCCTCCCTTGATCACCTCGCAGATTGTGCATGTAATCCAGCTCCTCTTGAAATGGATCCCTAGAATTAATCCTTACCAGAAAAAGATTTTTCCGACAACCATGACAACGAACCAGCAAATGCAATAAGATAACTATGAGATTAAGAACAAACCCAAGAATCAAGTGCACACAAACATTCACACAGCATTTACAAGCATTTATCGACATTTACAAGGACTTCGAAAGACAAAGCAAAGATCATTGCCACGATGTACTTCTAAAAACTCGCCGACTCTCTAGAAAGAACATAAAAGAAAGGGAAGAAAATATAACCACTCATCTTGTTTCACAAACACTCACCCGATCTCACAAATGCCCGTACTTCGGCATCCCAGAACAAGTGCAGCTCGAGCCTGGTAGATGTCTGCACTGCCCTCTCAACAAAGCTCGCTGCCGGTATCTTAATCTGACCACCGTAAACCCTAAACGCACATGGGCTCACCCTTCCATGCATCTTTTCTTCCAACCTATTCAATGTTTTCTGTACACAGTCCCTAGATGCCTGCACCAGATGAAAGAATTAAATCACAACCAGGTAAATTCAATCTTGATACTGAATATTAAAGTTTCAACTGAGTGGCTAGCACAGACATCATTGAGCCTCCAATATGACAAAAAAGATATGCTCAAAGTTGAGTGCCACAACCTGTTTTCCATCTTGGACTGTAGTCAGAAAGTAATGACTACAAGAGCAACAACACTATCTTGACAACAACTTCTCAGAGGTAACTGGGCTTCCTGAGGATTGGCATAAGCTAGATTGGAACATGCACATCAACTCTCAGTGTGAGCAGGAACTAGAGGCCACCAACCAACAGGTTTCTGAGCACAAAGGTTTTCAGAAACTGGGAAGTTTTTTGAGAAGGAGCATGGAGGGTGCAAAGGGAATTTGGGCAAGAAACCTGTGGTGCAAGTTCATGGATTCCTACTTTCTTAATGCTCTCACCCTTTCCATTGCATTGACGCACTATAAGAAGCAAAACACAAAACAAACCCATGAGCACATTATGAATGTCTAGCTCTATTCTCTCTAGAAGACTCCGTGAGGGCAACAAGCATGGAAACGGCCAATAACATCACGAATAACCAAAGACAGGCTAGATACTTGTTCTAAGAAAAAGCTATCCATCTTTCAACCTAATACACATCAGAAAGGTGAAATGAAATTAACCATACCTCCTCAGCCTCAGAAACCACCTCTACCTTTGCATCCTTCTTCAGTGACAAACATTTCTCTCGCACCTGCACCACACAAGTCATTAATTTGTTCGCTCATGTGTTCAATTCCATAATTACTGCCTATCAGGCTCATGTCATTCTGTAGCAATCCTGAGAAGACCTAATAGACCTGGAGAGCAGATTCCAGAGCAGAAGTCAGATTGTAGACTCACTGGTAGAAAGTGAACAATTCTGTTTATATCAGTGTTAGAATCATGGTTTCTCCAGGAGAAAGCGGCAGTAGCTACACAGAGCTTGAATTTAAAAGAGCGATAAGCAGTGACAAACTGTTAATGAAATGACACATGGTTCACTTAAATTTAGCAACACGTACATGGTACAGATATACTAGTACCTAAAGGAACAATACAGTATTTTCATCTAGACCTCTCCGGCTTACCTGGTCATAATGCAGGCTGGCCTTATCAAACCGCTTTCGAACTTCCTGCACAAATGTACAAAGTTCAAGATCAGGACAAAACATTTAAACTGTTGATGGATAGTCCTAGACTACAAACTTGAGTTCACACCAAACAGAATGGACAGGCCACCCACATAAATCATGGAAATTCCGCCTTATAGCACCAACCTAGTAAATTTTATCAGGTAAAATACAAGTTCATAGCTTGAATTGTTTACTGAGTTAGAGTTTAAAATCATGCTTTGTCAGGGATGACCACATTTGGAACATGGATCTATGTGCAGCCAGCAAACTACTGTGAGACTACTACAGTTCCTCCATGATTAGCAGTGGGATTGCTCTTGTAAGTGACTACAAGACTTGACCAAATAAGGCAATCAAACAGCTACTGCAAGGAACAGATTGTGTCTTCCTCGCAGCAACAAGCAATTAAAGCCCAATGGGCACCATCACCACAGCTATGAAATGAGAATCGTCAGCCCAGCCATATCCTCAGTTGAAAGCTCTTCACCAACCTTCACAGTCTGCAATCCATCACCACCAAGCAGAGAAACTGGGTCATCACATGTAAACCTTGTTCTAGCATCTACTTTAGGTCGGATTGAGTACTGGACTCATCTAAGCTGCTGTTATATACGCCACCACACCCAGGTCAGTGGCTCTGATTGGACCAGGATGGGGAAGCATAATGTTGCATAGTTTCTCTTGGAAAGAAGAGACACACCTTGACATCTTGAAGATCGATGCTCACAAACTGCGTCAGACGTAAACAGACATGGTTCTCAGAGACGACATTGAGAAGTATTAAAACTGGTGTCACATTGCAATACAGCAGACAGAAATTCCAGACTGTTTCCAAACTGCAACACTGGTTCACAAGATAACCTGGTCACTCATTCACACAGAAATCCAACCATGTGAACCAAAAGGCATCAAAAGACAGTGTTTCCCCATCATGGTAGCCATCAACAGACATGGCTTCAGAGTGGCTCCTATAGAAAGATATGCAGGGCAAACTTTACAAATAGACACAGCTTCGCAATGTCCAATCAATTGTCGTCTTTGCATAATACAACAGCTGGAGCGAGCTTCTCTGGAGCGAGCTCCGGAGAGCTCCGGTGTAAGAGCTCTCCGGAGCTCTCCGGAAAAGCTCTCCCGTGTAAGAGCTCTCCGGAGCTTCTGCAGAGCTCCGGAGCTTCTCCGGAGCGAGCTTCTGGAGCTTCGGAGCTCTGGAGCTCTGCAGAGCTCCGGAGCGCTGCAGCTTCTGCAGAGCTCCATAGCTACAGAGCGAAACCCAGCTCCGGAGCTCCAGAGAAGCTCCAGAGAAGCTCCGGAGAAGCTTCAAGATAGGGACTTTCAGAACCAAGAAGAAGAGCAAAGCAAAGCAAAAAAAAAAGAAGCGTTGCAACGCAGCACAAAAAAAAACAAAAAAAAAGGGCGACGGCAGCGTGGAGCTCGGAGCTCCACGCTCCAAGCTCGTGGAGCTCGGAGCTCGAAGCTGCCCGAACTTGTAACTCCTTCTCCAAGCTACACGAGCTTGGAGCTGCAGGGCTTGGAGCTACAGCTCCCAGCTCGTGGAGCTCGGAGCTGCGCTGCTCCGAGCTCTCAGCTCCACGAGCTTGGAGCTGCGCTGCCCCGAGCTCCGAGCTCCACGAACTTGGAGCTCCAGCGCAGCTCCGAGCTCTGGGCTCCACGAGCTTGGAGCTGCAGCTCCGAGCTCCACGATGCAAGATAAAAAAGAAGAAGGGAAAAAAGCTTACCTTGAAGCTCTGGCGCTCCCGCTTCAGGAAAAAAGCTCCAGCTTCGGCGCTCCAGCTCCCGCGATGGTGCTCCTGCTTTCGCTGTGGTGCTCTGGCGATGGGGATTGGAGGTAAGACGTTGGAGGTAGGTAGGAGGGGGGAGGTAGGAGCGGGTAGGTAGGAGGTAGGAGGGGGGGAGGAAGGTAGGTAGGGTTTAGGGTTTAGGGTTTAGGTTTCAAGGTTTAAGCATCCTTATCTATCAACCTCCATGGTTTAACTTTCAATATTTTGAGATAAAAAATTTGTAATCTTTTTCAATTCACTAAAACACATTTATCCAAAAAAGTTTCAATTTATTTTTGTCAAAAACATGACAAAATTTGTTAGGAAAAAAGATACATTGTGAATGTAAATATAAAAATCCAATTTGGGCTCCATGTTGTTTCACACTTCTAGTGATGATGATTAAATTATTTTGTGTGGACATAAAAAGTTTGATGTAATTAGTTTTATTTTTTCAAAAAATAAAATTTTGTAAATTTCACTATATGTCATTTTGTTCCATTATTTTTTTGTATGTTTTTGATTTGCTAGGAAAAATGCCAACAAAAGTCCGACTCATTAAAGAAATTCACAATAAGATATAAACAATGCCAAAATAATAATAATAAAATCCAAAGGGTGTGAAACGAAAAAATTCAAAACAGACAAAAACCATGGAAAAGGTGCAAAACAAACAACAAAATATAAACACACAAGAAACAACAATTCTAAAATGAGTTTTGATTTATAACAAATTATAATATGAAATGACTCTGAAATTGTCACAATGACGATCACTAAAATACTCATCCTACATAAACCAAGTAGTGTGTGGCCCGTGCCTAAGGCACAGGTGTGTGTGTGTCAGGGAGGAGAAGCAAATTTTCTTTTTGGCACAGCTACAGTACCCAAAATCAGCAACGACCATACCAAAAACTTTCCGAAAAGTAACTGCTGATAACTTCCCTCAGTGGGTGTTCTCTGGAGCAAAAGTTGCCGAGCTCCGTCAATGTCAATGGGACCCGGACCCGGCCCCACACCCCGTTCTTGACGTCGGCTATCTCGTGTCTCTGTTCCGGGCTAGAATGTCCTAACCTAATTTCGTCCAATAGCTTTGCCCACAGATTGGGAACAGGAAATTCCGGCCTCCGATTAGCGCCGGGCCTGGTCGGCCTGAAACCCGAGCTCCGTCAGGGACATAGTGAATTTATGGATAAGATTTTCTGTGGGACCTTTTTCATTATTTATTTTAAACATGAAGGTTTTCCTTCATGTCTCTTTGCTTCTTCTTTATTTTCTAAAAAGATTTAAAAATAAAATAAACCCCCTCCCCCTCCCATCCCCCTTCAACATATTTTTTTTTTAAAAACCCTGACCCTCCTACCCACTCAACAGTGAAAAAAAAAAATTCGAAAAAAAACATGGGCCTTTCCCTTCCTCCTTCCACATGTCAAATGAAGGAGAAAAATAAAACATAAACTTGAACGCCTCCCCCTCCCCCTCAACACTAAAAGAACTAAAATATATATAAATAAAGGCACACGCCTTCCCCCTGAACAATGAATATAACTAATAAAACAATTCCCCTGGCCCTTCTCAACACTTTATGAAATTTACAAGCAGTAAAAAAAAGTAACAAAAGTAACAAACTTTACCCCTTTCAGCAGGGAAAAGTAACTTACAAAAGTTTACTTTTATTAGCGGATTTAATGGCCTAGGGGAAAAAATCATTTTTAAGGGTGAGGGCCAATCAACCTGCGCCAAATCAACAAAAAAGACCCCCCTTTGGCGCCATCTTAGATGGGAGGTTGCCCATTTGAAAGGTGTAAAAGGCTGAAAAATCAAAAGCCCGCGAAAAAGTAAACAAATACTTACGAGTTTGCACATAGGGAACACTGAGATGATGAGGGCAATTTTTTTTGAACTGATGGACTGGGGTTAATTATGAATTGCCACTTTAGTTAGTTTTGTTGGCATCCTTTTTGGCCATCTCCCATTATTTGGCCCCTTTTTGACCCCATTCATGAATAAATTGCCTTTGTTACACTTGCCAGTTCTTGAGTAGTGCCATTTTATGGTAAGTTAATGTGAAACGTGTTAAAATTGGGCGTCTAGCTACGTCTAGGGGCTTGGGGGGTTGGCAATCAAACCTTTGCTTCTCATCAAATCTGGGTGGTATAAAATGGGCTTTTGGCCAGCTCTTTGTACTGTAAGGCCAAATTTGGTTCTTGACCAGATTTGTGACGGGAAAAACCAAATAGGTATAGCTCAAATGAAAGGGAAAATGTTCCCTCTCCCCTTTTTTCGGGCCTTTGAGCTTTATGACCATTTGTCCCTTTCCTCTTTCTTTTCACTCCCATCCTCTTTTGTTGTCATAAAGTTTGGTGGGTTTACATCATTTGTCTATGGACATGGGGAAACCCATCCTATCACCTTTGCTGGACGTGTTCATGTTAGGAGTTCACTCTTTAATGGTGATTGTCAATTAAGTTTGTGTATAATGAATAATACATTGTCAATGTCGGTAGCGAGAGAGAGATATTTAGATGCGAATAATTTTAAGGTAAGCTTTCATTTATGTGATACTTTTAAGGTAAGTTTTCATACACATGGACCTCCAACATTTATTTTACATGCAAAAGGATATGCTTTGCATTTGAGGTCATGCTAGCAAAATATTCAGGAATTCATTGAATTTGCTCTTGATTTTAAGGACCATTTTTTGGTAGTAGGTCTTCACTAATATGTAAGTTGTTTCTAAGAGGGAAATTTGCAAAAATTCAGAATTTAAATACATATTTGAAATGAATTAAAACTGCCCCCTTTTGTGGAAGAGCCCGACGCTTATTTATGAAGCTCCCCCGAAGGAGCCGTTGAGGAGGCTCGCTAAACCCTAAACCAAAACCGAAGCCCTAAACCCCCTAAACCCTAAACCATGGATACGAAAAGATAAATTAATGTGTGCCTTTCCATGTCCACGATTATTTATATTGATTAACATTAAATTTTTTACGTTGACATAAAAAATAATGATGAATTTTTTATATTATATTGATTAAAATTAAACGTATGAATCATATCAAATTTTCTACCCTTATATGTTACCCTTAAAATAAAGCATATTCTTGAACATCAGTTGTCCAACATTAAGATTAGTGAAAATTTGTCAAAATAGGGCTTTTATAAAAAAAAAAGCTTGGGCTAAACATTTTTATTGAAGATGTTGAGGGTCACAAAAAGCCATTGCATAGTGTGATGCCTACTCATTGGCCCAAGTACACTTGCTATTGAGACACGTAAGTTATCTTGATTGTGTTTTCTCACATGTCCATGTTCTGTTATGTATCATATTCGATATTCAAAATTTGGTAATGAATTACGGAATTGATTTCACGTTGAGGTGAGAATTTAAAACATTAAATATTAAAATTCATTGGTTTTTGGGAATCAAATTATTGTCAAAAGTATCCATGGACATTAATTTTGTGAGATTTTTTTGCTACTTAGGCAAAAAGAGACGATTGTTATCGTGGTTATCTCCATTTTTTTATGTATGGTTTAGGGTTTAGTCTGCATCACAAAAGTTGAAAACAAATAATTTATGAATCATCACTTCTAGCTCCATATTTTTATGAACATCCTTTTATAGTTTTTTTTTAATGTAACGATTTCATAAAAATGACTCCATCCTTCTATGAACAACTTTTTATAGGGATGTTCTAAATATATATTTGATGAAGAACATCTAAACTGAGAAAAAGTGAAATTTGCAGGTTTTGTCACCAAATTTTGGGGGAAAAAAGAAAAAAGAAAGAAATCCCAAGAATTCTATGTTAGATGCCCGTAGTTAGGAAACAATATAGAAGAGTGCTTAAATTGTTCCACTTGCATATCTTGTTTATAGCCCAATTTGGCTAAATATTTGTTATGGAGGATCGCCACTTCAACTGCACCACAAAATTAGAAAGAGAGAAACACTAATCACACCATTGAAATAAAAACTATCCTACATAAAAATAAAAATAAAAGGATCAAAGAAACCAAAAAAGATGGAAAAGAAACATTTTCCTCTATTTTTGGATTTTATCTTTTTCTTTTTGATGAAAAAAGTTCCTTTGATTCACTAATGTCAGTGATTGACCCATAAGGTGACATTTGATTGGGTCCTTTTAATTTACACTATTTTAGTACCTTGGACAGCTTCAAGGGAAGGAACTTTCTTCCTTTACAATATATGATAATCAAGTGAGTTCGGTGAGCTTTGCATCGGCCTACTGAGCACCTTTTTGCCCCCACCCACCAACCAATGTGCCATATGTGCACATCACACAAACACCAACCATCTGCAAGCCTTCCACCTACCGATCCCCGACACACTTGTTCCTACTAACCGCCCATGAAGCGATTTTGATTTTTCGTAAGACTTTCAACTGGGCACAATCTTATCCAGTCAATGGGGGGCAAAAGTTGATGTGAGGTGTCAACTTTTCATTGGCAATGATGTCAACATTCCAACAAATTGCATTGGTTCCGCCATCATATTTGGCACCCATTCTGACTTCAAGTCCCTTTCGAATGCAAGCAAATCAACCCAGGCCTGGTATAGAAATTAATACCAATACAGGCCATGTATCGGCGACCAAAAATAATCTACCCCATATTGGGGTTATATATCGACGATGGACGTGATCCAGGGGCATTGGGAAAACCTAAACGATCTGCGCAATTGGTGTTTTTCCAGGCGGTTAAAAATGATCTCAATAATGTATGGAGGACCAAAAATAATCCACATCATCCATGCCTTACCAAAAAAAGATCCACCACCCTATGGAATGAATATAAATCATCTCTTTCGTCCACGGGTGATCGAAAATGATCCACGACATCCATGAATGTTTGGAAATGATCTACCCCATCCATAAACAATTTAAAAAAATGATGAACGTTTTTTGGGGAAGTGATTGTGCATGATATCTGGCATTCATATGTTTGAATTATTACCAAGATCGCAACCCGACTCAAATTACCTTTTGAAAAGGCTCTCAGAGTGTTAGATTTGCGAATGTTCAGATAAGTGCACAATATGGAGGATCCACGTACTCCGTGTTAGGCTTCAAATAACGCTTTCCTTAACTCTTTCCTTTCATTAAAGATTTTGTTTGTTGCATGTCGGTGGACTTATTGGTGCATCTATTGATCGTTCATTCATTCTTTTCCATGTGACTAGGAAGTGCATGTTCAAGAATGATGAACTTACAATTAATATATCGAATTGGTATTCTTGCACTTTAATTATATTTGTGTACAAATGTTCTGAGAACATCAACACTCCCATGAGGGTCTGGAAAGCGATGTATGTGTGTGTGTAACAACATTACGAGTGTACGCACCAGTTAAGTAGCATTAGTAGCGGTGGTTTTTTTTCCTTTTTTCTCTCCTTGTTTTTTTTTGTGTGTGTCTTCAATGGCCAATTTTGTGATGTCACCAAAGTGACCATCATCCCCAAAAAGAAGAAAGAGGAACTGAAAAAAGGGGCCAAATTCGCTAACATCACCAACTACGAAATTTTTATTTAAAAAAAAGAAGGAAAAGGGGGTCCTTCCGTAGTATTGGCTACCGAATAGAACTTACCATAAAAGTTTGGTGTTTCAGAAACCTTTTTTTTTCCCACAAAGTCTAGCCAATTTGGGACCATTTATTTCCCACGGAAAATCCTTCAAACAGGTTGAAATTAGAAATCATATATTTCAGGTGCGAATTGGCAAAAACATCTGGCAACCAAAAAAAACCAAGGACCTGCGTGTATGCAGAGGTATGTACATTACTACACATACTGAGTAGGCCAATCACGTGGCCGCCCGAAAAAAAAACTAAAACTATATAAATAAGCGAAACGGAAAATGGGGCAAGGGATGATGGGGAGGTTAATGATGGAAAGAAGGACAGATGGACGGAAGGACTGACAGACGGACGAACAGACAGTCAGAAACTAAGAAAGAAAGAAATGAAGACGGACGTACGTAGAGCTCTTTCATCCCACTGCCATGGCCGCAATTCGCGAATGTCTGTGACAAACACACAAACAAACAAACACCACCACGTTTGCTCGCATACTAGTGGGTAACCCGTGGCTACGCCACTCCAGCCACCCCCCACGCTTTGTGCTTCCATGTTTGGATTTGTAGCCAGGTGTGGCTAAATATTCCTTCCAGATAATTGCCCACTTTTTCCACATCTTCCTACAGATGATGGCCATTTCGGCTATAAACAAAAACAATTCCCAAAAATAGAAAAACCAACCGCTGCTATTATTACCATATGGTTCTAGAATGGGTACCTTTAGAATAAACACACTTATTATTACATTTTCTCTCAAGGAGAGGTTTACAAAATTTAAAATAATAATAATATAATTAATACGATTTTTTGGGGTGCACAAATAGACAAATCCATAGTTTCGACTCTTACCCAAAATTGGATCTGGACTTCAAACCCCAATCGTTGGATTCGAAGGACTTGGTCTGCGAACCTCAAGCTGCACGTGGATCGAGACCTGGACCTGGAGCCAGGGTTGAAACCCCAATATTTGGCTCGTTTGGGAACTTCAAGGTGCAACCGTGTATCTGGACTTCAAACCCTAAATCTAGGGTTTGAAGAAGAAGAAGAAGAAGGACTTAAGGAGGTGGGGACAGGGTTAGGGAACCTCAAGCTACACATAGACAAACAGACAGACACCACCTTTGCTTTAATATAGAGGATATAGGATGCTGCAATGTGACCTAATTTCACATGAGAAGAAATCTTGTATATGCGATCTAGTCTACTTTTACTGTCATTTGTAAGAAAAATAAAACAATATCCCATTTAAGTTACTGTTTTGTTTCTTATCGTCATAAATGGTAGGGCCACCATGCGACGCATGCCGTGCCCGTCGTGTTTTGTTTGTCCTGGATGGCGAACATGTGTCGTTCGGATAAACCTTGGCCGAATTGTGTGGTGGATGAAATTGAACCAGCAAAAAGCAAATTGGTGCCATGAACGAGTATTGGTTTGGAATACAAACAACCCTAAACCCAGAATGAAAACTAATATTAAATTATCGGTAACAGAGCGGGGGGAAATTGATATTTATTTCGATTGACGTCATATTCATTTCCTTGAAGAAATTACTTTATCTTTTTCCATAGGAGGGTCCAACAAAATGGGTAGCCGTCATTGTATTGGGAAAAAGGAACATTATGGCAATGCCGCTGGGCATATATAACCAAATAATAATTAGGGTTGTTTTGGGAAAAGGAACATTATGGCAACGCCGCATGGCATATCTAAAGTACGTCATCGTGGCGAATCACGGCTAATTTTGATTTGTAAATGCCCTAAGACATTTTTGGTAAATAATATTAGAGCCTAAACGCTTGCACAAAGTTTGATATATCGCACATCCTTTTTAATCTATAAGAATTCATTATAACAGAACTTTGTTGGGATGGAGGACGAATTAAATGTTTATTGAACAATGATAATAAGGATCAGATCTATTTCCCTCCAAATATACTAGTTTTAAAATTTATTTTAGATTAATAAAAAAACAATTATTATCCTGACCGGATAGCAGCTAGCCTCGATTTGCTGAAAGGAACCTTATGGCAATGGGGTATGGCATGCATGCTTTGGAGTGTGTTATCGTGGTGAGTTCTTGTTAATTGTAATCAACTAATGTTGTGGGTCATTTTTGGTAAATTGTGCTAGTGTTTCACACTTGCACAAAGTTTACTATATTACATATCCTTTCAATTCATAAACATGAATTACGATGAAGATTTGTTGGGACGAAGCATGAATCGATGTTTTTTCAATGGTGAGAACGAGAATTGGATCTATTTCCCACCGACTATACAAAACATAATTTGGCCATCAATCAAACATGTCCGTAAATGTTATGTGATTGCATATTTGATGGATCCTCTTATTACAACAATTTAGAGGGCCGTTATGAACAATGTTCAGGGGGCTCCCACACCCCCCCTTGCCTAAATTTCCATCTTCTTCTCCAACCTTGCCCAGTGGCCCTTATAAGCCCTTCGGTTCAAGGGTTTAAACCTTAAAGAAGATTCTACAAAGTTGCTTCAATGGTGACATTTTGACAGATAGTCAAAAGCCAAATATAACGCCGGCAGACCTATTTATACTATTTATAGTGAAAAATAAGGAGAAGGGGGCCACTTAACGAGGCACCCAATGAGCTCGCCTCCAAAACCCGAATTCAAGCCGAAATTTGGAGACTGCTTGCCATAAAAAATAGGCTCGTTTTCATTATGATGTGTGATATGCCATGATGTAGAAAAATCACATGCGATAGCACCACGGGGAAATGTTATATGGGTCATGTATGCGACATGTAAAAATTATAAAATATGCTACATATATGGTGCGCAAGATTTTTGTATAGGCCGCATTAAACACCTGAAACACCGTTCAACGTTTTCCCACCTGTATTCGAAGAGTTGGCACCCATATTGCAATGAATACACAATCATGTCAAATCCAACACAAAGTAATTTACCCTTCTACAAAAATTAGATTCCGTTTATCAAGATAAATAGCGTATATGCGTGGATGGCCATAAAAGGTTGCGCAGTGTGCCACGAAGGCCAAAGTACATTTCACCACGTCATTTATCAATTCCCTCAAACATAGTGAAATTTGAGTAGGACACAGGGTAAACATAGGGGGTTCGAGATTTTTTTTTCCAGTCTTTTTGTGTGTGCAAGAGGCATTTGTCTGGGCGAAATCTTGTGATTTAGAAAACCAACAGCTATTGTGTTTGTGCGGTCTAGCGGTGTACATCACCAAACTCTTGTTCTTGAGGTGAGCAACCTAACATACAGCTCCATGTAAAATTCAGAGATGCATCTTGAAATCTCTTACACAAGGTTGGCCTATCATTCAAATAGTGAAGTTTTGAATTGTCATTTTTTGCGTATGTTATGTTGGCAGGGGGCATTGTAGCCTAAACTTCCTAAGTTCAACTCCACACGCATGCCAGCTTGTTTGAGCACAATGAGCGAGTGCAGGTATCGAAACCTCAACCTATACCAACATTTGCATTTCTTTCCCTCCCAAAATTTCATTTTGTTGTCGTTGTCATCGTGGATTCGAATTACAGTGAAAGATCCGTAGGAATAGAAAATTCTTTTGTGGATCATGCAACCTGTTGCAAATTTCAACTTGTTCTCATAGATACATTTATGAGATCGCAACAAAATTTGTATCACTGCCCCTGGTATCTTTGCGGTGTTTTTGATGGTTCGAAGGCGTGATTAGTGTTGGCGAAACGAATGTTTGTCTACGCAACACCAAATTAACATACTGTGCAAACATTAGTTTCATGATATATTGGTTTACATAGCTCCAAACATTTGAATTGTGTGCACCGGGAATTTGTCGCATGGATGGAATCTGTGTTGTTGTCATCTTTCAACTCCAGCACTGGGATGTTTCGCAGGGGATATGTATAGGCGGAGGGAGCACGATGGTTAGACCACATCGCAGATTCAACTCCATATATGTGCGAACCTATTTTAGCAGTGTGACCAAGTAAGGGCATCTACTGAACATATTTGTCGTATGCATGAATTTGAACATTGTGATTTTGCGTAGATCGCTGTTGTGTCCGGGAAAATCGCTCACAACAAAAATTCGATTTTGTTTGTCTGCAGGGTGGAGGTCGGTTTGACAAAGCCCGAGTCATTGATATATTGACCTTCTATTATCAGTTGCAGCCCTGTTGTGTTCACAAACACATATATATCGTTCATATGGTATTCATGGCTAACTTCGAATGCCCCGAGTGTAACATTTTTTTTCCCGCTTCTCACCAACGTGATGGACATCGCCGATTGGTGCATCGATCCACTTGTAAGGTTCGCACCGTCACTGGTCGAATTACTGTCCACCGATCCATTGAAGGCAAATTTCCTTGCCCCGTTGATCGCTGCACAAGGGCATTTGAACGCAGCGATAAGCTCCAGTGCCATTTCAAAGTGCAACATGTGGAGCAAAACAATTCGGCCCTCAGTGAGCTCCATGACGACAATGTGCAGAAGGCGATGTCGATGGGCATGTTCATTCAGCCACCCGTCGAACAAACACCGGAGCTGCTCCGTGATGCTGGCCTTGTTGTTCTCAACATCGTGGATGGCATTCGTCTACTGTTGTGCAAGGTTTGTGGTGTATGTTTGGAGCCGAAGCCTTGCCAAGTGCATAACCACCTATTGGGGCACGATAATCATAGAGCTCCCAAACGGCGTCGCAACGCTGGCGGGCATCGTGTGACTGCGATCCCACCTCTCACAGACTTTGCACCGTTGTTTGATGACATTGAATTCACCCAATTGCAAGACCCTCGCCTTGAAAGGTATACCACATCTCCGCTGCAGGAGCTTTTACCTGTGGTCCCAGGTATCAGGGTCATCAATGGATATCGATGCAAGGCGGATGGATGTGCCTACTATTCCGCTTCCAAGAGGACCATCGCCAATCATCGCCTGGCCAACCATTTTTTCTTACCGGCTAATGCTAGTTGTCAACCGTGCCAAGTGCAGTGGCTTTTTAGAAAGGTCGGGCACACCGCCTATTTTGGTGTCGACCACCAAAATATGGAGCTTGCGGATGACCCGACGGGGCTCCGACTTAAGGAGCAAGTGCGGGCTTCGTTAGAGGCCCACGAATGTTCGGTATTCAACGTGGCACCGAATCCATCCATTCGTGAGTTGAGTCCATGGCTCAGGGTGTCTCGTTGGCACGAGCTAGCCGTCAACCACATCATTCCAGCCGGTACGCCCTTGGACCATATCAAGCAAGCAAGCGTGCTCCCGACCTCGATGAATGGGGAATTCAATTTGGACCGCCTGCCCTCGATGGTCCGAGCATATCTGGAGAACGCACAGACCATGGTTGGTCGTGTGCCGTATCATCTCAGGCGGCTGGTAGTTTCTGTCGAAGATTCCCCCGTGGCCACGGTGGGGCTCAACCAGCTTTGGGTGCCATCCACAGTGAGCAAATATTGTGCGCTGATGACCAAGCTCCTCATTGCGATGGTCCGATCCAGAGATAGCAGCCCGACGGATGATAAGCCATTCGTCAATGTTCTTGGCGAATTGCATTCGGATCTCGCAGATGCGCTCGACAGTCTCATTTCTTACATCCGAGGCCGGCAAGATGCGGACATGGCCAACGAAGATCTCATTCACATCCACACGGTGTTGCTGCACATCTGTCGACCGCCGATGTGTCCGGTCGTTCCGCATGGGCTACAAACCGGTTGTCCGATAATGAGGTTCCTGATTGTGAACAGCTTAAAGTCGAACCCTTCATCAACCCGCGTTGCCTTCGAACATGTTCGACATGTGACGGGTCCCATAGCCATTCTTGAGTATTGGTGGAGATGCACGGTCCTCATGCAGCTCGTGCGTCCAATGTGGCAGCCTGATCACCCCACCATCCCTTGGTGTGAGGCTGATGAGTGGCTCGCCTGCATTCGTGATAACGCCAAGGACACACCGTTCAACAGATTGCGGGAGACCATGCGCCTTGCTTGCACGGTGTTGGGCGACGGCCCGGACGTCCCCAGACTAGTTCGAATCGGTCCTTTGGCATGCACGATCGATGGTCAAGCTGTGACAATCGACACATTGCGGAACCTGGTTGGTAAGCTGTTCGGCGAGGCGAATAAGGTCATGAGCAACCAATTGCTACTGGGACTCCAGACGACCTGGATCGGTCGGGTGATAGCGGAAGGCAACATCGTCGACAAGGTGAACGAAGACAAAGTTGGATATTCTTTCTTGTCGGATGCCCGTAATGAATTTCATGGTCGTGGACAAGATCTGGCCATCCAACTTTTTACCGATCGGCTTACTCGAAGCCTTTTCATCACAGGCACAAACGACGATCGGTCCCTGATATGGAATGAAAATGCCTTGGCAATGTGGGCACGAGCAGCCGACCGAATGCATGCGTTGTTATTTTTACTCTTGCATCTCACTGCCGGCGGTCCTCCTCGAGGGGAGGAGTATAAAAGTTATCTCATTCGCAACACGGAGCATTCTGATAGGACATTCTATTGGTCCTTCGGCACCATTATGACTTTCCAGAGATACCACAAGAGCGCCAATGCAGGGCCGCCTGTCAAATTGATACCCCGCTTCCTACCCCCGAAACTGAATTTGTTGTTCGTCGAATATATGTTGCTTGTGAGGCCGGTGCAGTCGTTCATCGCCGGTCTGCGTGGAAATATTGACGCTGCCCAACAATATATGAACGTTTGGGCCATTCAAGGAGATGCGGCCATGGAGGGCGCACATGTTTCGCGTTTGGTGGCCGCTGGGTTCCTCGAGCATGCAAATCTTGATATTGGGATTGCAGATTATCGTCATCTCGCCGCTTACTTCGACGGCACCATTAAACAGAGTTATTGCACGGAGTTTCCCATCGACGAGACATCGGGGCACTCTTCCGCCACGGCCGCCAGACATTATGCCAGCTGTTCGAACGATCACAGGTTCATGGACAGCCAACAAATGTACACATACAAATTGGCCGCCGAAGCATGGCACCGCTTGTTGCAACTCGATGGGAACCCCCTCGATCCACCTCCCTCAGGTGCTTCGACCGTTGAGATTCCGACGATTATTGGTAAACCCAACACGCATTGTCCGTTGCCCTCTGATTGCGCGTCTCTCCTCGCATCGCTCGTGTCTTCCGTCGCAGTCGCACAGACTCCCGCCCAACTGACCATCCCGCCTCCCCCTCGAGATCAAACGCACGAAGTGCGTGCTTTCCGAGCTCTTCGTCGATTTGGCCATGAACAATGGACATGCAAGGAACAAGGCCTGGCTGTGACATTAGTGTTGGAAAATAGACTTGACTTATTGGTGGTCATGCCCACTGGCCATGGCAAATCAGCCGCGTTCATGATCCCACCCATGGTCACTGGTCGCACCGTCATCGTGGTGGTACCTCTCAGCATCCTTGTCAGGGGACACGAAGCTGATGCGAGTCGAGCTGGCCTACGACACGCAACCTATGGCACGGACACCATTACGTTTCATGATCCCCCGTCCATCTTGTTCGTATCAGTGGAACGTGCAACGACTCCTAGGTTTGTGGAATTCGCACACACATTGAACCATCTACAAAAGCTTCATTGTGTTGTTGTGGATGAAGCGCATTTGCTTCTGTCCGATTTCAGACCGGTCATGAAGCGCCTGTTGCCGTTGTGGGCCGTGGGGTGCCAACTCGTCGCATTGACAGCCTCTTTGTCCCCCTCTCAGGAGACTGACCTTAAGATCGTGATGTCCACGTCACTCACCGTCATCCGGATGTCCACGGTGCGCCCGTTGATTGGATATGTCGTCGATGAAGTGGCTGATGTCGACGATGAAATCATTCGACAAGTTGTCGGATGGGATTGCGATGTGGCTTCCGAGATGGATAGGGCAATCGTATATTGCTTGACACGAGAGTCCGTCGAACGCGTGGCATCGATCGCCAATAACGTGGCACTTGTCAGGACCGCCCGTCTTCATGCCCATCTGGATGAAGACTCTAAGAAGGCGCAGTTACAATCATGGCTCTCGGGTGAAGCTCGGGTTATGGTGGCCACCGGGGTCATTGGGTGTGGGTACAACTACCCGTCAGTGAGGCTCGTCATTCACCGTGGATCTTTTAGGTCTTTTGCTGCTCTGCACCAAGAGTCCGGCCGACTTGCTCGCGACGGTAAACCTGGTATTAGCAGAGTGATTTCTAGTGCAAAATCTAGAGCTGAAGCTTTGCACATCGATTCATCGTTCGTCGAACCCAACGCTTGGATCACGGACACGGAGAGTTGTCGACGACACAATCTTCATTTGGCTGTGGATGGCCAATCACAACGGTGCAACCTAATTCCAGCAGCACAACTGTGCGACAATTGTGTACGACAATCGAGGGCGGTGTCGCTAGAACCCCCCCCACCGTTGCCGATGCTTAGGGTGCGAGCGACGGTGCTCACCTCCTTCATGAACGAGGATTGTACATCCTTGAAGAATTTTCGTCGATTTGCTGCTCCTGATGAACCCAATTGTCTCATGTGCAGTGTTTACGGCGATGCTGGAAACTTGTGTCACCCTAGTCAAAATTGTCCGTTATTGCTGGATGGTTGTCGATGCTTCAAATGTCTGGGACCGCATCCTAGGTCGGATTGCCCTAATTCCATTCCTCGGTCGCCTGACAGTTGTCCCAAGTGCCACCTTTTGCACAACGGGCAGGCGCTAGGCAATGTCCAGTTGCACGAAGGAAGGTACGGTGCCGATTGCCCGGGTCAAATTCGGGGTGAACGATACCGCATTTTTCTTTGGGCCATTTGGCGTCGCAACCCGTCGGACATGCGCAAGGCCATGCCGGAACTGAAAGACATCACTCGTGATGAAGAATTGGCTCGATGGATGGGACAGAAGGCCTTGGGACGATCTATCACCAACTTCACACGATTGGTGGACGCGTGCATCCGAATGCTGGAACAAGACATTCGCAGAAAAATACAATTCTAGGATTTAACCCGTATGTCCAAGGACTGTCGGCTGTGTTGTATTCCTTATGCCTCCTTTCGTTGTGGTCGACGTCTTCGTGCAAATTTTTTAGGGCTGCAACAGCAACGAATGGAAGGCGGTGTGCAAGGAAGGCTGAAATCAGAGTCACTGGGAGCTTGATGGAGTCGCACTGCGGTGAGGGTCACTGTCGGCTTCATCCTCCTCGGCGGCGACTTGTACGTGTCGCTGAAAGCTATACTGTGCTTGTTTCATTGGTATTTTACCCCTTCCTAGCGCCGTTTTCATCTCCTGTTCTGCTGTATTCCAAGGCAGCTCCTCCCACTCCTTACTGGTACTGGTTCTCGGGCTTGCATCCGCTAGTACCCCTTTTGTGGGTATACTTCCAAGTCTACTGCAGGTTGTCGATTGTTTGGATTCAGTTTTCTGAGCTGACACCTTTCTTTTCTCCATCCACTCTCTGTCAATTCCTCTTTCGCGGTGCATTGCCTTGCACACGTTGTGGGGATCGTTTCGGAGGTGTGAAAATTGTCGTCGCATATTGTAAAGCTCCGTGTACGATTTGTATAGGTTCGGGTTTTGTTGAAATCTGAAGACCGTGTGTCTTGCTGTTTTCGACCAATGTTCCCCCCCCTGGGGTAATAATAGAACAAGTGGTCGATCATATGTATAGGAGCTTCATCGAACTACGGTGTCCAATGCGGTGCGGAGAGTATTGAAGATCAGTCATGTCTCTGTTCGTGTTGTGTCGTTTCTTGGAATGGGGGAGGTCCTGGGAAAAGTCACACAGCAGGTATATCGTTCATTTCGACGGTTTTCCCGTTTCCCATGAGAAATGAACGCTGTGCTCCAGCGTCGATGGCTTCCAACTCTTGGCGGTTTGAGGGTTTCCTATTGGGGTTTGACTCTGACTAGTGTGGAGTCTACATTTTCGCAGCCGATAACCATCTCCTTGGCATGCGACCGGCCTGCAAGCAACTTTATCTTCTAGGGCATCCTCCAAAACCACAGTTGGTGGTATCGTGCTACATGGACTCCTACCCTCATGTTTTTTTGTTGGTTGTGCATTGATTGTTTGTTGAACAATTGGAATCTGGTGGATCAGTTCAGCAAACTGCTTTCCAGTATCACTTGAAGTTTTAGTTTTGAAAGTTCCTGAAATCACATTCCGAAACGGAGTCCTCCCTGTTGTTGCTCCAGGACCTTGAACCGTTTGAAGGGTTGTCTTTTGCAGATCGCCTTTGCATCAGTTGGATTCAAACTCTATGCGTCTAATTTATGAGGGTACGAAGCATAAGATTTTTCTTGTCGAAGAGGTTACGGTGTTGTTGAAGTTCTATGGCAGATTTTCAGCACGTCATTTGTCGCTGGCTGTTCTTTCTTATGGTGCTTCCAGACTCAAGAATTTCAGGTATTGCTCTTGATGATGCCAAATTCTGGATGTTGGCCTCCATTTCTTTCTGTGTACCATTGTTGTTGGGCCTAGGGTCTGAAGATTTGTGAAATTTCGATCATATGAGAGTAGTTCTTTGTTTGAGAGTCGACTGATGTGTACTAATCATATCAGCAGGTCCAATCACTTAATGGGCAAAAACCAGATGAACAGAATATCATGTGTTGTTTTCTCTCCACCCTTCATGTTTTTCCCAAATAATGTGTAGAGTCTGACTTCTAGGGTGGTACTGTATGTGTATCTAATGGTAGGCGACAGAGTCTACAAATTGACTCTCTATTGCTTGATTAGGAATCAGAGAAGAGCTCAATAATGTGCAACAATGTATGATGTTTGTAACTGCACGGGTTTGTCAGGGATTTTCGGACCTTGTGTGAATGAATGGAAAACCCATGCGTGACAGCAACACCGCCGTTTGTATGGCAGCTCCCACCATGTTGTTTTTTCACTTGTCAATATTTGAAGAGGAGTGCAAAGCTATTAGATCTTGAGAGCAACGGCGCTCTTCTTGTATGTCATGAGAGCCACTTATTCGAGGCTGGGAGGATTTTTGGATTCCTCTCGGCTCTCAAAAAACAAGAGCGGAATGGCAGTTTGCCAATGGATGAGACTGCTAAGACTCATGGTATCGCTGAGTGTTACCATACCATGGATTTATGTACAATGACAAGAAGCCAATTCGATGATGATGGCTGCTAGTTCTGTGAGTTCTTTTTACCTTGCTGACTGGACCATTGTGATACTAATTTATTTCCAAGAGTTTTGGTTCAAATAGCCCGTTCTATTACTTTCGTAAACCAATTGGTGGGCTCTCCTCTCCGCAAGTCTCGAATATTTTCTGGTGCTATGATCTAGACTTTGGTTACTGTGCAGTATTTTGAATGTGGAATTTTGATGGCAGAGTCACTGGCCGGTACATTAGCTGTGGCTACCTCGTGAAGACAAGCGAAGTGTTGAAATTTGGGCGGTCTTGTTTCATGGGCTCTAATAAATTGCAAATGACAATGGTGATGCCTGGAGGGGCACAGGGACACAACGAGGTCATGATGATGTATGTTGGCTTGAAGAATGGCTACCAATTGATTTGGCGAAAGTTGTGCGCATTTTCTCAGTTTCATACAATGCACATGTACTAGAAAGATCCCCTCATGGTCATGTATCACATGTTGCGAATAATGTATACCAGACTCTCATTAATCCTAGGTACAAGTCACCTTTCTTTGATTTTCACAATGTCATGTTTGGGCAAATATAGTGGTTTCACTCACAAATATATCAAGCAACTAAAATTTTCAGATTTAAGATTTGTTACTCAATCATTGGGTCATCTCTCAATCGTATAGGGAATTTGTACACTTATCAATGATAGTATATCGGCCAACTTTAGATGGTGTTTCAACACTTCCTGAAACTGAACATATCATAGTGATGTATGGTGCAGGGTGAATGGAATCATCCTTATTGCTGAAATATGCTATGTTTTTGGAGATTGGTGTTAAAAAGTTTGGTTTTGAAAGTGGAAAGGGCCTTGACTTTCTAAAATCTGAAAATGCCAAGAGGACAGCTGAAGTGCAAGAATGTGCCACAATTCTTTTGAGCAATGTTAGAGGTGTGCATTCGATGATATATTTCGATCACACATAAATATAGACTTAACTAATATGAAATGTAGAAGTCGATTAGATATTTCCTCAAAGTTCAGTGTAGCAAATGAATATGTTTTGTGCAAGTATAAATGGCATCATCCTATTGTGTTAATTGGTCATAGTTTTGGGAGGTTGGTGTCGAAGAGCTTGGTTGTAAAATTGAAGAGGAAATCAACCATCAGAAATCCTATTAATTCCAAGCTTGCATGTACTTGTTCACTGGTATTCGTTCAATGCCTCTTACGAAACCAAGGAAAGGATAAAAGAATAAAAGAAAATGCATTGGCACAAATTGGAAAAAATAGGGGAAAAAAATATAAATGATAAAAACAAAAACAAAGAAACAAAGTAAAAAAGAGTTAAAATTGGGAAATATGGCCCCCAAAAAAATCCAGTAAGAAGAGGAAAAAGAATAATATAAAAAAGGAGAAAGAAAGGAAAACAAAGCCCCCCCTCCCGAACCACTCAACAATGAAATTTTTTTTTGAGGAAAAACTTAACCCCCTTCCCCTACTCCTTCCACATGTTAAATGGAGGACGCAAAAAAAAAGGCATTCCCTTGTACCCCGTCTCCCCCTCCAAAGTAAAATAAGTTTTAAAAAAAATCAAGGCGCACCCCCTCCCCATGAATAATGAATAAATATAGGAAGGAGGATGAAGAAAGGAAAATAAAAATTAAAATTGCAACCAAACTTCGAAGTTCAATTTAGCAAATGAACATGTTTTGTGCAAGTATAAATGGCATCATCCTATTGTGTTAATTGGCCGTAGTTTTGGAGGGTTGGTGTCGAAGAGCTTGGTTGTAAAATTGAAGAGGAAATCAACCATCATAAATCGTATTATTCCGAGCTTGCCTGTACTTGTACATTATTATTCGTTCAATGCCTCTTACGAAACCAAGGAAAGGATAGAAGAATAAAAGGAAAGACATTGGCACAAATTGAAAAAAATACCGAAAAAAATAAAATGATAAATAAATAAATAAACAAAGCAAAGAAGAGGTAAACTTGGGAAATATGGCCCCCAAAAAAAATCCAGTAAGAAGAGGAAAAGAAAAATATAAAAAAGGAGAAAAAAAAATGAAGACCAAGGAAACCAAAGTGCAATGAGACTTCAACAGAAACCATAAGTAGGCAACATAGAGCTCACTTGTTTCCCCAGCAAAAAGCTAATGCATAGATGCAGCTGCATATTTTTTCTTGAGGATCAGATATTGGGGCAGAAGCTCCTTCCACATTTCCAATGAAGGGGAAAAAAAAACCTAAACCTCCACCCCCCTCCCCCCTCAATAGTAAAAAAAAGAGAAGGAAATAAATCAAGGTGCACCCTCAACCCCCCATCGCAGAATGAATACAATACAAACCCTGGCCCTTCGCAACAATAAAAAGTAGTTTATGAAAGTTATAAATATTAAAAAAAGTAACAAAAAGTGAAAAAAAGATTTTGAAAAACAGCTTCGCACTACGCCCAAACAGCTCGTCATATGTACAGGTTCTTGTGGTCAAACAGCCTTGAGCCTGCGACCTTATGACGGTAATGCACAAATCATATGTATGGGTTGTTTAAGCGTAGTGCGGGGCTGTTAGAAGGAGTTAAAAAAAATAGATGATATGTATAGGTTTGAACCAAGGTGGAATATGCTCTAAACCATCACAAAGCTACCTTGTAGGTACAGGAAGTTGTCTACATGAAGAACCCTAAACCCATAACTGGAGTTGTACTTTTGTTTGACCATGTATAGGAGTGCCTTGTGAATTGGGTTAGTGAACATCCTGTAGTAGCACTGTTTATCAATACTATCCAATGTTGATCATCATTTACTAAAGCAATACCAATACAAAGTTTGTAAACATGTTGCTGCGATATTGTACCTCTTGCTACCAATGGTGCATACGCAATTTCTAAATGCTTTTGTTGTGTTGTGCCCCTAACACATTTGCAACATCACAATAAACATGAATACAACATTGATTCACTCTTGAATATACAACTTGCAATTGTGTTGTTGCAACATTACATCACCTACCTTCAACAACAAAGAACACAATACAAATACAATGTCAGGAAAGTGTGATTATGACATATATACAGTAACATAAACAATAAGAATAAAACATCGAGTCAATATTGAATAATAAATTTTTTAGCTATGTTGTTGCAACATTACATCCCTTACGTTCAACCAAACATGTGCAATGCAAATATGATGTTGGAAAAAAATGAGTACTAAGCCTGTCAAAATATAGACAACATGAATATAATAGAGAATCGATACAAGAATAGAGTTTGTAACCATATTATAACAACATTGCATCGTTTACAATTAAAAGTGCATATCCAATACAATCACAATACTCATGCAATATCATTACAATATCGACAACATGTGAATACAACATGTCAAACAACAAAAAACCAATGTAAATACGGTGTTACATCATTTATTATTTAAACAATACCAAAATTAAGTCTTTACAATCTAAATTGTTTCAATGTCTATTTTACATGAACAAAGCATTAAAACCTTGGACATTTTGAGAAGTATTCTGAAAGTGTTTAAATAACACCAATACAAATTAGGGGTCCCCACTTTGTGATGGACTTGAAACAGAAGACATCTGAAGCAGAAAAAAACCGTAGACCGCCATAAAAAGAAATAAGGAATGGAGACAATCCAAGAAGCTTACAATCTGACCCTTAAACCTTACCCTTCTTGGTTTTTTCATAATCGACATTCTTGTTTGTTAAAAAACAAAAGTCTAGGAGCTGGGCCCCCCCCAAAACAAACTTGGGGTTCTTCCCTTTTTCTTGTTGGTCCATTGGCCTCCAATGCTCAACCACCTCAATGTTTCATACACAAAATCTAACTCCAAATGCATTTGGTCTAAAAAATGGTCAAGCTAACATTAATTAAAGTGTCTGTCTAAAAGGGCTTCACAACCTTTTTGGTAGATGGTAGTGATGACATTCGGGGGAAATTTAATTTTAAATAATGAAATAAAAAATAAAAAAACATCCCTTTCCCTTCCTCCTTCCACGCGTCAAATGAAAGCAAACAAATACATTAACCTCCACCCCCCTCCCATCCCTTTTCAACATTCGAAAATTAAAACAAAAAAAAAAAACTCCCTCCCGTCCCCCTTCAACGCATTAAAAAAAACCCCTCACCCCAAGTCCCTAGCCATTCAACAATGAAAAAAACAATTTGAGAAAAAACATTCATCCCTTTCCCTTCCTCCTTCCACAGGTTTTTCTGATCCCTTCCACATTGATTTTAGCCTTGCACTGCATTGGGTGAGTGTAATGAGCATTGCGTATGTATAGCTTGGCATTGCGCTGGATTTTTTGCGGTCAAACAGCCTTGTGCTTGCGACCTTATAATTATAAGGCTCACATCATATGCACAGGCTGTTTGCCTGCAGGGGAGAACTATTCCAAAAAGTGAGGAAAAAAAAATCATATGTATAGGTTTGACCCAAGGTGGAATATGTCCTACACCATCACAGACGTACCCTATAGGTATAGGAAGTTGTCTACATGAAGTGTTGTAATTCCATTTAATCTTAGTTAAAATAATATAAACTTAGTTGGACTAACCTAAACTTGCCTAATTAAATTCAACCCAACTAAGTTAATGTACACTTGGCTAAACTAAATTTGACAAAATTCATATAATTTTGGAAAAATTAACGAAAATTTGGGACCCAAATAATATGCTTCAAATATTTTCCAGCAACCATAAGGCCTACTACTAACCAATGAAAAGTGGGGAACTATCCTATACATATGTTCTAGGCATCAGGCCCATAAAAAAAAACTAACCCCCCTTCCCGACCTCTTTGCACATGTCCAATGAAGGAGGAAAAAAAAAACCTCAACCTCCGCCCCCTCCTCTTCAACAGTACAAGAAATCAAAATAAATAGATAAAGGTCCTTACACCTTTTCATATATCTAGGGGAAAAAAACATTGACCCCCACCCCCCTCCCCTTCAACAATAAAAAAAAAAGAAAAAAAGAAATCAACATGCACCCTTTCCCCCGGTGCACCGTTTCCCCCGTCCCATAATGATTTTGTATAAAACATTACTCCCTTCCTCTCCCTAGCCTCTCCACAATGAAAAAAAAACATTTTCAAAAAACCTTAAATGTACCCCTTTCCCCCCTCCTCCTTCCACCTTTTCATATATTTGGGAAAAAGAAAACATGAACCTCCACCCCCCTCCCCCGTAACAGTAAAATAAAAGAAGGAAAAAAATCAAGGTGCACCCTTTCCCCCCTCGCACAATGAATAAAATATAAACCCTGGCAAAACCCTGGCCCAGTAAAAAAGTAATTTATGAAAGTTACAAGTAGTAAAAAAGTAACAAACTTTACCCCTTTCAGCAGGAAAAGTAACTTACAAAAGTTACGAGCAGTAAAAAAAGTAACAAAAAGTGAAAAAAGTCAACAAATACAGCCCCGCACTGCGGGAAAACAGCCCCGCACTACAGTCTCTTTTTGGTGGTCAAACAGCCCCCAGCCCCGCGCACTGCGAGCGTAGTGCGCAGATCATATGTATAGGCGTTTTTCTTGGTCAAACAGCCTCCAGCCTCCTACCCTACGCTCGCCGTGCACAGATTATATGTTTAGGTCCTCCATAAAAAATTTCTTCTTATGCATCACCCTTCTTAATAAGGATTACCCTTCCCAAAATGATCTATGATGGCTTCATAACCCATGACAAATCTCTTTTTAAATTTTTCCTGCTGTAACTCCTTTGAATCAAAAGTCATGTTAGCACTTCTCCCCATACCCCGAACGACTAGATGTTTGCCTAACCTATGCTTTTTCATACAAGTGCTCCCATGTTGTTGGTTCTAAAAAATCATATTTTTCTTTTTTTTCGTCGTATTACTTGCATTGTAGTTTTTGTAAACAAAATGGCAAATCAACGCATAGTTTGAAGCAAAATGAGATTTCCTTTACTACCATCCTTCCCCACAAATAAAGGTCTAGAAAGAAACAACATATAATGGGGGGACCCATGTTTTTTTTTCAAGATGAGATCAACCTTTAAAACCTCTCGCACAATTTTTGCTTATTCCTCCGAGTCACTAGGTGTTACAATGTTTTCGAATGTAAATGGTTCGCTTAATGTTGAAATCGAACCGACTACCACCCTACATCCCATAGTTAAAGTCCCTGATTCCCAATGAACGTCGTCGTTAGCAAAACCCTTGCGCATATGCCCGTCCAATCCAAATGTTTTAATATAATTTATCGTTAGATCCTAATTTACCGTGGGAAAAAGAAAACTCATGAATCTCGTTTACAAACTAACACGCATGAATTATTAAAAAAATAATTTATGAACTTCACAAATTCATAACTCAAAATCAAAACCTTCAAACGATTCATGCAAATCTATTTCTGCAACACAATTTCGATGTTATGCATCTAATCCCATGCACTTCAAAGATGACACCTAACAAAATAAAGATCAAAACAAAAACAACGACAAACACCACCGATTCTGTCGTGGATCCTGTCCGGCTACAAGCTGCGAGGTCTAGAATTTGCAAGTTGGGCAACACCTGGACCCGCTATGGGATTGGCCCCTTGGTGAAATTGCTGGAGCTTAGGTCAGGCACTTTGAGATTTGCAAACCGAGAGGGCCCCGCTGTAGGTGTGAAGTTTGCGAAGCCGAGACGAATTTCGGTCAGGTTTGTGAGGTTCCCCAGGCTGGATGGCAAAACTCCCGTAAAATTTGCTGCTTTGAGATTCCAAAGTTTTGGCGATCGGTTCCCAAAAGCATCAGGCATTGGTCCAAAAATGCTTGAGTATGAAAGGTCCTGTGTATGGAGTTTTGTCGCCTATGAAATCCTTGTGGCTGAAGGACCTTCCATGTAACTGTAACTCCGGTTCCAGCCCCTTGGGTTGTAGTTGAGCAAATCGAGGGGACAGCTGCCACCCGAATTTGTATTCCCGGATCCGGAGTAGTAAGATTTCCTAGCTAGCTTGTACAACCCAAATGAGATCGAAGATGGCATTCACGGCTGTATCTGTGGTTCGCCGTTTCAAATTGCACTAAACCCCGTTTCCATTTCTCTGAAAAGAAGCAGGATGTATTCTCTCCCTCTGCACGTGCAAAACGATGATCTTCAACAAAGTACTCTCTTTGTGCTGCCTATCACATGCCCCACCTACCATGCAATATGCACCTAGCAATATTTGCACCGCAGGAAAAGTGGCTCTAAGTGTTACTAGTACCAGACTAGCTAGAATGCTATGGGTCCCCGGCACACTATCTATGTACCGTGAAGCTCAGAAATTAGATTATCAAAGCTGTGGTATGATATTTTGCCTCCTCTTTTAGTGGCAAAATTTAAATCCAAATTGAATGTTTGAGAACGTACCGTCGGTAGGACCGAAAGGAAGGATCCCCCTTCGAGTTGATGCTTTGCACTTGACAACATAAAATAAGGACAAAACAACAAGATCGACCGAAAGTTTTGAACCGAATCAAAGTGCCGACTGGCCCAACCCTCCCACAAAAGCTCCGCACGATCAAAAAGACCTGTAGCAAGTAGAAAAAGTCAAAAGGGGAGATAGAAGGCATGAATTACAGTAATGACTAGACATAAAATTCAACGAATCACTTATCCCAAGCTGAAAAAAAGGAAGAGAATAGATTGATTAAGAAAACTGACTTCAAGTTTTCGTAGTAGAGACATTCCTAGTGTTAAATGAAGCATCTTGACTGCTAAATTCCTGGTTGCAAGATGTCCAAAACTTGACGGAATTTTTTGACTCTACGAATTGTAGGGACTGGAGTGTGAAAACGACCCTTGACTGAATGCACAAATCAAACGCTCTTGAACTAGTTTCCTCGCGAGTGCAACCACAAAAACAAGAAGACCCATGCAAGCCCAAATGATAATGCAAACATAAAAACGGATCTGAAAGTTTTTTTTGTGACCGTAATAACGACAGACTCTTAGAAATCAATCACGACTTGAAAGAAGGACTCGACAAAAATTCGAACTTGCTGAGCCACCGTCTGAAAGCGCTGCACTGGAAGATTGCAAAAAAACCCATAGTTATACAAAGGATCTATTCAGATTCGGCTGCTGTGGAGTTGGAACTTCGGCCGAACTCACCTCGTACACCTTCTGGAACTTGGCCCGAGATATTGAGACCGAGAGATTGATGGCTGTGACTGAGTCTCTTGTGCATGTCGCTCTTAAACGATTGTGAGGAAGGAGGTATGTGGCCACCCAATTTGCGAGCCGCTTGTTTGCACCTATTATATTGTTTTTGAGTTCCAACAATGCTCTTCACCCTCCTCAAACAGTCCCTGTGTTGATCCCTCCCTGAGCCAAATAGCCACCCGTAATAGCATCACCAACATGGCTTGTTGTAAAAAAAGCCTCAAATTCCGGACCTCCGTTGTGTTGCAGGAAGAAAATCTGTGAACTTGAGAAAGCCATGAAACAAAAGCTGCTTGTACAGAAGCTAATTTTCTCCTCCCTATGGCTCCATACAAGACTTGCATGCCAGTATATTCTTTCCTTTTGGGGGAATGTCTTTCCAGGCTTTGTCTATTTTCTCCTCTTCGAACTCCTATACTCTTATGATGCTTCCAGATGTCCGGAACATTCGTAAAGCTGATCTTGACAAAATCCATCACCGCTAGGCTCCCCCCCCCCCAAGAAAAGTGAACACTCAAATTCTCATGATGCCGCTCAGAGGTGGAGAAGAACAACCGGAGGTATCTATGTTCAGGACTCGGAGACTTTCGACCCGAGGCACTGAGCAGCTTGTCAGGTGTCCACGATTCCTTTTCGTCAACTTCTTCTACAGACCTGGATCATGAACAGGTTTCGAGCACTCCGTGTGGGGGAAGAAGAAGAATGCTTGCAACACAGCACAAGAAACGGCAAAGAATTCGAAAAAGGACAATGGCGAGTCTATGGGCAACTTTAAATCCAAAGTCAAGAAAATAAACTCCTCCACGAGAACCCCGTTGCAATTTCTGAACTTTCCATTTCCTCCTCTTGTTCTTCCTCCCCCAGAGAATAAAAACTTCCCAGAAATAAGGAACCCGATCACAACACAAAACTTCGTCCACCACAACTCCCAAAAAAGAAAAAGGGGAAAAGGAAAAAAACCAGTGATCAAATTCTATCTCGAAAAGTCTTTTTGTTTCTCTCACAGACCCATATATGATAGTCACGAAGCGTAACAAAATTCGGTGTTCACTTTGAGGTCCGGGTAGAGAATGAATGCATCACGACTTCTTATTACAACTCCGATGGCACTAGGAGACGAAAAATTGTTGCCTCTGGCCCGCACGATCGACTCGACACCATCTACCGCAACAATAGAGTGCATAGTTGTGAGCGGCCACAAAAGTAAGAATCAAACAACGCTATTGTTGTTGTTGTCCTCGTCCTCCTGCACGTCCTAGTCCTTCTCCCTTCCCACCCTCTCTACTAAGAAGTCGTCTAGAAATCACATTTCTTCATGGAATTGAGAATTGTAAAAACTCAAAGAAAATAGACAGCTTTTTACACACAAATATGATGGCAATAACAACAAGAAGAAGTGGCAATGACAAGATTACTGCGACGACGACGACAGATCGCTAGATAGAGAGAGGAGATGATGGAGTGCGACGAAAAAGACGACGAATGAAGAGAGAGCGTGATTCTAGGGTCGACCTCTTGCCTGCAAAAATATGTTTTTATTTTCATCATCTGCCCCTACTACCCCTCCTTCTGCCCATTTTTATTTTCCCGGGTTGAGCCCGGCCAAAGCTCAAAAGTGATTTTTTACTCGCTGCCCTGTAGTGCCGACGACCCAATGCTCAGAAAATTTTCTTGAACGCCTGGAGAAGTATTTTATTAGTGTTGTTTTCATCTGCCCCTACCACAACCGCCCCCACCTTTTTTTTCCCCCAGCCTCGAAGTTCCAAAAAATATTTTGATTTTCTGCCCATATTTCTGCTAAAAGGAAATTATTCACTGCCCCAATAATTGCTCCAAAGAAAAATAAATTCTGCCCAATATCTGCTCAAAATGATTTGATTTGCTGCCCAATTTATTTTTTTCCTCCAAACTATTTAATTTTATGCCTAAAGAATTGCTCAAAAGTATTTTATTTTCTTCCCGAATTTTTTGGGGGCCAACATCCGACTCTTTTGGATGGTGTCCACTTGTTTTAATAATCTGCCCCCCCTTTCCAAAATTTTACCAACCCAAAGCTGAAATTTATTATTTTTTCTGCCCAAAGAAATTATTCTTTATCATGACCATAAATATTAACATGCCTAAGTTATCTTTTAATTCTTGTCATCTGCCCTAAACCACCCTTTATTTTCAACCCAAAACTAAAAAAAGTACTTATTTACTTTCTGCCCGAAGCTGCTGCTTTTTTTTTTTTTGGTGGGGTAATACCCGACTTGGGCTCCGCGTGACATGACATTACCCGTGCGCAACTCATTTTATATATTTTAAAGAAATTCATCTAAAAAAAAGTTTCATTTTACATGGTCACATTTCATCCATCCATGCATAACTATATTTTTATGATCAGTCACATGAAAATCAACTACCTACCTTACCTACCTACCCACCTACTTACATACTTACTTATGGAAAATGATATTTTAAAAATTAGTTACAGTTTTTCATTATTATTATTTTTCCAATTCTAAAAAATTGATATTATTTTTGTCCACACCCCACCTATAAGGATTTTGCTGTGAATCCATCATCTACCCACACAACCACCTTCCATTTTTCTTTTCAATTTTTTGTGATGTCAAAAATCTGATTTTCTTTTTATATTAGCAAAAATTAGTTGAATTTTCCCTTAAATTTATTTTTTCCACATTAATTTCCAAATGTTTCTCTTTTTTTTTTGTTTGGAAATAGGAAAACAAAATAATGCTTGTTCATTCATGAGAGTTTCCCTTTTCAAAATTCTCACTTCCATTTTATTTTTGCCCCTGATATCTGGCGGGTATAATGAGATTGAAAAACACCAAAGAAAAAAAGAAAATGGATGCAAGTCTTTAGATCAAAAAAAAAAAAGCCCTTGACCGGGGCTTTACCGATATCGAGTTCACGTTTGGCTCTAATTCCCATGGGCCCTTATTCTGATACACCCCGTTACCTCGGGCTTTACCCTAAGATTACATTATCCCTTTTACATTCCGCATGTCTTCTTGCTCAGGGTTTTATTTTCAGTAAAATTAAAATTTTGTGATATAAACAATTTGGCACTGTTTTTTTCCCCAAAAATTAGTAAAAGTAGTTGAAGTTATACTAGAAATAAACAATCTTTTCCCCAAATAATTCTTTAAAAAATCATTGGTCATGGTATGCAGATTATTTTCAAAAAAAAATTTTTTAATTAAAAAATTGTTTCCATTTTCACACTTTTTAAAAAAGATAGATCATGTACGGTAGGAATCGGTGGTACAGTCTTAATCTTTTTTGAGATTTTGGTCTTTAGGCTTGGGCAAAATTTATTAAACCCTACCGAATGTACCGTGACTGACGATATTGAGCTTTTGTGCGTTTGGATCTCGTGGGATGAGCCGGCTTTTGCTCGTCTTTTATGAGGAGGAGATGGTTACGCAACCTCTCCGTCCATGCCTGGCTCCGATGACATGGTCACCTTGTCCGAAGCTCCACACAAAGTGAGAATTTGTCTTTGGAAAATGTACGAGGGTAGAAATGTTGGAGTTAGGGACGGGCAAGGAGAATTTTCGTTGTTCCTGTAATGGCAAAATTTTGCACAATTTGGCCGGGTCATATTTGTCTCCTCTGAAAAGAGGAAAAAAGTAAAAAGGAAATTTTTTTCTTGTGTAAAATACAAAAGGTCCATGCTAACAATATTTGCATTTATTTTACTTAGTGTTCAAACGTAATTGCACGAGAACAAAATATGTAACCGTAGAATAAACTTGTGCCTTTAAGCACAAATTGTAACATTCAATGCATTTTTGAAAGAGCAAATCATAAACCTCCTTTAACTTAAGTCTGAAATCCAAATTTCATTTTTTTCCCAAGAAAAACCAAATTTATGACCACAAAAAAATCCTCAAAATTCCATATCTCTTGCACCTTACGTCTAAAAATTACAAAATTGCATCTATGTGACCCTATTCGTTGAGGGCTTTGGAACGACACCAAAATGTGCCTCGCCTCTATAATTTTTAATTTTCATATGTAAAAATGAGGCTAATTTTGACATTTCAACTTAGAGACCTAGGATGTACAACTTTTTACCCATATATGGAGAATATCAAATAAACAGAGAGTTTAATTTTGAATTTTTGATAGAAATAATCAACATCCAGTTCATGCATGACTCCTAGTTCCCAAAATATACCGGGAAGAAGCCTTTACTGTTGCATGCTTTTTGTATTCAGTAATAAGGAACATTTTTCTTAATGCACACTGTGGAGGTTACACAATATAGTTATCTGTAAAGTCGCGCAATTAGGGGTTGAGAACGGCCAGTTTTGCCATAATAGGGCATCAATTGTGTAACTGGAATGAAAATGATACAAAACGAAATAACTGGGAACCCAACTAGTTTGCCCACCGATTTTGGTGGTAAACTGAGATTCATCCTGTCTGTCCTTTTTCCTGAGCGCCTCCGTTCCACTGCTGCTGCACATATTTTTGGGGCGAGATCGAACTATTTCGTCATAATGGGGGCGGGGGGGGGGGAGATGAGACGTACTATATCTGGGGACAACGTTCTTATGAAGCGAAATAACTGGGACCCAAATTGAGAATCGAAATGCATCGGAAAAAGTTCTTTTTGGTTACTGGGCTTCATTCTTGAAGATCATGGTGATGTCAAAAATTCCGGTGTTTTTTTTTAAAAACTTTTCTTTGGGATTGTGCTTTGTTGTAGACTTTGGAATCCACAAAATTTGCTTTTGGTGGACATTCTTTCTACCCCTTACTTTTTGTACCTCTCCCTGCAATCAGTGCCCTGATGAATTGAGTTTTTAAACATTTCAGAATTGTCAACAGAAGGAATTATTATGATACCTTAAAAGATATGCTGACTGCCTCATAAGATCATGATATCATTAAACCAATAATTAATTAATTAATTAATATTATTATTTCCATTTTGGTAATTGAAATCTGGCTATTTTTTCTGGGTGGGGGAGGGTATCTCCCCTGAAATAATTGCAGGAATTATTTTTTCAATTCACAAAATGTTGTAAAGAAGATTTTGAATCTTTAAGAATATTGAAACTACTATGTGTAAGCAGCCCAAAGGAGGAGATCACAATATATTTTTTTTTGGGAATGTTCAAATATTGATTTTATTGTGGTGGGCCAATCAAAGATGCTCATCACAAAAGGAAAAAATTTGACTTTGTAATTAGTTGTGAGGACTCCCCGAGGACAACTTTGGGGGTTGGGAGGCTGGGAGTGGGTGCTTTCCCGTGCCCCCTTCTAGTGAAACAAAAATAAATTCCCCCAACAAACATCTAGAAAGAAACAAATGCGAAAATTGAAAAGAAATTAATTCGACGACATGGACAAAGGCGAGGAAAATGATGGTGACCCACAATTTTGGAAAGAGAAATTTCCTGCAGCTGATGGGAAGGCTTCGCATGCCCTCTTGATGCGCTTGTTTTTTCCCTTTTCGAGATGGGGTGGGAGGGATTTTTTTGTTCTTTCCCCGCTTCTTCCCTATTTGTTCCCCCAAGTTCTCAAAAGCTTCCCAAAATGTTCCTCATAACACCTAGGTTTTATCCCCCTATGCTTTGCCTGACGTTCCACTCCCTTTAATATAAACTATAATCTCACGCTGCACGTTTATTTTTATTCTGCCATTGGGGCTGCAAAGAGGTGCTTCCTTTCCGAGGTGCTCCATGTTCCCAAATAAATTGCTAATGGCCCCCTGAATATGGCTCTTTCCAAAAAAATAATGAGCACGCTTATGAACTAATATACGAATCGCAAGTAAGAATAGTATACTATGATTGATATTAATTAGTTGGGGGTGCCTCACGACTTCGACTTTCTTTTTTTACCCTGAGTTATTTTCATTGCCCATCCGACCAAAAAAAGAAGGTTTTAACCTCCCCAAAATAGAACATTTTATCGAAAAAAAAGGAATGCCTTCCCCTTTGGCCCCATTGTGTAAGTGGCCGAAACATCTGGGATTAAAGCGAGCTGCCACTGGGAATCTATCGGGAACCCATTGGGAACTTGAAAAGAACATGAAAGGAACATGTTGAGAATAAAAGAAAAATGAAAAAAAAATCCTCTCTCCCACCCCCAAATTCAAAAGAAAATAAAATCGAGGCACTTTTAGTGCATGATTCACCCTACCCATTGCTTGCATGTATTTTTCGTTTCCAAACCTCTGGGTCGCTGTTTTTCGCCTGGGCTAATTGCACGGGCCGAGATTGAACGAGGAAGAAAAACAGAAAGTAACCCGCCCCCCCCTGCCCCCCACTCCCGCCCACCCCGCGAGTGCATGTTCGGCCTTCCCGTTGGCTGCGTGAAATCCTTCTTTCCAAGATTGTTTGTCACTGTTTTTTGCTTGGGCGGTATTAGCCTGGGTGGAAAATGGTCACCCGCAGTTTTGGAAAGAAGAATTTCCTGCAATCCTCATGGACCCTGATTTTTTTCTTTTTGAGTGCTTGGGTGGAGAGGGATTTTTAGTTTTTTCCCCTTACTCCCCATGTGTTCCCATCAAGTTTCCAAAGGGTTCCCTGATATGTTCCCAATGGCACCTCGGTTTTATGGATATTCGTTTGCCAACGATTCAACTCCCATGTGCATAAACTGAAATCTAGGGGAGCGCGTTTGTTTCTATTTTGCAACTGGGGTCCGAAGACCTGCTTCTATTGGGGGCATGCCCAATGTTCCCAAAAAAATTGTTGATGGGCCGATCGATATGGCACCTTGAAAATATATATATATTTCATCAACAAATACCCGGTTCCGACAATTCACCATGATTCTCGAAACAATTCAACAACTCAAATAACCGCCCATAAACCACTGGTTCTTTTCCGGTTCTCAAGTTCCCAGCAGTTCTTTGAGGGTTTTTCGAAAATTAGCTGGAATCGGATTTTCTTTTAGTTTGCATTTGTCCAACCATGAGAACCGGTGGTTCTCTTTACTAAACCCTAAACCAAAACATCTGAAACTGACGGTTATTAAAACACTGGAATACCCGCCTGTGCACAATAAGTACCGGGCACCTACTGCAATCCTTCTTCTTCATGCCCCCACCCACCCCCCCTCAAGGTTTTTCTTTTATCCATTTTGTGATGTACCCAAAATGGTGATCATATATATCAATGAAGGTTTAGCCAAATATGGCTATAAATTAGATATGGAAATAAAAATATTATAACCATCTTCCTAGAATTTGTAGAAATCTGGAGAATTTTGTAGTTTTTGTGAAAAAGGGATCTCACAAATTTGGGCCATTTTTCCCATTAAAGGTTCATCATATAGGTAGTACAGAATTTGTGATACAAAATTCTCGTATTATATCCATTTTACTAAAAATCGGAATTTGAGGGGAAAAATTACACCTTGGTCTTACAGATCAATCGTTTCAGGTCGAAAATTGGCAAAAATCTGCCACCCCAAAATCTTACACATTGGGGCCCTAAATAAGTCATTATTTTGGATAATTGTATTTTTAAAACCCTAAAATTGGAAAAAATGTTGCTTTTCTGTTTTTCTGCTGGAAATTGGACTACCTACTATTCCTAATTCTTGGGAAATATTTGGACGAATTTTTTATATAACACAAAAATTGACAAAAAAGTCCTTGGGCTGCCCAAAATTCCACCCTTTTTCTCTCCTTATATAAAGCTAAAAGCCTAATATAAAAAATTTAAAAGTGATCAAATCCAGTGTTTCTTAAGATTTTCTACAGCCAGCATTCGAATTTAAAAAAAGAAAATTTCATTTTGTATACATCATTCAAGCAGTGCTCCCCACCCCTCTCCAATTTTGTGATGTTCCTCAAGTGGTGATCATCCATAAGTATATTTAGCCAAACTTCGCTATGTTACAAATTATCAAGGTAGAAAATCATGATGTCGACCCTTTCATATTGCAAGCAATTGTGGCTATTTTCAGCTATTCTTTTAGAACAAGGCTATTTGAAAATTTAAATAAATGAAAGAGAAACTAAAAATGAAAAAAATTGAAAAACAAAAAGGAAAGAAAGAATCATCAGAAAAAATATTAGTAATCTTTTTCGTTTTTTGGAAATGAATTTTTACTTTCTAATTATTATTTTAAAAACCAATTTGAAAAATATAAATGAAAGAGAAAGAAAAGTAATGCAAACGAGAAAGAAAGAAGAAAATTTTCCGAAATGGTCAAAACCACAGTTGAGAACTCTAACGACCACCCTTATAACTGGTGGGCTCCATTTCAAGTTTGTGCATGATAACCGGAAAGTCTCTATTTCATGTTTTTCATAACTGTCCCACGCTGCAAATTACGGAACCGTCTCACCACGATTGCACCATCTCTCCCGACGATTTGTGGATGAGAAACCCGAATAGACCTTCCATCCGCGAGCCTCACAGCACAAGTTTGTAATGAATGTTCGGGAGCAAAAGCCGCCTCCAGAATGAAAAAGCCCGTTCGCGCCCTCTCCGTGTTGTGGTGCCTACTCTTTTCTTCTGGTGCTGAAGCGCAACGAGGGGAGTGCCAGGATGGTGATGGGTCATCAGCCGTGGAGTGTAGCAGTAGTAGAACAACAACAACAGCGCACGCTCTTGTAGTTGGGAATAGCACGGATCTGGGATGCTGGGTTTAGACTTGAATCGTGAGAAGTTGGTTTGTTTTGTTGTGGTTAAGTGGGGCCAGCAGCAGAAACAGCACTGGCAAGCAAGCAAGCAGCCAGAATGGCCGAGATTTTTAGCATAGGGGAGAAATGGCTCAAGTCGGTCACCTCGTCTAGAACTCTCACTTGGTCTTCTTCCTCAGGGAGAGCAGAGGTAATGGGTTTTTCTTCTGTCTTTCGCTTCTAATCATGTTGGCTGATGATGGTTCGATTTGTGCCATGATGTACGGGCATTTTAGGGTTTGCAAGGATTTCATGGGCATTAGGGTTTTCAAGGACTTCTTCCCTGGTACCTCTACTGAACATTTGCATTCTCTCTCTGTCCTTTGCAAATCCTCAAATCGAGTGACAAAACAACGAAGCCAAAAAATATTTTCTTCTTCAAGAATTCAATGTCATTAATTAGGGTTGAAGAAACATCCAGCTGTGATGATGACACACAGATTCAGTCCTTCATGTTTACCACTGAGAATACTCAGTTCCAATCACAGAAGGGTTTATGATCTTTCAAGTTGCAACAGCTTTGCAGATCTTCAGTTTTTTGAATTTGTAGGTTGTGGGCAATGTACACTAGAGAGTTGTTGTCAGTTTGTGATCTCATTCCTGAGAACGAGATGCCATCTGATGGAGTGAGCTCCTCCCAAGCTGGACTGAAATGCCCCTTACTTGGAACATATTTTGCTGTTTATGGATAAGTTTGAGTTAGGCAAGGAACTATCGATTGAAAATTGGAACCAACTGGTTTGAGAACTTGTTGGTTCAAAGTATGTTAGAGGTGTAGTGGCAGCTTGTAGTGGTCATCTGATTTGTTAGGTGATGGCATTAGGGTGAAATGGGCTTCCAAGCATGGGTGCAATACATCTCAGAGGTAATTGAGTTTTGAGATGCTTGGAGGTTCTCTCTGAGTGAATTTCAACTCATTTGGGATCAACCTACAGATCTGAAGAGTGTGTGCCTGGATCAAATTTGTTCATGGAACTTTCTTTCTGCATTGTTTTCTTGTGTGCTGCAGTTTTTGCCATGTGATGATGGCATTAGGGTTGAAGGACCTCCTGAGTTGTGGGCACGAACGTGTAAAACAGAACAAAAAATTGATCCTAGATATTTCAAAATTTGCTGGCTTAGTTTGGATCTTCATTTGGTCAATTATCTGATGATGTACCTGTTTTAAGATTATGGTTTTTTGGTTTTCAATCAGGTGCCAGCTCGTGCTATGGCTGCTGCTGTGATTGCAAGAAGGATTGCAGCTCTTCCACCTCATGAGTGTGGGAATCTAACGGAGCGCTCAAGCTCCTTTTACACCAGCAAGCCTCATGAAGAGCAACAAGCTGAGGAGCTTCAGAAGGAGTTTTATGAGGAGGTGTGTTTTTGATTGCTATCCAACATTATAGTGATTGCAATGGCTCATTTCTTTGAAATTGGATTTAATCCTAGCCTAGGGAAGTATGTGTCAGCTATATCCAATTCCCACAACTATGTGAGCAGAAGACTCTTTCATCTGTGGATTTAGTGTTGGTTGTTTGTCTTGCAAGGAGGCAGATTGGTTGGTCTTTGCAGAACCACCTGATTAAGTTGGTTCACAGGGATATATCAAACATCGAGACAAAGAGAATTGAATTTTGTCTCACTAGATACAAGGATATGGAGGATTATGCCATAGCTAGTGTGCATCTGCTTCATTTGGGATACTGGTTTGATGTGTTTGGGTGGGTTGTGGAAAGTAGGAGTTTGATCCAGTAAGGTTTATGCTGCAAGACATTCCAGAGCATGAGGTGAAGCAGAGTTTTTTCGACCACAAGGTAGCCAACCTTCCAGCTTCTGCGCACTGCCACGAAATCATTGTTTTTGAAAATGATCAGTTCATCTGATTCGGTTGTTGGGTAGCAATGTGATTGTGCCCTAATTCTTACTTATGGGATTGTTCTCATGGAACGCTGCTGTCTTCCTAGACCTTGTTTTTGCTTCTCTTTCCTCCTACATTCATCTTCATTTGACCACTTGCGGTTGTCCATTTCAATGATTCTTTTTACTTAATTGGAGGAGCTAGTATGTAGATCAAGTTTGAAGTTTTCCTTCTTTGTGATGTTTCTTGTCAACAGGTTGGTCAGAGGCTTTTGCAGCTTGAAGACATCACAGAGAAGCTGTCAAAGCAAGTTATGGAACATCATGAGGAGATGGGTAATCTTTATCTTGCACACTACCAAACAAGATTTATGAGCTGCCATATTGTTAAAACTGCACAAGTACCATGTGTATTTTGCACAATGCAGTTTGCTTGCCTTGGAATCATTGCATGTGTAGGATTCCTATTGTCTGATTGCTGATCCTCTTGCAGGAATATAGGGTCTTAGAAGTACTTTGTGTCGAGTTTAGGCTGCCTTTTTTGATCTAGAATGTATCTAGAATTGTGAGATTTGAGCCTTGGCAGATGCTGAGTTTAAGCCGGTTGCTATTGACATGACCCATGCAAATTGCAGTGAAGGGGATGCAACTTATGACAGAACTCATTAAATCCCTCTTTTGTAATCATGTATCTTGCTTCCATTGGTGCAGTTCCAACAAAATTTCTGCATTCTGCTAAAAGAAAGGGAGGCCAGATAACATTTGTTGTCACCCCATGGACTTTCTCATGATATGTTGTTTCCTGTGCACATGCTTTTTGGGTTAGAGTCTAAACATAGAGTTAGCTTGAAAACAGTGAATATGCAGCAGGAAAAGAATTATCATTGACCTGTTGTTGATGGTTTTAACAGGGGGGTGAGTGCCGAAGCAATTGCTTTGTCTGATATTGGGTGTAGTATCCCCATGGCTTTCAAGTGCACTTTCCTTGCAAAGTGTCATGAAAAAGTTCTCAATTCACCTCATTTGAGCATTTGTGCAATCAATGAACTCCAGAGTGCTAATGTCCTTTTTTCTACAGTGCGGTTGTATGCTAACTGGCTCTTCTGACTAGCTTGTTTACAACTCAAAGTGATGGCTCCATGTGTGATGCTTGCAGCGCTCCTCGACATTGGCTTTGGCAGTCTTAGGTAGGCTAATGATTGCCTCTCCATAACACAAAAATCCCAAAAAATCAATACCAAGTTTGGTTCATCTCCTCTTTCTAGCTTCTCTTTCTGTCTTGACCACAAGGATAAAGCAAACCTTTAATCTTGAATTGACCATTTCGTGGTTGATCTCTCTACACAGTGGTCTCTAGTTGGAGATCCAACGGTTAGATCTCCACATGGCCAATACAATAGAATGTAGGACTTGAAATTATGTATCAACTACTGCCATCAGATCTGATGATGCCTTACTCTCTGACTTTCATCTTGCAAAATGATCACAAGAGTAGATTGTGACAAAAAGTATCAGCCAGATATGTGCGGAAATAAGCAGGAGAAAATAGAAAGAGTTTGCAGCATGTCTGCCTGCGAAGGAAGTCTTATCTAGGTCTGGTTCCACTATGTTTATGTACGGTGCTGGCTGCCCCCCCGCCCTTAAAGCTTGTGTTTTCACCTTTGTTGCAGTCTTCAACACTTTTCTATGGGGTCAGAGGTTGCAGTTCTTGGACTAACTGATTTCGAAAGTTATCACCTGTAGTCATTCTTTCCTTTTGTTGGTAGAGACCATATCTAATCTTCTTCCACAAGGAGAAGGTGCCTTGCAATATTAGGCTGAAGAGGTAATAACAGTTCATATGTTTGTCTACTACAGCCAGCAAGCTTTGTTGAGAGGGGAGTGCAGACATTTATTCTCCTCGAGTTGTACTGGTCCTAGGATGCCGAAGTGCCAGCATTTGTGAAATCGGGTAAGTATTTCTGAAACAGGACGTGGTGTTATATCTTCTTCCCTTTCTTTTATGCTCTTTCTAGAGAATCGGCGAGTTCTTAGAAATACATTGTGTGAATGACCTTTGTCTTTTGAAGTGCATGTAAATGTCCATAAATGCTTGTAAATGTTGTGTGTGTTGTGTGTGCAAAATTCTTGGTTTGTTCTTAATCTCATGGTTATCTTATTATGTTTACTGGTTGGTTGTGACATTTGTCTAAAAAATAAATTATAAATGAATAATTCTAGACATCCATTTCAAGAGGAGCTGGATTACATGCATAATTTGTGAGGTTATGAGGGGAGGCCCCATGAACATTGTTTTTGAGCTGTTTGGTTAGGCAATGTTTGTGGGGGCCGGGTTCTACTCGGTGCTCGTGGGTGATTCGGTCGGCTGATTGGTCACCGAATTGTTGGCGAGCTCTCTTCTGCTGACCTCGATGCATGTGATTTAGTCACACTAAATCGATGCTCTACTGAAATGAATTCTTGGAATTTTGTCGGACCTATAAATGCCATGGGAATGGTTGTGTGCGCATGATTCCAGGTTTGTTCTCCATCTCATGGTTATCTTATTGCATTCATTGGTTGGTAAGGATTAATTCTAGGAATCCATTTCAAGAGGAGCTGGATTACATGCACAATCTGTGAGGTTATCAGGGGAGGCCCCATGAACATTGTTTTTGAGCTGTTTGGTTAGGCAATGTTTGTGGGGGCCGGGTTCTACTCGGTGCTCGTGGGTGATTCGGTCGGCTGATTGGTCAGCGAATTGTTGGCGAGCTCTCTTCTGCTGACCTCGATGCATGTAATTTAATCACACTAAATCGATGCTCTACTGAAATGGATTCTTGGAATTTTGTCGGACCTATAAATGCCATGGGAATGGCTGTGTGCGCATGATTCCAGGTTTGTTCTCCATCTCATGGTTATTTTATTGCATTCACTGGTTGGTAAGGATTAATTCTAGGAATCCATTTCAAGAGGAGCTGGATTACATGCACAATCTGTGAGGTTATCAGGGGAGGCCCCATGAACATTGTTTTTGAGCTGTTTGGTTAGGCAATGTTTGTGGGGGCCGGGTTCTACTCGGTGCTCGTGGGTGATTCGATCGGCTGATTGGTCACCGAATTGTTGGCGAGCTCTCTTCTGCTGACCTCGATGCATGTAATTTAATCACACTAAATCGATGCTCTACTGAAATGGATTCTTGGAATTTTGTCGGACCTATAAATGCCATGGGAATGGTTGTGTGCGCATGATTCCAGGTTTGTTCTCCATCTCATGGTTATTTTATTGCATTCACTGGTTGGTAAGGATTAATTCTAGGAATCCATTTCAAGAGGAGCTGGATTACATGCACAATCTGTGAGGTTATCAGGGGAGGCCCCATGAACATTGTTTTTGAGCTGTTTGGTTAGGCAATGTTTGTGGGGGCCGGGTTCTACTCGGTGCTCGTGGGTGATTCGGTCGGCTGATTGGTCAGCGAATTGTTGGCGAGCTCTCTTCTGCTGACCTCGATGCATGTAATTTAATCACACTAAATCGATGCTCTACTGAAATGGATTCTTGGAATTTTGTCGGACCTATAAATGCCATGGGAATGGTTGTGTGCGCATGATTCCAGGTTTGTTCTCCATCTCATGGTTATTTTATTGCATTCACTGGTTGGTAAGGATTAATTCTAGGAATCCATTTCAAGAGGAGCTGGATTACATGCACAATCTGTGAGGTTATCAGGGGAGGCCCCATGAACATTGTTTTTGAGCTGTTTGGTTAGGCAATGTTTGTGGGGGCCGGGTTCTACTCGGTGCTCGTGGGTGATTCGGTCGGCTGATTGGTCAGCGAATTGTTGGCGAGCTCTCTTCTGCTGACCTCGATGCATGTAATTTAATCACACTAAATCGATGCTCTACTGAAATGGATTCTTGGAATTTTGTCGGACCTATAAATGCCATGGGAATGGTTGTGTGCGCATGATTCCAGGTTTGTTCTCCATCTCATGGTTATTTTATTGCATTCACTGGTTGGTAAGGATTAATTCTAGGAATCCATTTCAAGAGGAGCTGGATTACATGCACAATCTGTGAGGTTATCAGGGGAGGCCCCATGAACATTGTTTTTGAGCTGTTTGGTTAGGCAATGTTTGTGGGGGCCGGGTTCTACTCGGTGCTCGTGGGTGATTCGGTCGGCTGATTGGTCAGCGAATTGTTGGCGAGCTCTCTTCTGCTGACCTCGATGCATGTAACTTAATCACACTAAATCGATGCTCTACTGAAATGGATTCTTGGAATTTTGTCGGACCTATAAATGCCATGGGAATGGCTGTGTGCGCATGATTCCAGGTTTGTTCTCCATCTCATGGTTATTTTATTGCATTCACTGGTTGGTAAGGATTAATTCTAGGAATCCATTTCAAGAGGAGCTGGATTACATGCACAATCTGTGAGGTTATCAGGGGAGGCCCCATGAACATTGTTTTTGAGCTGTTTGGTTAGGCAATGTTTGTGGGGGCCGGGTTCTACTCGGTGCTCGTGGGTGATTCGGTCGGCTGATTGGTCAGCGAATTGTTGGCGAGCTCTCTTCTGCTGACCTCGATGCATGTAATTTAATCACACTAAATCGATGCTCTACTGAAATGGATTCTTGGAATTTTGTCGGACCTATAAATGCGATGGGAATTTTTTCTTCTTAATTTCATAATTATATTATTGCATTTAACTGTCGGTCGTCACATTTGCCGGAAAAGAAAATTTTATAAGGAATAATATATAATAAAAAATGTCAGGATGAAACGATCCTTTCAATCCATCTGTCCGTCCCATCGTGCATCCGTCCATGCCTTCATCCATCAATTTACATTAAATGGTGACTGTCCGCCTCCTATAGGAAAAAAATAAATTGCCTTCCACCCTTGAACATTAAAAAAAAAGAAGGAAAAAAATCGAAGTGCACCCTTTCCCTTGTCCCATAATGACTTTGTAAAAAAAATTACCCCCGCTGAACCCTTCCCTAGCCCCTCCACAATGAAAAAAACATTTAACCCCAAAATGTACCCCTTCCCCCCTCCTCCTTCCACCTTTTCATATATCTACGGGGGAAAAAAAAACATACACCTCCACCCCCCTCCCCCTCAACAGTAAACAAAAAAAGAAAAAAAATCAAGGTGCACCCTTTCCCCCGGTGCACCCTTTCCCCCGTCCCATAATGATTTTGTATAAAACATTACCCCCTTCCTCTCCCTAGCCTCTCCACAATGAAAAAAAAACATTTCCAGAAAACCTTAAATGTACCCCTTTCCCCCCTCCTCCTTCCACCTTTTCATATATCTGGGAAAAAGAAAACATTAACCTCCACCCCGCTCCCCCTTAACAGTAAAAAAAAATAAAGAAAAAAATCAAGGTGCACCCTTTCCCCCCTCGCACAATGAATAAAATATAAACCCTGGGCTTCCTGGCCCAGTAAAAAGTAATTTATGAAAGTTACAAGTAGTAAAAAAAGTTTAAAAAAGTAACAAACTTTACCCCTGTTTCAGCAATAAAAAGTAAGTTATAAAAGTTACGAACAGTAAAAAAAATAACAAAAAGTAACAAAAAGTGAAAAAGGTCAACGAAAACAGCCCCGCACTACGGGACAATAGCCCCGCACCGCGGTGCTTTTTTGGTGGTCAAACAGCCCCCAGCCCCGCGCACTGCGAGCGTAGTGCGCAGATCATATGTATAGGCTTGGGCAAAATCCATTAAACCCTACCGAATGTACCGTGACTGACGATATTGAGCTTTTGTGCGTTTGGATCTCGTGGGATGAGCCGGCTTTTGCTCCTCTTTTATGAGGAGGAGATGGTTACGCAACCTCTCCGTCCATGCCTGGCTCCGATGACATGGTCACCTTGTCCGGAGCTCCACACAAAGTGAGAATTTGTCTTTGGAAAATGTACGAGGGTAGAAATGTTGGAGTTAGGGACGGGCAACGAGAATTTTCGTTGTTCCTGTCAAGGCAAAATTTTGCACAATTTGGCCATGTCATATTTGTCTCCTCTGAAAAGAGGGAAAAACAAAAAAGGAATTTTTTTTCTCGTGTAAAATACAAAAAGTCCCTGCTAACAATATTTGCGTTTATTTTACTTAGTGTTCAAACATAATTGCACGAGAACGAAATATGTAACCGTAGAATAGACTTGTGCCTTTAAGCACAAATTGTAACATTCGATGCATTTTTGAAAGAGCAAATCATAAACCTCCTTTAACTGAAGTCTGAAATCCAAATTTCAATTTTTACCCAAGAAAAACCAAATTTATGACCACGAAACAATTCTCAAAATTCCATATCTCTTGCACCTTAGGTCTAAAAATTGCAAAATTGCATCTATGCGACCCTATTCGTTGAGGGCTTTGGAACCACACCAAAATGTGCCTCGCCTCTATAAGTTTTAATTTTTATATGTAAAAATGAGACTAATTTTGACATTTCCACTTAGAGACCTAGGATCCTACAACTTTTTACCCATATATGGACAATATCAAATAAACAGGGAGTTTAATTTTGCATTTTTGATAAATATAATCAACATCCAGTTCATGCATGACTCCTAGTTCCCAAAATATACCAGGAAGAAGCCTTTACTGTTGCATGCTTTTTGTATTCAGTAATAAGGAACATTTTTCTTAATGCACGCTGTGGAGGTTACACAATATAGTTATCTGTAAAGTCGCGCAATTAGGGGTTGAGAACGGCCAGTTTTTCCATAATAGGGCATCAAATGTCTAACTGGAAATGAAAATTATACAAAACGAAATAACTCGGAACCCGACTAGTTCGCCCAAGGATTTTGGTGGTAAACTGACATTCATCCTGTCTGTCCTTTTTCCTGAGCGCCTCCGTTCCACTGCTGCTGCACATATTTTTGGGGGCGAGATCGAACTATTTCGTCGTAATGGGGGGGGGGAGATGAGACGTACTATATCTGGGGACAACGTTCTTATGAAGCGAAATAACTGGGACCCAAATTGATAATCGAAATGCATCGGAAAAAGTTCTTTTTGGTTACTGATATTCATTCTTGAAGATCATGGTGATGTCAAAAATTTCAGTGTTTTTTTTTAATAAACTTTTCTTTGGGATTGTGCTTTGTTGTAGACTTCGGAATCCACAAAATTTGCTTTTGGTGGACATTCTCTCTACCCCCTACTTTTTGTACCTCTCCCTGTAAACAGTGCCCTGTTGAATTAAGTTTTTAAACATTTCAGAATTGTCAACGGAAGGAATTATTATGATACCCTGAAAGATATGCTGACTACCTCATGAGATCATGATATCATTAAACCAAAAATTAATTAATTAATTAATATTATTATTTCCATTTTGGTAATTGAAATCTGGCTATTTTTTCTGGGTGGGGGAGGGTACCTCCCCTGAAATAATTGCAGGATTTTTTTTTTCAATTCACAAAATGTTGTAAACTTTTACTTTACTTTTTTTTACTTTTTTATTTAACGCCAGTTGTGGGGCCAGAGACCCATTAGGCGGTAAAGAAGATATTGAATCTTTAATATTGAAACTACTATGTGTAAGCAGCCCGAAGGAGGAGATCACAATATATATTTTTTGGGAATGTTCAAATATTGATTTTATTGTGATGGACCAATCAAAGATGCTCATCACAAAAGGAAAAAAATTGACTTTGTAATTAGTTGTGAGGACTCCCCGAGGACGACTTTGAGGGTTGGGAGGCTGGGAGTGGGTGCTTTCCCGTGCCCGCTTCTAGTGAAACAAAAAATAAATTGCCCCGACAAACGAATCTAGAAAGAAACAAATGCAAATATTGAAAAAGAAATTAATTCGACGACACGGACAAAGGCGAGGAAAATGATGGTGACCCACAATTTTGGAAAGAGAAATTTCCTCCAGATGATGGGAAGGCTTCGCATGCCCTCTTGATGCGCTTGTTTTTGCCCTTTTTGAGATGGGGTGGGAGCGATTTTTTGTTCTTTCCCCGCTTCTTCCCTATTTGTTCCCCCAAGTTCCCAAAAGCTTCCCAAGATGTTCCTCATAACACCTAGGTTTTATCCCCTATGCTTTGCCTGACGTTCAACTCCCTTTAATATAAACTATAATCTCAGGCTGCTTTATTTTTATTCTGCAATTGGGGTCGCGAAGAGGTGCTTCCTTTCCGAGGTGCTCCGTGTTCCCAAATAAATTGCTAATGGCCCCGTGAATATGGCTCTTTCCAAAAAAATAATGAGCACGTCCATGAACTAATATACGAATCGCAAGTAAGAATAGTATACTATGATTGATATTAATTAGTTGGGGGTGCCTCGCGACTTTGACTTTCTTTTTTTGCCCTGAGTTATTTTGATTGCCCCATCACACACAAAAAAAAGGTTTAAACCTCCCCAAAATAGAACATTTTATCGAAAAAAGGGAATGCCTTCCCCTTTGGCCCGATTGTATAAGTGGACGAAACATGTGGGATCAAAGCCAGCTGCCGTTGGGAATCTATTGGGAACCCATTGGGAACTTGAAAAGAACATGGAAGGAACATGTTGAGAATAAAAGAAAAATGAAAAAGAATCCTCTCTCCCACCCCCAAATTCAAAAGAAAATAAAATCGAGGCACTTTTAGTGCATGATTCACCCTACCCGTTGCTTGCATGTATTTTTCGTTTCCAAACCTCTGGGTCGCTGTTTTTCGCCTGGGCTAATTGCACGGGCCGAGATCGAACGAGGAAGAAAAACAAAAAGTAACCTTGCCCCCAACTCCCGCACACCCCGCGAGTGCATGTTCAGCCTTCCCGTTGGCTGCGTGAAATCCTTCTTTCCAAGATTGTTTGTCACTGTTTTTTACTTGGGCGGTATTAGCCTGGGCGGAAAATGGTCACCCGCAGTTTTGGAAAGAAAAATTTCCTGCAATCCTCATGGACCCTGATTTTTTTCTTTTTGAGTGCTCGGGTGGAGAGGGATTTTTAGTTTTTTCCCCTTATTCCCCATGTGTTCCCATCAAGTTTCCAGAGGGTTCCCTGATATGTTCCCAATGGCACCTCGGTTTTATGAATATTCGTTTGCCCGCGATTCAACTCCCATGTGCATAAACTGAAATCTAGGGGAGCACGTTTGTTTCTATTAGAAACTGGGGTTCGAAGACCTGCTTCTATTGGGGGCATGCCCAATGTTCCCAAAAAAATTGTTGATGGGCCGATCGATATGGCACCTTGAAAATATATATATATTTCCTCAACAAATACCCGGTTCCGACAGTTCACCATGATTCTCAAAAAAACTCAACAACTCAAATAACCGCCCATAAACCGCTGGTTCTTTTCCGATTCTCGAGTTCCCAGCAGTTCTTTGAGGGTTTTTCGAAAATTAGCTGCAATCCGATTTTTCTTTTAGTTTGCATTTGTCCGACCATGAGAACCGGTGGTTCTCTTTACTAAACCCTAAACCAAAACATCTCAAACTGAAGGTTATTAAAACACTGGAATACCCGCCTATGCACAATAAGTACCGGGCACCTACTGCAATCCTTCTTCTTCATGCCCCCCACCCACCCCCCTCAAGGTTTTTCTTTTATCCATTTTGTGATGTACCCAAAATGGTGATCATATATATCGACGAAGGTTTAGCCAAATATGGCTATAAATTAGATATGGAAATAAAAATATTATAACCATCTTCCTAGAATTTGTAGAAATCTGGAGAATTTTGTAATTTTTGTGAAAAAGGGATCTCACAAATTTGGGACATTTTTCCATTAAAGGTTCATCATATAGGTAGTACAGAAATTCTCGTATTATATCCGTTTTACTAAAAATCGGAATTTGAGGGGAAAAATTACACCTTGGTCTTACAGATCAATCGTTTCAGGTCGAAAATTGGCAAAAATCTGCCACCCAAAAAACCCTTACACCTTGGGGCCCAAAATAAGTCATTATTTTGGATAATTGTTTTTTTAAACCCTAAAATTGGAAAAAATGTTGCTTTTCTGTTTTTCTGCTGGAAATTGGACTACGTAATATTCCTAATTCTTGGAAACTTTTGGACGAATTTTTTATATAACACAAAAATTGACAAAAAAGTCCTTGGGCTGCCCAAAATTCCACCCTTTTTCTCTCGTTATATATAGCTAAAAAGCCTAATAAAAAAAACTTAAAAGTGATCAAATCCAGTGTTTCTTAAGATTTTCTATAGCCGGAATTCGAATTTAAAAAAAGAAATTCTCATTTTGTATACATCGTTCAAGCAGTGCTCCCCACCCCTCTCCAATTTTGTGATGTGCGTACCTGACTTTGTCTGTGCTCGTGATCCTCCTTGCATTTGTAGTGGGGGTCCATTTTGACGGGTCGGATAAATCTTACTGCCTCACCGGCATGCACCAGGTACCCTGGAAATATGTTTTTAGCATTTCTTTCGTTTGGGGTTTAGGGTTTAGGGTTTACCGGCGCCGTGCCCTAGCTTCTTCTGTGATCTCCTCATGGCCTTCTGGATGTGGGAGTGTCCCTTGTCGGGTGTAGCGGCGTATGAGGTCGGTGGAATATGATCTAGAACCACCTTCTTGTTTGTCTTCTGTTTTTTCCGATATAGACGCGGTCCTGGTGCAAATTCACAAATCCGGCCAGCACTTTGGAGAGATGGAGAGCGAGTGTGTGTGTGGGTGGGGGTGTGTGGGGAAGAAGTAGAAATAGACGTTAGATGAAGTGCATAAGAGGAGTTTCAGGAGCACCCCTGCAACAAGTTTTTTGCTCAGAAACGAAGTGCATTGTCTTCAGGCACTAGACAACCCTCTTTTTTCTTTGGTTACCGTACGGCAACGATGGAACGCGGAGTAGGAAGACTTTCTTGGACGACTTTAATCTCGGGAAGCCCCAGCAGCAACTAATCTAGTCGACCGCACACTTCCGTTGAATGTGCGGCCCATGAGCTGCTGGGGCTCGCAAGCAAGCAGACTGGTTTGTTCGGGTTAAAACTTCAACCGATCACCAGGTAAAAACTTCTTCAACTTTTTTAGTCCTTTGATGACACAGGAATAGTAGTGGTATCAGGAAAGTTCTACACCGTTGAGGGTTTTGTGGTCACAGCCACCGCACTTGACAACAGCCACACGTGAACAGGAGTGATGAAATTTCCTTTACTGTCTTCAGCCGGTCTGATTTTCACAATGTTCAGCATGTCCTGCTTTCAAGGTTGACTGTGTGTGGACCTTCTTTGGGCCTGCCAGATCCATCAGAACTCAACTTGGGATCTCTAACAGCTGAAAGAAGAAACACACTTTGTGTGAATCATTTTCCTCCATATCTCTGGATGATCATGTGCACAATTCACACTCTAGCTACATCCATGCCTGCTACAAGGAGGCTCTGAGTCAGCCTGTCATCATCTTCAGCTTTTGATGGTAAGGTGACCATCATCACTTGTGTATTCGTTCCCTTAGGGGAAGGTCTTAAGAGCATTGTTGCATTGATAGAGAGGGTGGAAATTTTCAGACCCATAAGCAAATTTTCATGCTCATCCAAAGAATCTGAAAAGAGGCCTCCAGTTGTGTTGTCAGTACACATTGTATGTACTGAATCATGTAACCTTGGTCCTTATCCTTGCCTGGGTGAGTCTGCAACCCACTCTGGTCAAGTCTTTCTCTTCTTCTTCTTCTTCTTTGATATCTTGATCCTTTTCTTCTTAAGTAGATGTGTCAGATCTATGGCTTCCATCCACAAAGTCCAAACATTTGAATGTGTGTGGTTGCTACTTTCTTCAACATAAGGAGGTTTCCTCAGAGATTTTGTTGACAAAGGCTTTAAAGTAGTTGCTGCCATCATCTTCACCTGGCTATTCTGTGGTTTTGACTCTTCAAGTGAGCTTGAACTTTTGATGAATCCTGCTTCAAGCTCTATGGTTCTGCTCTTGCACTTGAGCTGTTGTACTACTCCAGAAGCTTGATGGACTGGGGAGACATGTTTCGATGTCATTTTGTCCCCGAGTATGAGCCAAGGCTTTGATGTCGATGGAGCTAGCTCCATTCCGGTATGTGATGGTGTTGTGCAACCTAGCTCGTTGCTCCCCAGCAGCAGTATTCCAGGCCGTTTGGGGGTAACGAGTCTACAACAGTGCAATAGTGGTACCGTAATGGTGCTAACCTCTCCTGCTGCTTTCATCCTTCACCTGGCCTGGGTTTTATGCCACCGGGGTTTGACTGGAAGACAGGCGTTGGGGCAAAAGATTGGGAATCCATCGCCTAGAAGAGGAGCTGGATGTGTGGCCTGTAATTATAGCCGTGCAAGTTTTTCTTTTCAAATCAATAGTATCATTCTACTGTTCTCTTGTTTGTTTGCATGGCAATTTTCATTGTCCAACTGCCTATTCTGCTAGAAATGTCAAAACGAGCAAGCAAGGGTGTCATTCGCTCCTCAATCATGTCAACTCAAGGTAATTTGCTTTTGGGCTTTCGATTTGAGTGCAGGGAATGGAGCTTGAGCCCATGCGGTTGGAGGAGGCTGTGGGGTCAATACATAAGGAGATGCTCTATTTGAGAGACAGGTAGGATGGTACAACATTCCCATCTACGGACATTTTTAATTGTTTGAGGGCTTTTGAGTTTCCTATCAGCTGCTACGATATGCTTGCGGAGCTGAGAGAAGTCTGCATAGTGTCGAGGGTGTACGTGAGCAATGCTTCCCACTTGTGGTTGCATTGGAGAAATGCATTTGTGAGGCATCTTGACCTGCAGAACATTGATTGCTCAAGTTCAAATTTAGCGGTTGACGAAAGTAGATGTGCTGGCTTTATTAGCTTGTTTCAAATAGTTGAACTGGCTGGTAGTGGAGGGAGGTCAGCAGCCGACGAGATATCAAGATGAGCTTGAGGTTTTAGGGGAAATGTGAGTTCTTTCTGCCCTCCCTCTTTTCGGGACTTCTTCACTACTACCTATTACTTTGTTGAAAGTATTTGGCGACTCTGGTGAAGGTGGTAGGATTTGATGGATTGATGGATTTGTTATAGGCGAGCAGCTGAAGGAGCAGGTGGCAGAGAGGGAAAGCTAGCAGTGCTGTCAGAGAGGTTGCAACAGGAGGGGCAGGGAAAGCCTAACATGACACATCCTTCTGTTCCTATTGGCTCGGAGGATGTTGCTTCCATTCGTAAAGAGGTAACTTTATCAATGTCACGCATTTTTAATGTCTCAGTATGTTCCAGAGCAGGAATGGTTTTTATGGTCTTCAAGAAAGGGGCTGTAAAAGTGAAGTTTAAGCAAAGGGGATAGGTTGGAAGGCAAGGGGAGTTCACATTTCCTGTGAAGGACCATGTGGAGTTGGGGCTTGCTCTTGATCTCTTTGACTTTGAAGCTGCATCTGAGGTTTGTTCTGCATGGCCATGTAATTTAGTCACACTAAATCGATGCTCTACTGAAATGGATTCTTGGAATTTTGTCGGACCTATAAATGCCATGGGAATGGCTGTGTGCGCATGATTCCAGGTTTGTTATCAATCTCATGGTTATCTTCTTGCATTCACTAGTTGGTAAGGATTAATTCTAGGAATCCATTTCAAGAGGAGCTGGATTACATGCACAATCTATGAGGTTATCAAGGGAGGCCCCATGAACATTGTTTTTGAGCTGTTTGGTTAGGCAATGTTTGTGGGGGCCGGGTTCTACTCGGTGCTCGTGGGTGATTCGATCGGCTGATTGGTCACCGAATTGTTGGCGAGCTCTCTTTTGCTGACCTCGATGCATGTAATTTCTCACACTAAATCAATGCTCTACTGAAATGGATTCTTGGAATTTTGTCGGACCTATAAATGCCATGGGAATGGCTGTGTGCGCATGATTCCAGGTTTGTTCTCAATCTCATGGTTATCTTATTGCATTCACTAGTTGGTAAGGATTAATTCTAGGAATCCATTTCAAGAGGAGCTGGATTACATGCACAATCTGTGAGGTTATCAAGGGAGGCCCCATGAACATTGTTTTTGAGCTGTTTGGTTAGGCAATGTTTCTGGGGGCCGGGTTCTACTCGGTGCTCATGGGTGATTCGGTCGGCTGATTGGTCACCGAATTGTTGGCGAGCTCTCTTTTGCTGACCTCGATGCATGTAATTTGGTCACATTAAATCGATGCTCTACTGAAATGGATTCTTGGAATTTTGTCGGACCTATAAATGCCATGGGAATGGCTGTGTGCGCATGATTCCAGGTTTGTTCTCAATCTCATGGTTATCTTATTGCATTCACTGGTTGGTAAGGATTAATTCTAGGAATCCATTTCAAGAGGAGCTGGATTACATGCACAATCTGTGAGGTTATTAGGGGAGGCCCCATGAACATTGTTTTTGAGCTGTTTGATTAGGCAATGTTTGTGGGGGCCGGGTTCTACTCGGTGCTCGTGGGTGATTCTGTCAACTGATTGGTCACCGAATTGTTGGCGAGCTCTCTTCTACTGACCTCGATGCATGTAATTTAGTCACACTAAATCGATGCTTTACTGAAATGGATTCCTGGAATTTTGTCAGACCTATAAATGCCATGTGAATGTCTTGTTCTTAATTTCATAATTATATTATTGCATTTAACTCTCGGTCGTCACATTTGCCGGAAAAGAAAATTTTATAAGGAATAATATATAATAAAAAATGTCGGGATGAAACGATCCTTTCAATCCATCTGTCCGTCCCATCGTGCATCCGTCCATGCCTTCATCCATCAATTTACATTAAATGGTGACTGTCCGCCTCCTATAGGAAAAAAAATAAATTGCCCTCCACCCTTCAACATTAAAAAAAAGAAGGAAAAAAATCGAAGTGCACCCTTTCCCCTATCCCATAATGACTTTGTAAAAAAAATTACCCCCGCTGAACCCTTCCCTAGCCCCTCCACAATGAATAAAACATTTAACCCCAAAATGTACCCCTTCCCCCCTCCTCCTTCCACCTTTTCATATATCTACAGGGAAAAAGAAAACATACACCTCCACCCCCCTCCCCCTCAACAATAAACAAAAAAAGAAAAAAATCAAGGTGCACCCTTTCCCCCGGTGCACCCTTTCCCCCGTCCCATAATGATTTTGTATAAAACATTACCCCCTTCCTCTCCCTAGCCTCTCCACAATGAAAAAAAAACATTTCCAGAAAACCTTAAATGTACCCCTTTCCCCCCTCCTCCTTCCACCTTTTCATATATCTGGGAAAAAGAAAACATTAACCTCCACCCCCCTCCCCCTTAATAGTAAAAAAAAAGAAGGAAAAAAATCAAGGTTCACCCTTTCCCCCCTCGCACAATGAATAAAATATAAACCCTGGCCTTCCTGGCCCAGTAAAAAAGTAATTTATGAAAGTTACAAGTAGTAAAAAAGTAAAAAAAGTAACAAACTTTACCCCTTTCAGCAGGAGAAGTAACTTACAAAAGTTACAAGCAGTAAAAAAAGTAACAAAAAGTGAAAAAGGTCAACGAAAACAGCCCCGCACTACGGGACAACAGCCCCGCACCGCGGTGCTTTTTTGGTGGTCAAACAGCCCCCAGCCCCGCGCACTGCGAGCGTAGTGCGTAGATCATATGTATAGGACTCACTCCTTGTTGCATTTGTTGGAAAAGCTGCACTGCCTTTTCTAGCTGCCCATCCTTCACATATTTTGAAAGCTTCTGATTCTATTCAAAGATGTTCAATTGCACTGTGCCTGGTGCCATTGCAGCTATCTCTGCTGCCATCCATGGCAGGTTTCATTGGTCCCCAAGCCAGAGTGCATCCTGCCAGATTTTATTTCTCTACAACCAGAAATCCAGATCAAGCTGATCAGCCATGTATCCTCCACATCCCAGGCATAAATGGCATCATAAGAACAGAGAAAGCTGCTGTGCCTTCTCCATCTGCATATTGCATTCACCGACCTTCTCCAGCCTACTACTACCACTATCCCACCAGTACAAAGGACCTGAAAAGAATTTCTGCCAAGTTTAGACCAGGGCAGGATAGCAACCAAGAGAGAGCAAGAAGATTGACACCAACAAGAGCTATGTCTCCATTGAAGTTTGATGTCTGACAGGTTTGATGTTCAATTACTTTCTCTAATCTGTGATCCCACCATTGTGAAGGATCCAAAAGGAACACCCACCATAATTTCTGTCTCTGACCTCCAGGGACGGCAGAAAAACTTCCTTTGTAGTTTGATCACATAGAAGCCAAGGTGAGGTATTGCATCTTGCATAGATTGTGTCCAACGGTACTCCAACCTCTCGATTTGACTGGGAAGATATCACTATAATCAAATCAAGTCAAGATTTTTCAGGAAAGAAAAACACAATTATTGTGAGAAGAAGGCAGTACACAGAGAGTAACAAGACAGGAAAGTTTACAATTGCCGTGATCTCTAAGTGCCGCCTTTGTTTCTATTCGGTGCGGTCTGTAAAGAAGTGCGGTGTACCGCGAAAGTTATCGATGAACAAAGTTGAATTGTGGTTGCGCACAGACATGTAGCAGGACGCTCTTCCTCGTCCACCTCTCCATGTTATTTGGATCTGCTGCTTTTGTGGTCTAGAAAAGACTTAGATCTTGCACATGACAATTGCAATTGCTGCTACGATGATGAAGAAGAATGTTTTGCTCCGCAATAACCCTTGGCAATTGCTCTCGCTCCTGACATTCCAAAAGCATTTCAAATAGACCCAAATGCAATTCCTCTCGAGCATCCAAAGTCGAACCAAATGCAATCTCGCCATACAACCCCGAAAATTCTTGGTGGGACAATTCCACATTGATCGTCATCCATCCAAAACCCCGGCACCCCAAAAAACTGGAGCACCAGTAATCTGTGTGACCTTACCATAAGTGCTCCCGTGTCTTTTGGCTAAGCAACATCTTCCGATCAAGAACTTCTTTGGCTCCTTCACCAGGAGCAGAGATTCTTACTCTACCTCCTCTTCCACCTTCCTCATCGCAACCACCATTGATCCTAGTGGCTCCTCAGCTTCGTCTTACCCATCGCTGATTCTGGGTCAAGTCACAAGCATCATAACACAAATTCTCTCCTGAACTGCCGATCGACGACGACGACCGACGTTCGGGGGTATGCCGATTGTCGCCATAGGAGAAAACAAGTGGTAAACTTTTGCTTGCATTCTATTTTCATGTCATTATGTGAAGTGTAAAGTTCTCTGCAAAAAGTATTTGTCCTTTTCGTGAAGCACGCCGGATTTTTTTCCCAAAATGTTTTGGGACTGTGCAAATTAGGGTTGACAATTTCACGGTTTTCCGTCGTTGCTGTTGGTGTCGTAGCCGTCATCGTCTGCTTCAAGGCCTTGAACTGTTTGCTCCACCGCAGCAGCAGCCATGGATGCCTCAAGGCAATCACTGGGTGCTACTGGACTAGCAGCAATTCAACCCGTTGCAGGAGGAGGAAGCGAGAGGTCGGGTGGTACTGGAGCTGGTGACTCATCATCGCTGCGAGAATCAGAGACCCTTGTAGAAGTAGTGGGGGAAAGCAGTGAGGAATCGGAGAGAGAGTCTCTTGTAGCTGTTGATGGAAAAGGCGCAGGATCGGTGATGGAAGAAGCGTCTGCGTCAGTGGTTTCTAGAGAAGGGAATTCGGGAGATGGTGGTGATGAGGAAGCCGTAAGGCGAGAGATTGCGGGAGGTGAAGCTGGACGAGAACAAATACCAGCAAATGTTGAACATCATGATGATGTTTGGGAAGTGGGAGTTCACAGGGGGCAAACAAGGCAGAGTGATATAGAGATGGCCGTGAAGATGGTGAAGGCAGTGGAGGATGACGCGAGGGCAGTGGCAGGAAGCCTTTCCATGCTATTCTCTACGCTTCAAGCTGGTCTTACACCGGTGACAGAGAGCTCAGTACAGCACATGCAATGCTACAGTGAAGCAGCAGGTCTGTTACAGGATGCCGCAATCGATGCTGCCACCAAAGGTAACCGCTTTGTGAACGCATGTCTCAGATTGAATGAGGAGATGAAGGGTGTTGGCAATTTGGCTGCACAGCTCAAAAACCTCAGACAAGTTGTGGATCAATTTGAGTATCACATATCCCGAATCCTACCACGATTGTAAAGTGTAGATCAGTTTGAGCGTCAGGCATTACCGAATCCTACTAAGATTCTAAGTAGTAGCAAATCTCAAGCTTTCAGGGTAAGTAACATCTTTCTTTGTACCTGCTATATGTGTTTCTAGAGGGACAGACAGGTGTCGCGTCCAGAGTTCTAACTGCAAAGCTGAAGCATACAAACTCTCTTTCTCCAAAGCCCTTGCATAATATTGTAACCAAAGCTTTGGATTAGTTCAGAAATTAAATTTGTATGAACTGCAAGCTCATTTCCATTAACAAGTCCTTGATCAGGAACACAGATGAAGGAAAAGAACTATGCAGATGGTCAGCATTCTCTAGCGGTTTAGTACAAAGCATTGAATGTGCAGGTGAAATTTTTTTGGCTCTCGGATCAACTGAAAATTGGCTGGGCCTTTCAAGGGAAGAAGCCATTGATGCCAAATTTGAATTGCACATAAGTGGTTCTTGTGTCATATCATGTACAGTTAACCTTCTTTCTGTTAAGACAGACCTTTAACTTACTGAAGCCACGTGACAAGAACAAAATGTGTTATCAATGAAACCAGCATGACATTTATAAGAAATGTATGTACAAGGACTTCAGTTTTATCAATGTGAAGCAAAGCCATGATAGTTGATGCAGCAGTGATACTTGGTCTCCAGTCAAACACATTTACAAACAATACACAATGACACCATAGATTCTAGCACTTGTTGGGGAGGGGCTAGCATGGATAGCACCCGCTCTGCTGCCTTTGCTTGTTGCTCCTTATCTTCATTGTCTTCCAATACTTGGCTGAGAAAGTATAGCACTCAAGTGAGTTAGGTTGGACTCAGTGTGAAATCCCAAGACAAAAAATTTCATTGGACCTGTGAAGTTCAAGAAGAAGCCTTCAATCACAGCAGAAGAAAAGCAGACAGCATCATGGTATGTTCAAATTGGAGTCAAAGAACGGAATGTGAACTGATGAGAGTTTCTTACAGATGCACAGGAAAGAGAGGACTGCAGACAGTGATTCAAATTGCAAATGCTTTATTGGCATACAAGGATCAGTTTGTCAAAACCCCAAGGCGGGGAGGGGGAAGCAAGTCCCCTTTACTGATAGGTGTTAAAAACTTACAGGGATGGGGAGAGATTCCATCTAACGGAGTCCTCTCTCACACTGAAAACATCTCTAGAAAGCCAGATCTTCACAAAGTCATCTTCAACTGCTGAATAATTAGGACTCTTGAGTCCTTGTCTTTCCAGATGGCTCTCATACAAGGACCAGTTGATGATGACTGCTGTGGGTGGTGCAAGGTTATAATCTGACAGTGAGGAGTCAAGGAATGAATGGGATGAATCCCTTTGAACCAAAACCTCCATCAAACCGTGAAACAAGCTATGAAGCTTAGTGAACTCTTGGAGAGAAATTCCTGCTAGATTTATACCACCATCGGAAGGAATGAGATGTACCAAACATACCAGGCTGTAAACCAAAGATCTTGTCACTATCCACCATCTGCAATGTGAAGGATTCTCTCCAGCCTGTAAGACAAATACCAGTTCTCAGAAACCATAAATGAAGTTGAGTTCTTCTCTGTTCTCTAAAGAAAACGCAATGCCAAATTCCAGACAAATCTGTGGCTTTTCACTGTACCTGAGGAGAGATGTTTATCACAATCTGCAAATGGTGTTCAGAACTATCTTCATACAATATGTTTTTCAGGAAGAAACTGTAGTTCAGAACTATCTTCATACAATATGTTTTAAGGAAGAAACTGTAACTTGTAAGTTTCAAACCTTGCTGTCTGTGTGTTGACTACAGATGAAAGAGGGTTCAGGTAGAAGGAAGTGAAAACAGCAACACTAGCATCTTCCAACACAGGATGCCTGAAGGAAGTTGTCCTAATCCCATGTGCCTCAAAGAGTGCTGCTTCAAAGGGAAGAATACACAGTAGAGTTTGCCAATGTGTCTGCCAGATTCTTCAGATTGCTTTCCCCACCTTTCAAGGCCCAAGACATGCATCTAGAAAGATAAGAAAGCTACATCAATAGCAAGTTCTTCTGTGTAAAATGAATGCTCTTTTATGACTTGGAAGGCTGCAAAATCTCCCAAGCCTTGCAGTAATCAGGGATTGCACACAAGTGAGAGAGATAGAGAGAGTCTGAGTATGTTTGTCCATGACAGGGAGAAATACCTGAGGTGCTGCAAAGAGCTCGAAATGAGAAGCCCTTGGCATCCACTGTCACAGCTACATGTGGCTTGAACTCCATCACTGCTGTATCTGTTTGCCCAGCTCATGACGGTTGATGTTGCACAAGGCATCGAGTGTTGTTGCATATTGAAGCACTGCATGAGAATCACACTGTTTTCTTATCACTTGCTACATAATCATCTCCAAAGAATCTTTGACAACACCCATGGAGAGGGGGACAGAAGATAGAAGCAGTGAAGACTAGGACGAGCAAGAGCCTCACTCAAATACGAGCAAGGTGAGGGAGCAGCTCAGCGACTCCCATGACAGCCACATCTTCCACAGGAAACTCCGAAATCAATCCTTCTCTCTTCATCAAGGTCCTGCAATATGTTGGAAAATTATCATATCACCAAGTGGACAAGGAACTCAGACAGCAAACAAAACAATTGTTGTGCTTGCCACCAGAGTATATTGTTACGTGAGGGCTGCTTCGAGGCGATGAAACCGCAGATACGCGTCAACACCAGCGAACTGGAAAATGGTCTGGGAGACAGACTCCTGAGAGACGCCTGAGAGACGCCATTAGGCGACTGCCAATCAGGTCCCCGAAAGCTTCTCACTCCCTGCTCCTCCTCAATGACGGTGAGATGAGAACGGAGCCTTGAAGAATTGACAGCTCAGTCGCAGCAAGGAAGTAAGTGGGCAGAGAGAATGTGCTTAAGGGCAAGCAAACTTCTCACGGCATTTTCACATGGTCTCTGGAAAACGAAAACACGCACAACAGAGTTCAGCAACAAGGAAATCCGCGTATTATGCTTTCTGTATGTCTGTGTAGAGAACGGAGAGGTCTACAAGCGTCAGCACTGCACTCATGGAAGTAAAAAACAATTCCTCCTCTCTTGCAACAGCGACAGGAGAGAAGGTCCACGCACATGAAGGCGCACCCTTCGTTTTCGCCAAGACGCGCGGTGCAAATCGTCGATGTAAGTCCACTCAGCGAAAATTTCTACTTCGCCTTAGCCGGCGGAGTTCGTCTGCCACTCCTACGATTCCTCCTCCCTGCCCGAAATCCTCCCCTTCGCCCCCCAAATCTTTCCGTACCCTCTCGCACTTACTTTTCCCTTCTTCTTCTTTTTTCCATTTTCCCTTTTTTTCCTTTACCTCGCTTATTAACAAATCAATTAAAAACTTTTTTTAAAACAACGTTTTAATTTTAAAATGGCACTTAGACTTTTTAACCTCAAATTAACTTCTTAATCACCCACTAGATTTTTTAACTCTCAATTAATTTCATAATCCTCATTTTCATTCAATATTATTATTGATATTTAAATAATAAGTTCCAATAAGCCGCCATTTTATGGGGGTAAACCATAAGTTATAACCCTAGTAAACCAAAGAAAACTAAAAAAAGAAAAGACCAAAAAATGAAAGCAAGGATTGAATAAAAAAAATGCATTTAAAAAAAATTGACGGATGAATTTGCAAAGTGTTTTTAATTCAATCTGGTGGATTCAAAAATTTAGGTAGTGAAGTTTTCTAAAATTGTACGAAATTTATTTTTTCAGATTAACATTAAAAGAACCAATACTCCCAAAAAACAAATTTGGGATAAGTCTATTCAAATAAAGAACGAAGATTTTCAATATTTTCCAAATATTTTTGTAGCTATAATGCAAATATTCCCTTATTGACTAAATTTCAGCATTCCACTATGAAAATAAAAGAGTCTCAAAATATTTCAAATACTTCTTTTTGCTTGGAAATTTTCAAAAGTATATATATTTTGATAAAATAGTATATACCCCCATGAAACGTTTAGTTTTGAAGTCATTTTATATTTTTTAAATCTGAAAAAACAAATTACATGCTGGTTGGGCAGCCGTTGGGAGAAAACCTGGGCAGGCGGAGGGCAACAGGGCAGCGTACTGCCAGCATCAGAAACTGGAGTTCGCCACCACGATCACGGTTCATGTGCGCGGTACAAGAGTCGTAGATCAATCTTGCTTGGCATGTTGAATCCGCACTCTAGTTATTTGCATCGCGGCGGTTGCACATTCGATCTTCCAATCGCTCAGTTTGGTTTGATTGTTGCGCTCATAATTTCCTTGATTATGGCGTCGCACGCGGTCTTCGGAAAGGCGTGATCTTTAGAAAGATCTTGTAGCATCATATGTCTTCCAAGCGAAGTTGAAGGAAGAACAGAGGTCTTCAAGAAGTCCTTCTCTTCTTGCTCACCCTAATCTTCTGCAAAAGGATGTGCGAATTCAGGCTCCCTGCGCGTCGCATGAACCGTATTTCATGAAATTGAGGCGGGCAACGAGGTTTGTCTTGGCGTTTTCTTCCATCAGTACGACCCTTTCCAGATCGAGTTGGGGTTTCTGCAAGCTATTATATTGTTGCGGCGGCATCTTGAAATCAAAGAAAGGTAGGTTGCGCAACTGCAGCCTTGTAGAGATCTTGGTTGTGGTTGCACAACGAAGAGATATAACTACTTTTTGCTTCCAATCCGTGCTTATTACCAGTTCAAAGTTTTGTCGTAGAATTCACCCGAAACTACACATGCGCACAAGGTTTGCAATAATCACAACAGCAATCGACTTCTCTACACAAGATTGCAGGCTTTATCTGTTGCAGGCAGAAGTATCTCTTTCGTCATGCATTCTCTGCAATCAACTGACTACTAGCTGATCCTTTCTCTGTATTGTCATGGATATCCTGAGATGTGCTTAACCACTTTCTTTGAGGTTTATGAAGTGGTTTGGTTCTATCTTCTGTAGGACAGATGAAATTTTCTTATTTGGAGGGAGAAATCCAAGTATGTGGTGAGCAAATGACTCCAGTGCTGTCCTAGATAGTATAACTGCTTACAAAAAGCACATCAGAGAAAATTGATAGGGATTGATATTGTGGTTTTGTCTACAGGAGTATGCAGTGGAAATCTTCTCTGCTGTGATGTCTGCAGACAGGACACCTCCATGAGAAGGAATTGGGCTTATGGTCTTGCTTTGAAACTGGCTAGAGTTTACATGGACAGGTATGCTATTGTCACCTCTTGCTTATGGGAAGATATTATTTGCAGCACTCATATGGCCAGATCTTTGCTTTGATTGGGGACTCACTCTTTATCAGGGTGGTGGGACAGGAGTGGTCAGAGATGCTCTTTTGCAGGTTCTCAACTGGAGGAGTTTACATCTGTGCTTGAAGCTGCACATGTATGCACTAACTCTTTCCCTTAGCTATCCATGTTACCTTTAAATGAGTACAGTAGGAAGGAGAGGTGGACATAATGAAGATGGATTAAGGATAACTGTCTGTCATGCAGAAAGTGACAGTGTTGTCTGGGGCTGGCATATCGGCAGAATCAGGCATTCCCACGTTTCGGGGTGCTGGGGGCCTGTGGCGCAACTTTGATGCCACAGTAAGTTCATCTGAATGCATTTGGGCGCTACAAGGAGTTGCTGTACTTTCTTCAAATCTGTTTACATAGAGAATTCTAATTTAACCTGCTTCTAGCCACAGCTGCATGCATGTGGTGGATACAAAGACTTGCTGCTACTTTCTTGGAATCCATTTATGTAGAGAATTCTTATTTGACCTAGTTCTAGCCTCAGAGGGTATGCATTGCAGTGAGTCAAGGTGGGCATGTGTGAAGGAACTTGCAACACCATATGCATTTGCTGCAAATCCGTCCCTTGTCTGGGAGTTCTATCACTATCGCAGGTACTGCAGCTCTTCCTCTGTTGTGTCTTCACTGTCAGGTAGCAGCCCCATCTGTGATCCACAAAGCTCATAGGGTTCTCTCTTGCCACAGGCTGCACCCCTGGTCTGTAGTTATTGGTCCGACAGATGCTACTGCCCCATCAAATCCTTCCAAAGTTCTTTCTGTTCATGTTGTCAAAGGCATGGGCAGATGTGGTAGACACCAGGGGTGCAGTGGCAGTTTGGCAGTTTGGCTAATAATGTAGTTGAAAATTTCTCCAGTGCCCATGGTAATGCATGCAGCTCATCTCGTGACCTAGTGGTCTAAATTCAGGGATTGAGACGAACTCATATGTATTGATGCCAATTTATGGGTTAACATCTGTCTTCAAATGCTGGTCGCAGCAAAATTGAAAAATGACAACGTAGTCATTACTCTAGCTTTGCATTTGGTATATAGATGTGATACACCTGGACCCATTGGCTATTGAACTCCACTGAAGGCCAAGAGAAAGGCAGGGCCTTTTTCAGGTTCTGAGGATTCATTCAGGGTGAGAAATGAGGGCACAAGAAATGGGGGTAGAAAGTGAAGAGTTTTCAAGAGTGAGGGCAGTGATGCTCTCCTAGTGTTTGTTTGAGCGCTCAATATGTCAGAGATTAGAGGATAGCTCTATGTGTACCTAGGTGCAGCAGTTGAATTTTTGCCTCTTTGCTTAGAAAGCTTGGGTTTTGTGTATAATGGAATCTATAGTACTTCTCTTGGGCTTGAATGAGGTTGGAGAATCTAGAGCATGGACAGCTATGAAATGTGAAGGAGAGTTGGGCCAATTTGCAGATGCATTGTTGCAGCAGCAGCACCAAATGCAGGGCACTATGCATTGGAAGCATTACAGCGCAAGTGTGAACAACAGGGCAAGCTTTTCACTCTCCTGACTCAGGTACAACCACTTTGCCAGTCTCACAAATGCAATTGCTAAATGAAAGAGTTCATAATCTCAAATGCAAATTGATATAAGTTCAATGGATGACTGTCCTTGGTCCTTGCTGATGTTCAATTACTGTAAATATAAAGGCACTTGTGGTAGCTAGCATAACCACAAGCATCTCGTCCAGGTGAAAACACCTGGCTAGTGCTCCTTTTAGGGGTGGGCTCCAAGTTTTGAAGTAGTTGCCAATTCACTTTTGGTTTCTTCAAAGCATGACTAAAGGTTTGGTAGCCAACACCTTTTTATATTTCAGCCATTGACATGATTCTGACATCCACATTATGCTTGGCAGATGTGATATAGACCCAATATCTTCTATTGATGTGTACTGCATTGAGCTTTATAATATCATCTTTTCATCTGATGACCATGAGTGCACGATCACTCAAAATTGTCTGAGAGTTGTTCCTGGTAGTGAGGACAAGCTCAACTCAGAGACCCAGGGTTGCTCACCTATATTTCTATCCTTGAGTTCAAATCAAAGAACAAGTCCCTTGATCTGACATGGCTGAGGTGCAGAACATTGATGGGCTGCATGCCAAGGCAGGCAGCAGCAATGTGGTGGAGCTGCATGGTTCCATGTGGAGGACACGCTGCTGTCACTGCAACAACATACAAGTCAACCTGGATATGCCCATTTGTCCAGCACTTGAGAGTCAGGTTCTCTTGTTTATCCCCTTCTTTAGCTTTATGAGGTCAGAGCTTTCAACAAACTCAATTAAAGTTCAGGTATCACTAATATTTAGGGCTCGTGCTTCATGCATCTTCCTTCATTTTTAAAGCATTAAAGAGAAGCTACAATGAAGGGTGGGCTGCTGGCCAAGAAGTTGTTATCTATCAGAGCAATAGATTACAGAAAGTCTCAATGTCTTTTTTGTCACTTCCCTGTGCTTGCATTACTCCTTAGAGTCCAAATGGAATGAATTGGGTCGGTTGAATTGGGACATTTCTCCCCATGGAGCATAGGGAGCACCAGAGCCCATGGCAAAAGAGGCAAATATTCCTTCAATGCAACTGCCTCGCTGCAAACTGTGCAATGGATTGCTTCGACCACATGTTGTATGGTTTGGAGAGTGTCTTGAGGTAGAAACAATGGAGTGTGCACACAATGCTTTGGAGGACTGTGACTTGCTTCTGGTGATTGGTACCTCAGCTGTTGTCCAGGTACTGCAGTTTGTTCTGAACTAATTTCTTTGTCTTAGTGGAAGTTAAATCTCTGTTGATCCAGAACTAGATGCAGCAGCATTGACCACATAAATCTTTTTGATAAATGTGATGGGGGGAGGGTACGTAGGTAGGAAGCTAGATGGAACATGAGTGAACTATATATTCAGTATGCTTTTGTCCTGGATTTGAATGCATAACTGACTCAGCATTTGTGGGATTGAATTGCACCATACTTCTGTGGTTGGATTTAAGGACTGATATATGTTGTACTGGGGACAGCCAGCAGCAGGATTTGCACCATTGGTGAAAGCACATGGGGGTGCTGTTGCAGAATTCAACACCGAGGATACTCCAATCAGTGATAACTGCAGGTTAAGTGCTGGACATTGGAATCAATGACAGTCCAAATCTTGCTGTGTAGTGGGTCATAGTTGTGTTCCCTCAGCGGTGTAATGTGCTACCTGATAGTACTGTACTTCTAGAGCAGGCTCCAGCAAATGGAGTTGTGTCCTTTTCTCAGAGTTCATTGCTTTGGTCCTTATATAAGCACTTTTGGCAGTTCCATCTCCACTTTACAAGTTCCCTTGCAGTGCTTGAGCTGTTCTGATGAAGAGAGTGAATGAATGCAGGTTCAAGTTCCATGGGCCAGCAGCAGTTATGTTGCCCGCAGCTCTAGGCATTTAGACCAATGAAGAACCTTGACCTCTGTCCGCTGATACAGTTTTAGCTTCTTTGCTTATGAATCATGGTTGCAAAAAGAGTGTGGCGCACTGCTTGCTACAATGGGGGACAGACAGCCAGAGAAAAGTCAAAGAAGTATAATCATGAGTCTGTTGCACCAGATTACTTATCATGGGCAGAATTCACCCTTGTATGAGAATTTTCTTGCAAGGGGCAATTGGGGTATGCTTGGCGAAATGCCTTCTGTGTATATATCTTGTCAGTTTGTACCAAGTTGGATGTGTATTTGCAAGGCACCCTTGGCAAATGGTTTCTCCTTGGAAGTACATCTGGTAGACTTCAAGCCTATGTGGCTCTGGCACTTGGCTCTGCCTCAAGTTCTTGCCTCAAAACTTGCTTTACATGGAAATTAGGAGAAATGTTAAACAGGCAAAGTCTTTCATGCAGCTCGTACAAAAGTGCTGCCACGCAGCATTCAATTGTTTTTTCTTTCCCTGACAGTTGCCGGGGCACATTTAAACGAAACCAGTAATTACAGAACATGCATCCTGGAACATATGTCACATGGCCTTTCTCTAATATGGCATGCATTCTGATAAGGAAAGCCCTGCTATCAATGAATTATGGGGTGAGAACTGAAGATGGTGCCTGAGGTTCATGCCATAATTCCCTGACTGCCAGACCTTCCTTGATGTAACAACAGAGGAAACTTTGATTTAAAGCTGCATCTTACAAAAAAAAATCAGCTATTGCAAGGACCTCATTCCAAGGTTCTTATGAAATGACAAGAGTTGAATTTTCATGCCCCCAGTCACCCTCTGGGCTTAAAAAGTATCCTTCTACATTGAAAGAAATAGTGCGCAGGACTTCTTCTCCTCGATGGCTTGTAATATATTTCAAGAGATGGTTACTTTAGTTAGAATGGGAGGTCAAAGGAGATGTTCTTGGTGTTGGTTCGTCCGGTCCAGACAACTTCGCGGACCGTGAGCAAATCGGGACGTCGCCGAAACTTGGACTGTCGTCGTGGATCAGGGTTTTGCAGTAAGGAGAGTCATAATCGCCTTCTTGTGGAGAGACCCAAATTCGAGAAAAGCACGTTTCCAGATTGTGTTCCTAGGGTGGATTTTGAATCCTGTAGAGGCGAAGCAGAAGCTTTACTAGATAGGAGTGACAATGTAAAGGTCAAGGACGAAAATGTGGAAGACGTAGTATGATAATATTCAAGACGGCTTCAAGATGGAGTCTCCGGATTCGAGAGTCGGAATTTAAGTGAGTGAGAGGGCAAAAGAACCGAGGGATTGGAAACCAGGGAGGGGAAGACGGAGGGAAGGAGAGTGGAGAAGGAAGTGGAAGTGGAGAGAGTACTGCTGATGGAGGGGTATTTCTGCAATGGACTTCGGGACAAGGATTTTGGATTTGTCAAGACTGGCATTGTGAACGCGAGTAGTGTTGCAAAATCCACCACATTGCAAGGAAAGGGGAATTTCAACGGGCCATGATCTGTGATCCTCGAGAGCACATTTTACTCAATTGCAATTTAGCAATGCTATAAGAGCCGAATTGTGTGTTTTGTGAGATTGTACATGGTTGTACGCCTGCTTATAAGGTACGCTATGTTAACTGTCTCTTGCGCTTAACAATGCGCAGAGTAAATTGACATTGCATTCCTATGCCTGTATATTTTCTTTCAAGGTTTTGCATTGTGATTATGCACTTATCCACATGCACTGATTCCACTGTTTTTGTTGGATGTGAACAGTTATATGAAGATGAAGCTTGTGTACGCATTCTTGATAGCAATCCCCTCTGTGATGGATGAGTGTCTCTCTGGAAGTCCTCCTTTCCACATAGATCATGCTCTTCAAATTCATATTATTTGCAAATGGCAGACCTTGTGCATGGACTTTTGAGCATGTTAGATTGTCCACAGAGTTCAGCAACACCAAAAAGGATCACATTTGCTCTTTGAGACATAGGAATTCCTATTGATTGCAGTGAGTGTCTTGTTGGCACCTTTCTGATTTCTGCCTCTCCTCTCTAGTTGTTGGGGTGTACCTGGGGATTCTGTAATGGAGCAAGGATGATAAAGAAATGACTAAGGTTTTTGTGTGTTTTAGCTCAAGACTAGAACAATGGAATTGCAATCAGTATATACACATGTAAGGCTCTCAGCTGAGATAGAATCTCGGTTTGTTGACAGGCATTCACTGGTACTTCAAAAGGCAAACTTTTCATCCTTAGAAGTCACCCCGCCACAGGTAATCAAGATGTTGCCTTTTGTCTAAGTAAATCTTTTGAGACCTTAATGTTAGGATCCACCCTAGACATGAGCTTCAAGTGGTGGAGGGTCTGTAAAATGCTTGTAAACAGGCCTAAACAGACTGTTGCCATCCTGTAAGTGTTTAGTCCAAAGCAGCTGCACTCAGGCAAACTGACTTTCTATGCAAGAGATGCTTTCTCATTTGTTTTGTTACTCTGGAAGCATCTGCTAGGTTGTGAATGTCAACGCACCTGCATATGTCTATTATGCACGAATCATCTTTGAGAGAATTGTAATTTGTATGTGTTTTGTGGTGGACTTGCAGGTTGCAGCAGCCATGCGTGCTGCAGGTCCCTTAATCAGTTGTGCTCTGATGGAAGCAACTCAATCTGGTAATCTCTCTCTCTCTCTCTCTCTCTCTTTGTTGGCTCTGCCCATAGTGAAGAGACCATGCATTGGTGTAGGATTAGGGTACAAAATTGTGGCTGGAACTTGACCCCATGTGAGTGAATCTGGTATGAGTGACATATGGAGTACTATGTGTCCATATGATGGATGGGCATGTTCCACAGAAGTGCATACATCTAGATGAGAACTTCTAAATCCAGTAAGGGAATTTTTTTCTGTTTCAGGTTTGAACCTACATAAGGGTAGAGTCATTGCACTACGAGCTGCTTGTTATTAAGCTCTCTGTTTTTTCTGTGTCTTCCTTCTTTTCCTCAGTTTCAGTTTGTTAGGTGTGAGTTGAACTAGTAATGGGCTTTGGAAATTGGAGGTCAGCTCTCATCATGGAGAACTGTCATCCCCAATGCATCTGTTTTGTGCTCAGGGTAACATTTGATTAGGTTTAGCTTGTCAAGCCCTTTGAATATTCCACAAATTGGAAAAAGTTCATGAAGGTCTATGCCAAACTTAATGCCCAAGCAAGGAGTTTTAGAAGGCTCAATAGATTGCAAGGATTGAAGGTTTGGGGTGAAGTCCATTTATAAACAGCTTGCTCACTCACATGAATGAATCTTGAGCAATAACAGATGTGTTGTTGTTTTGGTAATGTTGCAGAGTACACTGAGGCAGCCTTTGAGAGGTGTGCAGGAAGTGAAGATTCTAGCACACATGGTCTGCACCAAGCTCACCTCCAGCACAGTGACTGACTGCTCTAGCAATTCTTAAGAGATCAAACACCAGTGCTAAGCTGGTTCTCTCCATGGGTTCACAGATTTCAGTCAAATATGACACCATTGTATGCAGATTGTTGTTGCATCAGATGCTTTGTTGTGCAATACTTTTAAGCAAAATGATAACATGATGAGATAGATACACAGTCTTGGTTGCTGGTGTTTATCTAAGTGAACAATGCAGAGTATCCAAGTGAAGCAACACATTTGCTTTCCAGTGTTTTAGCCTTTCACAGGACCACTACTTTTTGCAAACAATTTGGTTGTGAATGCTGGGAAAGTTTCAATTGTGGAGTTCGTCCAGTCTTTTGCATGTAACTGAAGGTGAAGCCCAAAAGTGTCCCATGTAAGATCTGCAGTCTGCAACTGAGATAGGATGAGCTTCTTTCAACTGTTGGATGCAGGTTTTGAGCTGATTTCAGAACCTGTAGTCATGCAAGAGGATTTCACACAGCAATGTGCTAGAAGGAAGCTTCTGTCTTTGATCGTCCTGATGGAGAATGTGCTTTCATTTGTGTGTGTATTTTCCACACATTCTCTTCTGCAAGTGCTGGAGTTTTGGTTATCAAAAGTTCTTCCCTCAGAGTTCTGGATGTGCATGCAATCATGGGTGGTGTCATAGGAAACTGCAGTAGATTTGTGTGTCAGTGGATTCCAGAGAAAAGTTGGGACTTTTCCAGTGATCACTAGGACTCGAACATGGAGTCTTTCTGGCGGATCTCGCTCTCGTGGCAGTGCTCCGGTGCTCACAACTGCATGGGTGATCGAGAGTCCTATTCTTGGGTATCAAGTATATCGCCGTGTATGGCATCCCTTACGTACTTCTTCCTACTACCTCGATTGTGTCTGTGATCTTGAGTCAGTGGACACCGTTTGTTATTGCTTGATTCAGAGGAAGAGAATCGAATGTTTCAGGAGAGGTCATGGCGGATACTAGCGGCGTTCCAGCGAGTTCAGTGCCCTATGGAGCACCTGGGAAAGCTGGAACGGGGTACCCAGGGATCAGTACCGGAGCTGCTGCATTTCCAGTAACTCCTCCTGCAGAACATCCGCGTGTTCGTCGTGCACACCGCGCTCTGAATTGCCTTAACTTTCTCCTTCGTGTGCTGACCGCTTTTGCTTCAGCGGCCGCTTTCATTGCCATGCTTTTTGCGATGGAAACTGTGGTCAATCCGAATGGGCAGGGACAGAAGACCGTCGAATGGCACTCCTTCATCGGTTTCAGGTACTATCTTCTGCAGCTAATGAGCAGCGACGATCTGTGTCGTTGTGACAACATTTCTCTCTCACACACAGTTGCTCCTTCACGCATTCTTAGTCGTTTGCAGAAATGGTTCGACAAAAACAAAGAGAAACTGGGCTCGTGAGATCTCATCTCTCTGATGGCTTGAGAATCATCTCATGCAGGTGGTTTCTGCTGGCGAATACAATCATCTGCGCGTACTCGATATTGGCAGCAATTGCAGCCTGTATCTCTGTGTGCATTGGACGAGGACCCTTGAGCTACACGCCTCTTGCATGGCTCACCTTTCTCGTCGACTTCGTACCACTCCCAAACTCCTACTCACTCTGCAATCAATCTGATCATTACGTTATGTATCTGAATGGCGATCGTATGAAATGCGAGCTGTGAGGTTATCGCAATTGTCTGCATACTAGTCTCATGTCTGCCGCGCCCCGAACCACCCACGTATCTTCATCGTAATTTGTTTCTATAAGAAGGAGAGCTCCGGCGAGATCAGAAGATGTACTTGGGTTGTGCAGTAGCTACAGTACTTAGATGTAGCTTGTCGAGGTTGGATTGGAAGTGATGCAGCAATGCAATAGATAGCAAAAAGCTGATGGGCTTGGGTGGGACTTGAATCTGCCGTACTAGGTGTTAGCGAATGCGTTGATGTCAGCAGCAGCAGCAGCGACGACAGTCTTGTACATCGCGTACAGGGGAGAGAATGCGGCGTCTTGGACACCTGCGTGTAACAGGGCGGGACGCTTTTGCAGGCGAGCGGTAGGAGCTGTAATCGCCAGCTATGTGGCATGGCTGTTGCTGGCTTTGTCCACCATCCTGGCCGTCTCAGCCATCCACCAGATCTATCGCACCAGGAGATCAACTGCAACCAACTTCTAGTCCATCCCACAGCAGCTGATGATGAGAGAAAGAGCTGGAGGATCCGAGTCAACTGCTCTCTCGTTGCTTGACAATCATAATAGAACCGGTTGTAGAGCATCCTGTTTTGACAATCGCATGCGGAGATTGCAGATTATCCTGTGACATGAGTCAATATGTGAAGAGATCATAGATCGACATATTGCTGTTTGTGACAATCAGATGCTTTACAGATTGTGCATCAATATATGTGATTCCTTTGTGTGACAATCAAATGCTTCACAGATTGACAGATTGTCTATTCCTGTATGTGACAATCATCATATGCTTCACAGATTGTCGATCATAAATTCTACATGACAATCAGATGCACAGATTCTTGTTCACATTCCCATATCACAATCAGATGCACAGATTCTTGTTCACATTCCCATATCACAATCAGATGCACAGATTCTTGTTCATATTCCGATATGACAATCAGATGCTTCACAGATTGTAGATCATATATCCTACATGACAATTAGATGCACAGATTCTTGTTCACATTCCCATATCACAATCAGATGCTTCACAGATTGTAGATCAATATGTCCCTGTGTGTGACAATCATCGGATGGTTTCACAGATTGTAGATCACAATTCCTGGTTAAAAATCAGATGAGGGGTCATAGATTCTAGAACAGAATTCCTATGTGCATAAATAATTATTGCTAGATCATCATCCTGTGTGCCAATCATGTGCAGAGATGGTAGATTAATAGCATAGTAAGCATTGAATGGTTATTATTGCATTGAAGGAAGCCTTAGTAGGTTCTTTTCTTTCCTGAAATGTTGGGGAAATTTTGAAGCTCAATTTTATTATGCACTCTTTTTGGAGAAGGATGAAAGAAGATCAACAGATGATTTCTTGTTGCACAAGCATGCAAAGTATTGTATTGAACTTATATTTTCTGTAGAATTTATTTAAGGTGAGCTTGCAAGGTTCTAGCTTTTTCTTGTTTGACGTGTTATTTTGACTTCTTAGTGGCAAATTGTGTATGTTAGGTTTTGTGTGAGTTTGTCAATTGCGTTAGAGTTGGACACCAATTTAGTAGTGCACAAACAAGTATGGCCCTACATGTGCCTGTGACATTCAACATTAAATAATCCATTAAATATGAGAGGATAGTGTGATTCATCTTAATTAGTTTGAGGGGGGATAACCTTGACAATTTTTTTCTTTTTGTGTTTGATCTCTTTGATTGTTTTTGCCATGTGGCCAACCCATGCAAATGAAAAGAATTTTTAAAAAATTTGGACCTCCACAATCACGTTGCAAACTAAACCGAAACAAATTTTTTGCCTCTAGTGTTCTCTCCCCATGGCTGATCCATGTAAGTGTAAAGAACAAAACTACTTTTTGACCTTCACAACCACCTTGCAATATAAACCAATAAAAAAGTGTGTCATGGCGAGCGTTGTACTGGTAAGTCCATTTTGACTCATTACACTAATTCAAGTCTTTTTCTTTTTTTTTTCAATGACAATGGTAGACTCAACCTGACAAGTCCTTGGCAACCCTCAAGTCATGCTCATTGGCAAAGGCCCATCAAGAGTTTCACCTGCATTCCACTCAAGCTTGAACCTAAGACCTTTTTTGAGGTCCTAAGGGTCTAGGTCTTTCAAGAACTTGAAAATTAGTTGCCTATTAGGTTGTTCTTGGTATGTTATTATTTCTTTCTTTCTTTACCAATATTGTAACAATAGTTCCTTTAATCTTTTACAAACTTAAGTCTGCTGAATACCATGGCCATTTGAGACGTCTTAACAAGGGAATATGTATATTGATTAGGTAAGTGAAATTTTGAGATTCACTTGAATACAAATTGCAAAATGTGATTAACAAATCATCTAAGTAATGACAAGTGTACATGAATAATGAAGAAATGAATAAAACCTTAGCTCCAATTATTCCCACATTCCACTGCTTTGATTATTTTTATTTTTAAAACTTATTTAAAGTTTAATTATGAAGTTTCAAACTCTTACCTTGACCAATGCAATCCCAAAACATGAATACTGATACAAAAACATGGTCTTACCAAATTATGAAAAATCATTTGAATCGAGTAATACTTTAGATAAGTTGAGATGGCTTATTGGGGGCAATATGTGTAAAGTCTTGGTATGTTAGGGAGATCCCACCATGTTTTACACATATGAAATATACATATTCTTATTACTACTACATACTAGGTTATAACTTATGTACAAAATAACATTACTCGTGACACAAAACGTCGCCCATGACCCATAATAGAAAAGAAAACATCCATAACCCCCCTTACCCAAAATAAAAAAGAATTTTTTTCCCCTCCTTCCAAAAGAAAGAAATCTTAAACTTTCAAAGTGCATGTTCACCTCCTCATTGGTTGAGCAAGATTTTGATTCTTAAATTTGTTGGCCACCATTTTAGCCCCAAACTAATGTCAAGGGCACTTATTGGAGTACATATTGTCATTGATGTTCAACATTCAATAATTCTGAAGAGGATGAGTTGGAAACAAAAATTAAAATAAAATGTTTTGACTGTATCAAAATTTTAAGAATTGGGTCTCCAAACTTACTGAACATTGAAAGGAAAACAATAGAGGCAATTAAGTTAGCATTGTACATTCAAAAGGTCAGTGGGACCTTATATGTCTATACTTGAGTATCAAACTTAGGCTTTGCATTGCTTTGCTTTAAATTACAAATGACAATCAACTAACATAAAGTTGAAATATTAGGGTAGGTGGCCCTATTCTCATGACAAATAGTCCTAGAGGACAAAAGAAGAATAAAGTGAATGTATGTTTAATTTTGGTTAATTGAAAGAAAAATTATAATCAAGGCTCAAGAGATTGAATGATTTTTGGATATGTTTTTTATATTTAGGAAATTTTTGAAGTTTTATTATAAGGGGGCATGTTGATGTGGTTAGGCTTACTAGTTTTCACCACAAAGAGAATTTATAATCAAAGCACATGGAATTTAATCTCTAATATATATTTTTTATTGCAAAATTATTTTTCCTATATGTCCATCCTCCATTTACTTATTACTATGAAATATATAACTATTTGCTAAAACAATATTCACAAATGATTAAGTATTATTAGTTGTCAGAAATTGAAACAACACTCTTCATGTTTTGCATCCAATATTGTTTTTAGTTGTATTCATCATTGTTCACATGAATGCATATTTTCAATAATTAATGTGCTAACATACTAATTTTATGTTGCGTGTCTTCTGCAATAGTGAATATACTCCTAAATACTTGATACAGGTCACTTTACTAGGACACAAATATAAGTTGGTGTTCACAAGAATAGGCACACCCACCCTAGATATTTTCATTTATTTCTTGAATCTCACAATATCAAAACAAAATTACAATCAAACATATAAATTTCCCTAAAATCATTTCCACTTTCATTAATTCTAGAACATGAATTCAATCTTCACATGTTGAAACCATTAAAAATTTGCATATTAATTACACCAACATTTTTATGAAATCATATTAATTTCAACAAGGATTCAAAAAGGATTAACCTTTTATTCAATGTGATGTCACCTATTGAAATATTCAAATATGTGTCAGTGTAGCTTGAGTGGCAACAACATTCAGTTTTTGCATGTGACAATTGAAAGGTGATGATATGAAAAGGTCTAAGCATAGAATTATTTAATTGGAAACCATATGATACATTATGCAAAGACCCTCTTGTATTAACTTTGATATTTGATCATATTTGAAGTTTTAATTTTTTTGAATTGGGTACATTTGACCCATTTTTTAAACAAATAATAATTTTGAAAGAAATTACCAATTATCAATCATAAGTATGGCATCACAATAAGGAAGAAATGAAAAGGGAAAAAGAAAGGTCTTAGGTTTTATTTCAAATTGTATATGATTTATAAATTGTCAAAAGGATGCAACTTGTGGGGGTTTTGCAAATGGCTTGGCGACAAATAACATTTTATAATCTTATATAAATTACCAATATGACATAAATCCTTAAATTTTACTACAAAAGAAAATTAGTCCTACAATGGTTTAAGGAATGAAATAGGACATAGGTCTTATTTGAATTGTAAACAATATATAGCTTACAATCGGCTGTGACCCATGTTTGCTTTGTAAATGGATTGGTCATAGAAGTTTTTATAGTCTTGCAACGAGCTAATATGATGTAGATTTCTCAAATTTGATTTATAAAAAATCATGATTACAACAACAAGAAGACTTGGAAGGGAAAATAAAACATGTATGTTTTTATTGTAATTGTAAAAAACTAACAACTGTAGAGTACTACAATAGAACATCACGAAGAAGAAATTTTTTATATTCATCATCAATTCATAATAATTCAGATGTTATAAAGGAACACTACAATAACACAATAAAATGGAGAGTGCATAGGTCTTTATCTTAATTAACTTTCCAATGATTGACTCTACACATGGCTTCATTGCAAAATGGGTGTGACCTCAATTCATCATAATATGCCATTCCCAAAAGGTTTGCCTAAAGTAAGCACACGAAAGCCCAAACATGAGCATAAGAAAAAATTGAACACAATTATGTGTTTTGTGTGAAATATGAAAACAATTCGATATACTTCCACCATCATTGATTTTTGAAACATCTAATTTACACCTTTAAAATTTTCACTTGGGGTTTAGGGTTTAGGACCTTCAATGAAAAACCCTAAATGAAGGACTTGTTGTAAATTGAAGATTCAAACTTGTTCATTCATTGTCTTCATATTTGACACATAAAAACTAGTGTGCTAGATAAGTGATTATTGATAGGAAAAAATTATAAAGCATGTCAACGAAAGTCATAAAACTAGTGTCATTGAAAAGTTCCATAGTGATATTAACATCTCTTATCAACACATGAACACGGATATCCTCAAAACCTCCATATGTGGGCAACGGGTTACCATAATTTTTGATATACACACAAGCATAAAAAAAAATTAAAACCTCCAAGTCTTTGATCATAGTGTTGCAAGCAATAGAAAAAGATTGTCAAGTACCAACAACCAACTTATGTAACCTTAGTGTTTAGGAAAACATGAATCAACAAATGAAATGCAACTCTTTTTGTTTTTAACATCAATACCATTGTCGTCATCAAAAGAAACTTTATGATTAAATCACCACTTGAAAGGATGGTAATGCTTCCTTTCTGAATGTGAAATGTTGTAAAACTCTTGAATCAATTTAGTTAAATATCTTTGCAACTTTAAAAGTTAAATAAAATTTTAAACAATATATTTGATTCATGTACTACAATCATTTATGAAATAGTTTTAGCATTGTTACATGTTCGTCTTTGTTCATCTTCATATCATTATGTTTGAAGCGATCTTTGATAAAATCAAATGCCCTTTTTTTAAATTGTTAGAAACTTAATTTTTAATTCATATTTTAAAATTACATTATTTTTATTATAAAACTTCATCATCTCCACTAATATTCTGAGCTCTTGTTTTGAACTCTGCATCTCCTCTCAAAACAATTAACTTGTCATCAAGTCCTTAGTTAATTTGTCAAATTGAAAACCCAAAGTATTTATAAAAAATTACTTTTAAAGGTGCAAAGTTTCAAAGATAGTGAACTAAGCTGAGCACTCTTGAAATATTTTTTCTCAACAATTCTTTCCGTGAAACACAAGCACAACCTTGATTTTTTCAAACTTTAGTTATATGATCTTCAATCTTCTCAAATTCAATATCAAAAGATGATGTGTTCAATCAAGTGATTGAACAAAGCTCAAAATGTTAAATTATTTCAAGGGTTTAGATCTTTGTTTTCTTACAACACATGAATACAAAAACACTGAAACAAAAACTTTCAATGCTTTGTTTTATTCACAAGCAACCAAGCTTTCATGTTCACAAAAATTGATGCAAAAGTGAAAGAGCAAGGATAAAAACTCTTCTCCATGTGAATTCATAGTTCAAGAGTTCTTCCACTTAGATCTATGATGATCTATGTTAGTGACAAACTCATGACCTCCCCCCCCCCACCCTTAAAGCTTTTACATTATTCTTAATTTTTTATATTATATTGAGATGCCAACTTCCACCAACAATTACAAAAGATTACTTCAAAATGATGTAAGTGAGATTTGTTTAAAAAAAAAAAAAAAAAAACCTTGAGAGCACATGAAACAAGTGGTCAACCAAACAGTAACTTTGGCTCTATCCAAATAATAGATTTAGTTATGTTTGACCCATACATGCATGTCTACTATCTTAGGGTAATAATATCTTAGGGTAATATATTAGAAAAGTGATGTGTTTTATTTTAATCAATTCCTGCATAATCTTTCAAATCAAAATTTTAGAAATCTCATTCTAATAAGATTCAAAGAAATTGAAGCTAATTATTTGTATGTTTATCAAACAAAGTTTCATTTGAAAAATTAGTCATATGAAACTTTTTAACATTTCATAGCGATATGAAATCTCGTGATACAAAAAGGCAAGTGACAACCCAAAATAAATAAACGATGAGAGGCATGATTAAATCAGTTACCCAACATTCCTATTTTGAGAGGAAACCCAACAATAGATGGGTAGATTTCAAAACAACCCATCTATCGGATGGGTGCACCCCAAATCTACACATGCTCGTCCATTAACTTGGGGCAATAATAAATAGATGAATAAAAGCATTTGGGTTATTTCCTGGATTGAGTTTTATTTTATATTTTTATCTTTTTTTTTCTTATGTTGATTCATAATATTGTGTAGGCATAATAAATATGTAAAGGTCGTATGTCATTTTTCAGCAACAATATAAAAATCAAAGTTCTAAACAATAATTGGGAATTTTTCGAAATGTATTTTTGTATTCAAAATCAAACCCGAAAAAACAAGATGTGTCCAAAATGTGCGGGCAGTAGGTTCGGCAGGGCGGCCTCCTCCGCCGGCAGCCATACCTATTGCAAGATTCATAGATAGAAGTTCGGATTTAGGTCCGGAAATAGCAGTAGGAGGTTCGGATCGAACTGGGTAGGTTTGGGTGCGCCGTGGCAACCTCCCGGACCGTGCCCGCGCGCGTGCGCGTCCGTGTGTGTGTTTCCGCGCTTGCGTTTGTTTGTTTGTTTGTTTGTTTGTTCCTGGATCTCAATCCTCCATCGCCGTTGCACATGACGAGATCGCTGTGACAGGAAGTGTGCGCAAGCGTGTGGGTTCTTTTCAGAAGCGGATTTGGTTCTCTACGCTTTAGACGAAGAGGGGGAGGAATTGGGGAAGAGAGAGGGGGAGAAAGAGAGAGAGAGGGAGGGAGAGAGAGAGAGAGAAGGGTATGGTGGTGGAAGGTGTTAGCATGGCTGCTACCAATACTCTCTCTACTGTGAACGCACGTGGCATCCGGCGCCGTGGTGGTGGAGGCAGGCAGAGCGGGTTCCAGGGGCAGCAGCAACGGGACCAAGATTTGGTTCGGTTGTATTCTGGGAGCCGAGAGCAGCGGGAGCGTTCTCGATCTACTTCTGAATTTGTGAACACTAAGGATTCTTTCCGGTGGAAGAAGGTGAGTTTTGTTATGTCAGTGATAGAGAATACTTCTGCCGGCCTGTTTGTTGCACCTTATGACATGAGCGGCGAAGGGGGTTTCGTCTTCTACGGGATGGATGGTTCAGGGTGATGTGGGGGGTCTACTTTCTTTGTTTGGATCCAGGATTCGGGGTACATGTCGTGCTTTTCTTCTCTAGATTCTTCTGTTTGTTTCCTGTGGCTCTTGAAACCCTGACGATTCATCTCCCCTCGAGTCTATGGAGACCGAGGAAACTCGCCTCTCTCTTCTCCAGCCTCTTGGAACATACTCGAGAGCCGAGAGATCATGGGCATGTTTCAGCGCATGAAAGAATAACCACTCAATTAGAACTACCAATTCCACCTTCAAGGAGTTAGGGGAATATGTGCCATATCGAAAAAACTGGTCTTATGGATATCTGAATGTGAGGCACAGGTGAACAGGACTCCAAAGCTGAAGCAGTGTAAGCTTGACGTCCGGCGAGAGCAGTGGCTTTGTCAACCTTCTCCAGGTGAGTCCTGTGCACCTGATTCTTCAGTTGATTGAAGCCAGATCTAGACACAAGAATCCAAAAGGGATGGAATCGAACTGTTTTGCACTGCAACTGGAGTGTTGCATGAAGCACAGGTCAAATCAGTTGTTGCTCTGTGCAGTTATGCGGCTTGACTTATGTCATTCATGAAGTAATCAATTCCATATTTGTCCTGTTTATCTTGGGTTCAGAATAGGTTTTCTGGATGTCATGGGCCAAAGTCTCATTGGGATTTGATGGTGGCTTTGGGTGGCATGATAACATTATAGAAATGGAATCTGCAACCTTTTTGGCTAGCCTTAGGATTTGAGAGAGCTGTGATCTTATGGGGGATCACAGTCTTCTCACTAGAGGGATCTGTTTTGGTTTTGTCAGTTGTCAGAAAAGCAACTCCATATTCTAGCAGGAATGATTGTAAGAAAGGAAGACAGTTTGCATGTATGAGATTGTAATTGGTTTAGCCTTGTGTTTATAGATTCTGTGGTCAAGACCAATCAAGATAAGCATGGGACAAGAAAGGGAGGGGAACGGAGACAACAGCAGCAGGGAGCATTAGTGTTGCAGGAAGCTCACTCCAGTTGTGCAATTAATATTGATGCATATGGTTGGTTCTTGCCTTACAAATCTCCAAGAGGGGGTTCACAGCTATATTGAAGCAACACCCATACTTGCATATTCAGGCAGACCCAAGGAGGTTTGCATTGTGTTTGCATTTTTATTGGGTGGACTTTGTGTAAGGTGGAGTAGGAGTGAAAATGTTATCAGGCTTCTTCCTGCCCAGCTGGATTTGAATAGTGTCTCTACATCATACAGCAGAACTTGGTCTTGCCTCAGCATGGCCAATTTGCTGCTTAGAGGTTGATAGGGGTTTTGTTTAGAGGTAGGTATGGGCTTAAGTTCCACAGAGCAAGAGGCAGACCCTACAAATCTGACTGCCAATGCTTATACATTTAGAAGGGTGCTCTAATCAGCACTGTGTATTTGGGGCATGTGTAGGTAAGCAAGGAAGGGCAGAAGCACAGCATCAAAATAAGCCAGGAGAGATGGATTGTGCAGGGCAGGAGAGGGCTTGGACTTCAGGCCAGAGTCACAATCAGGGGTTTAGATTGTGTGCTGGTACCAACCAGCGCACACCTGCAGATTCTTCTGCTATGAAATCTCTATCTGAAGTCAATAGGTCTGGCAGTGAACGTAAGCATGCAAAGAATGAAGTTCACAGGTCAGAACATGTTGGAAGTTATCCCAAGTGCTTTGAAAGTGGGGAACTGCATGTAGTGGATGAGCAGAAACAAGGTTTGGTCAATGGATGGTGCAGCACTGAGAGAAAATCAAGGTCTAATAGCAGTTACACAAGTAGCAGCTACACAGGAAGTGGGTCTGAAGACAATGAAGATACACATGATGCAGAGGATGACTGGGAAGCAGCCTTTGATGCATTGCACGTACAGGGTGCACTTCATAAATTAGAGGGTCATCATAAACAATCCAGTTCAGATCGAGTTCAGCACAATGAAGGGAAGGATGCACATGAGAAGAAGCCAAATGGGGTTCACTGTCTGGATCTTCACAGTGCTCGGTTGAAGCCAGATTACAGGTACAAGAATAATGGATTTGGGGGCAGAAGAGGAAATGGTAGCAGGGCTTGGAGACCAGATGACATTTCACGGCCACCCACATTACCAAGGCTTGCAAAGCAGCATACTCACCTGAGCCAGCAGAGCAAACAGAGTACTCGTGGGTGGGGCTCCATACATGGGAACATGTGGGACCCTCCTTCTTCCCCTTCCTACTGTCCTATCTGCACAGAGGAGCTAGATATGACAGATTCATCATACATACCTTGCAACTGCGGATTTCAATTGTGTCTTTTCTGTTATCACAGGATTGCATCCGATGATGGGCGCTGTCCTGGTTGTAGGAAAACTTACAGCTCCGAAGGCGCTGTGAAGCTGTCCCACCCTTCCAGTGTTTGGGTTCATGTTTAATCCATATAATTGTAAGAATGCTAAGCAGCTTAATGAACAGCATGGTGTTAGTGACTTGCTCTATAGTACCCCTTTTTGCTGTGTCTTGCTCAAGACATGAATGCTCAAGGGTCAAGACCTTGTAGGATATTTTGCCTTGCTGAACAGGATCAGCAATATACATGTTCTGTTGTGTACAATCGTATCACTCTCTGCCCTCGTAAATTTCTTAACATGGATCCTCATTGTCTGATCTAATATTGAGCCAAAGACTAACTTGCTTGGAATTACTCTAAGGTTGTGTACATGGAGATATTTCAGTACTGTTTATATGCTGCACAGAAGTTGATTTGAAATCCAGTCTGAAACCACAAAGCAGACATCCAGAAAATGCTGGTGCCTTTTGCAGGGAAGGAAGGTGTGTTGTGAAGGTGTTACAGACTGCTAATAGTACATGCCAGGTAAGATTAAGCACTTCAGATTGGATTGCTAATCTACAAGGTACATCTTCTCAGATTGATGATGTAATGACTGATTTGTCAGAGCATTTCTTGCTTGCTCTGCATTTCTATTTCAGGTTACAAATAGAGACATGGACTTTGTATCACAATCAGCATTGAGATAGTATGTACATACCATTAAATCCCAATATTGTCTGAAAGAAGGGTCTGCATTTCATGCTTTTACATGAGAAGATGCATATGCTTGATGTGGAACTCCCTTTTGATGCCAGTGAAGAAAGGTACACTTGATATTGTGTGCATGCTTTTTCATTTAGTTTTGGCGCTACTACTGAATGTCCTTGTTAGAATGGCATCACTGTCCAAGTGTAGATGATTATATCCTTACAAGGGTTTGTAGTTGAGACTTGCCCATGCACAGCCGTGTGATCAAGAGTTTCAACCTCAGGGAAGGTACAGTTATGGTCTGAGATGATTGTGCTGGAATAGCACTCCTCTAATTGATCAAAATGGTACTGTCCCACTATGCCTAGTGCAGATACTTCTCATTCACTATCTGTGATGGACCCTTTCTGAATTGCTGATGATGATGCATGCATTCTTCTCTAGGAGAAGAGAACATCAAGGAGGTAATATATGTGAAGAAACATAAGGAAGCACTTTTGCCAGATTAGCTTGCTTTCTGTACTGGTTGAAGCATGTTGACAACTTCCTTCATTTCAGGCCTCTCTGATGGTGAGACAAGTGTGCAAAGGATAGCAATTTTGAGCACCAGAAGCATCTCTTGTCTTGCCTTGAAGGAAACTGTTGAAATATTTGCATCGAGAACCTGCAATGTGTTTTGATTAGTCCAGGGATCTCCTGTGGGGCTTCTCTTAGGTCAGACATTACGTGAGGAATTTAGGTTAGAGCTGATTGCAGACCTCCCTACACATCTAAAAGTGAATCCCTATGCTTTCTTGATACTTTTCATTTCACTCTGGCTCACTCTATGGACGAAGGCTCAAAGAAGAGTGACATCAACCAAAAGATTCATGATTTCCACTGAAGACAAAAGCATTGTTCCCACCTTGTGTTTGAGTTGTGCATACAAATATATGAATAGAGATTTGTAATAGGAAACCTCAATAGTAAGCAACTGTAAGCAAGCATGAAAGCTTAGCAATGGGCTTAACATGAGGCCAAGAATGTTCACTGTTTACCTGCTCAGGTGCCTCATCCCGAGATGATGTTGAGTGAACCCATGCCACAAGGTCTGTGGCATCACTGCATGAAGGGTTCACTGGCTTGCGTCCTGTTAAGAGCTCCAAAAGGATGACACCATAACTATACACATTGCTTTTCTCTGTCACTCTCATGGTGTACGCATACTCTGCACCATGTATGTGCAGCACAGAACCGATCAGCAAATCAAATCTGAGAACACAATTTGAGAATCTTTTCCATTGAATCTAGAAACCAACAATACCAGAGCAATGGTGCTTGTCTTGAAATTTTCCATCAATCAGTAGAGTCCTTAAACCTAAACAGTAAACATTTCAGCAATAAGTCTCATATTCAAATCATCCAGTCAGATCCAAATTCCTGAGTGCTGGCATTCTTGCAATGAGAGTTTGAGGGAGGCTCCAGAACATTCGACATTGAAAGGAAGATGATTGATCAAACACCAGCGGGCTGGTCCTGACCCAGAAGTCACATTTGTTGGGTAAGAGAATTCTTACGTACCAGGAGCAATGTACCCAATAGAACCTGCAACAGCAGTCATGCTCTGTGTGTCTTTGCATGGATCAAAGAGCTTGGCAATCCCAACATCTGCAATTCGTGGTTCAAAGACAGCATCAAGGAGGACATTGTTGGAATTAAGATCATGGTGGATGACAGCAGGCTGGCAATCGTGGTGCAAATAAGAAAGCCCCTGCAATTTTTGTTTGACACAGTTTTGAGTGCGTGTGCCAACAGGATTGGTCTCTGAGAACAGCACTACACAACAAGCATGGATGGAAATAAATTAAGCTCTGTAACATAGCAAATAAGTAATTGCAATCAAAACCTGGGCCAAACTGGCTGCAATCTTGTAGCGAGCACTCCAACTGAGCACTGTATCTGATTTTCCATGAAGCCACTCCCCAAGGCTGCCATTGGGCATGAAATTGTACAATAACTGAATGCAGCCTCCTCGCAAGATGAAGCCTATAAGGCCCTGGATATTTGGATGCCGCACCTACAACAATCCCACAGATATTGCACCTTTGAATGTACTGATAGTGCAAGGATATCCAACATCAGGTTCCAATCACTTCTGCACAATAGCATAACATAAAGCAAAGGTCGGGGGTTACCTTATCTAATTTTACAAGCTCAGTTGTGAAGCGTCTGTTGAAAAGAGAGTGCTCATTATCTAACTTCAAGCACTTCACAGCAAGTTCCTTGCCTGCAGGCATGACCACTTTATACACTGTGCTGAATCGACCCTTGCCAATGGTCTGGCTAGCACTCAAGTTTTCAGTAACGGCAACAACATCAACGAACACAAAGCCAGCCTTGGTGGCATCAAGGAAGAGACAACCTTCTGGGGCAGGCTGCAGATGTGGATGCAAGGCTGTGGGAGTCAATTGAGACCAGAAGTGCCAAAACCCAAACAAAACTGCTATGATGGTCATCAAAGTCACAAACACCGCTATTCCTATGACAATCGATGCCCATAGAGGCAGTTTGCCATGGCCACTGCTACTTTGGCTTCCTGGACCATTGCCTAGGCAGTTGGTGGATAGAGGTGAGCCACAGAGCCCCGGGTTCCCAATGAAGCTGCTTGCTGAGAAGTTTTTGTGGCACTGAATGCACTCTGGCACACTTCCAGAGAAATTATTGAAGGCCAAATCAAGAGTAAGCAAACTTAGCATAGTGACTAAACTTGGTGGAATTTCACCTGACAGATTGTTGTAAGAAAGGTCTAGTGACACAAGTTTGTTCAACTGTGCAAGCTCTTGTGGGATATTCCCCATCAGAGCATTGTGGCTGAGATTCAGCACTTGCTGCAGGCTAAGTATGCTTCCAAGCTCAGGTGGAATGAAACCAGTTAGCAAGTTTTCAGCAATATCCAAAGAAAACAGACGCTTGAGGTTCTTGAATGAAGTTGGAATCCCCCCCATGATTCTGTTCCCACTTAGTTGAAGGCTTTCCAGCTCCTGGAGATTTCCAAGCTGTGATGGGATGGATCCATTCAAGAAATTGTCACTCAGATCAAGGGAGTTGAGTTGAAGAATGTTTCCAAATGCTTCTGGAATGGGCCCTGAGAAATGATTGTTTGCCAGAGACAATGACTGCAGCACTGCAATCTGGCCAAGCTCCTCAGGTAGATTGCCGTCTAGTTGGTTGTTTGCCACTGTCATTGACTCCAGAAATTTGAGCTGTCCCAAAGAGCTAGGAAGTAAACCTGTAAGATTGTTGGAAGAAAGACTTAGGAATGAAAGATTGCAACCACTGAGTTCTGGAGGGATGCTCCCTATAAGCTGATTTGAGTCAGCTTCAAAATAAGACAGATTCTTCATTTGCCCAATTTGTGGAGGGATGCTTCCTGTGAGGACATTGTTTCCCAAGCGCATGCGCAGCAAGCTGGTGCAGAGGCTAAGGTTTTGAGGAAGACCACCACTGAGCTTGTTGCCAGTTAGAATCAAATGCTTGAGCTGTCCGGACTGACAAACGGGAGGAATTGGCCCTGACAGATCGTTGACACTCAAGTCTAGCACCTGCAACACAAGGACAACGATGAAAAACAAAGGAACTACTGAGAGGGGTGTTGACGAAGCTCTCTCTTGTTCATCAAGTCTTAGCAGCAGACCCTAACCTATGTTTATGCCTTGGAAACGGAATGAAGAAGGAAAAGAATGCCAGCAGGTTGTCCGAGCATTTGAACATTGACGGGGGGAAAGAGAACAGCCGGCGAACAACAAATGCATGTTGATAACATACCTCAAGTCTTGCAAGCTGCGCAACACTTGGGGAGATGCTCCCTTGTAGTCCAATATTCGATAGCTTCAGAGTCTGCACTCGACCGTCTATGTCACACTCAACGCCTGTCCAAGTGCAGAGCGATGTAGCGTTTTCTGCCGTCCAGCTGGAGAGCGCATTGCTTGGGTCAACCAACGCATTCCTGAAATCCAACAAAGCTTGCACATCCGCCAAGTTCTGAGAAGTGAAGACAGTAACACTACCGCAACAAATTCCTTCAAACATCACTGCCGCTGTACATACTAACAAGAACAAGAGCTCATAAAAGCAATGCTGTACACATGACACCATCTCCTCTGTGTCTCTGTGTCTCTGTTTCTCTCTGTATCTCGTCCTCTTCCTCTGCTGTGTGTGTGTGTGTCTGTTTTCGGCGTGCATCAGCTCCGAAGAAGAACACGACACTGCTCGTCCATAATTTCAACAAAGAAGAGTGTGGAAGGCGGTCGGGCAGGTGGAGAAAGAAGTACAGGCATGTGCACTCGTCGTCTGAGCAGCTACAGAAACCAAGTCAAGCAAAAAAAGCTCTGCAGTCAAACACTGTAGTCCTTCCTTTCCCTTTTACCCTTGCTTCTTCTTCTTTTCCTTCTTGTTCTCCTCTTCTTCTTCTTCTTCTTCTTCTCGTCGTCGGCGGCGTCGAGAAAAATAAATAGTAATAGAAATAATCTCTTCTCACGCACTCATTCCGACATCTTCTGCCACCAAACTGATGTTGCGTAAATTGAGTATTCTATGTTACCTGCAATCCGCGCTCTTCTTCCTCTTCTCCAATTTTCATCCCCCATCTCCAGACAGAACTTTACTCGAATATACACTGCCGTAAGGAGTGCCAATTTTTCCCCGTCAATCCGTGCCCTTCGTCGTCCACAATATCATCCCCATCTCCAGACAAACTCACACTCGATTGTCGGACCCCAGATTTTTAAGCAAAACATCTGCGAAATTATAAATCGGTGTTTAAAAACAAAACAAATGCAAAATTCTACAATCAACATTAGAAAAATCGGTCTTTTCGTTTTTTTTTGAATGCAAAATTTACTAAACAATCTTACATGCGCGATGTAACGTCAGCGGCCTAAAAAATTGGTGAAAAACAAACAAAAATGCAAAATGAAAAATTCTCTAATAAAAAATAGTTGGAAAACCATAGAAAAACAACTGCAAAGCTTTCTATTCAATCTTGCACCTAATGTAATAACATCTACAAACTCAAATATCAGTGAAAACAAAAAAGAATCTCCATCCTGCATCATGGCTCTACCCTATAAATGGCATTCATAAGGATGCTAAATATTCAACATGCTAAATTGGAAACCTATGGTGTTTTGCATGGTGCAGCCCAAGTGGATCCTTCAGTTGTGCTGAAAATGTTTCTATAGCAAACTTCACATGACCCTAGAATGTATGAATACCAAACTTTGGCCCGTTTCTGGGTGGGATCCCAACATCTCTATCCTGAAGGGCAGAGTGAACAAACACAAAATTCTCTAATCAATTTCTTGCGTGAGCAGTGTAATGTCCACAACCTCAAAAGTCAGTGAAAAACAAAACAACAAATGCAATTTTTTCTAATACACATTGTCCATAACATTTTCACCATTTACTTGCACTCCTGGAATCAAGTTGACAAATGGAATCACTAATAGAAACTGCTTCCACACCTAACTCTGTGCACAGAAGACCAGAGTTTCAGAAATCACTCACTCCATTGCAGAAGGCAATGGATGCTTCAAGATCCAAAATCCAAATACAAAGGTTCAACATTAATCTTCACCGCACTCTCTACTGAATGTTAAGTCTTCTCATCTGTCTGCATATACAATGGAATCCAGATCCATAAAATTGAAGAACTTCAGCAGCAAAAGCAAAACAGAGATCCACAGAAAGAGATGTAACATGCAAATATATATCAGAACTCTGATCTTGCACAAAAAAAGAAAATTACAACCTGCTTACACATCAGAATTCTGATCAAGCAACCAAAGAAAGAAATCACAACCTGCAACACATCAGAATTCTGATCTAGCAGCCAAAGAAAGAAATTGCAACCTACAAACACATCAGAAATGAATCACAACCTTGTAGCAAACAGAGAAATAGCAACCTTGCACCTACTGTTTGGTACACTGCACAATGAGAGAGAGAGAGAGAGAGCAAAAAGCTCCTGTTCTTCGCCTTGATCTTGGAAAGAAGTTTTCCATTGAACAGTGTTTTCTGCAGTGCTGTGTTGTCTTTCCTCAGTTCAACTTTCAACCGCATGAAGAGACTGCATTCCTCTGGGTGAGATTGCTTGAAGAAATTGCACTTTTATTGTAGAAATCTTGTGATATAGATACTGCAATGGGAGCTTTGCTCAAGAAGCAGTATTAACTGACAGTTTTGGCTCAATGATTGCTGCAGAATGTACCTGTTGCAGTGGTCAGTTGGCCATGGAGAGAGACAGAGAGATTGCCCACGATCCACAACTAAGAAAAAGCCCAAGAGCTAAGAGAAATCCTAACACTAATAAAAGACAGCACTTTTACAGAATGGAGGAGAGGTCACCAGAGAGAACCCACTATTTTTGTTGATCAGGCCTTCAGCCAAGAGCATCACAAAGAAGAATACATTACTGAAATCATGTTCTACGAAGAGAAGAAGCTTTGTGGTGCTTCTAATAACCAATCACAGAAGCACAGATGGATTCTCAGCAGACAAAAGTTCCCCCCCCAACTATTGGGTCCCAAACTGTGACAGCATAATTGCTCCAGAAACCACAAGAACAGATGAGCCAAGTAGCACACTCCTTGCTTGATGCCCAGTCACTTCATCATAGAAAAAAACTGCCCAAAAGGCACTAACAAGAAGCTGGCACTGCACCAATGGCCATCCAAGTGCCATTCCCAGATATAGTGTTGCATAGATACTGCCACAAAGCAAAAGCCACAACAAATGCTCACAATAACAGCCTTGTCTAGGTTGCAGATGCTAGTGCTGAAGAAAACATATGTCACAGTCTTCTGACATTGGTAAAATCAGTCTTCATGCCTAACATTCATGCACAAGCTTGCCGTTTCCTACACTTAGCTAACAAGGATCCTTAAGTCTCACATCTGATATCAACACAGAACCATATAGTTCTCCAGCTTCCTGCAATGTCTCTAGCAAATCAGCAGTTTTTATAACAAGAGCCTACACATCACCAAGCAAAACCAAGAAGATTGTGCAGTGTACCTGCAGTAATTGCCAATGCTCCATAAGAGGCCTGTCAATAATGCAGGCCCTGCAGCCACATGAAGCTGGAAGGAGGGACAAGGTCTGCCTGAGCAAACAAGAACCGTAGAGTACACCATGAGCACTAGAATGGTGATGACCATGGCTCCAACACCAAATGAGACCAAATACTCCACTCCCACCACATCCTGCATTCCAAGTCAGTGCACAAAGTTTTTCACCAGTTTTGCAGAGCTATGGGCATACCTTACATCAATGAAGGATAGTACTGGGTTTTATGTCACCTAGATTGCAATTGAATCTGGAGATCACATCTTTCAAAAGTGGCAAATGCTGTACAACAGTGCAGACTGTACAATGTAAGACAAAACAAGTACAAGATCCTCTGAAAAACAGATTGAATGACAGATGGATCAGATGTATGTAGCCTTGCTAGGAGGAGACAAGAAATCAAATCATCTGGTGCATCAGATACATTGCTAAAGCTGCAGTTTTGATGGCAGGTAATATCTTATTCTGTAGATCATGACAAGCACTACAAATAGAAAAACTTACTTTGTTTGCAAACTTGAGAGGTAACATGAAGCTTCCATTAAGCAACCCAACAAGCACTGCACATAGTACACCTTGTGTGAACCTGTTGGCTTTATCATATTTCAAGTTCCCACAATCATCCCTCATGCTAAGAACAGATTCGACATTCTCTTCCTTGTCACCAGAAACCAGATGAGCTGACAAATTCTCTTCCACTGTGCTCTCCCATCTCTGCTGCTGCCTAAGAATGGAGTGGGTCATGTTAGATGCTGCTGAACATACAATGCTATGCAGTACTCACACAGTTAGTAGACCGGCATCATTGAGAACTGCATGATCCAGAATAGGATTGCAGATTACTAGAATGACTGGCAGCCTCTTTCCTTACATGATTGGCACATGTATAACTTGCTGCTGTGAGTCAAACTGTAACTTCAATGTGCAGTAAGAAAAAAAAAAGTGCAACATCAGTGGGTTTCATTGTCTGCTTGTCGACAAAATAATAGAAACAGATTCTGGAATCAACAAAAAGTGCCAAGCCTCCATGACAAAGTCATACTGACAGCAATGAAAAATCCAAACCTTGTTACTAATTGCCAAATGACTAAAATAAACAGCCAACTTGATGCAAACAGTCTAGAAATAAAGCAAAAAGTGATAGCAAAGCTGTTCCACCCACCTCTTCCTCATCAGGTAAGCGAAGTGCAGACATCCAAAGATTGGGTGCCACTGACAGAAGATTGTTTCCGGATCCTGCAGATCTTACACCAGCCATTCCTATTGCCATGATGGCAAGTGCCACTAGTGCCAATATGTGATCTTTAATTGGCTCCTTGAAGAAATACGCTCCCCAGATATATGAGACAAAAACTGCAAAGTGTCCCGATGCTTTCATGAGTGCTTTCAGCTGAATTGAGAGTCCTACTACTCTTTGAGCATGGGACTTGAAACAAATGGCTTGCAGAAGCTGCCTTGACATGGAAACAAGATTAGGGCAGTTGTGTGTTCTAAGGCTGCTGTTTCACACTGAAGTGCAGGAACATTTTCTTCACAATGTTGCACATTTGTTGGTCAATTACTCTTCACTGAAACAATGTCAGGTTTTCTTTCAAAAACTTAAAACAGTTTAATTTACCCTTAAGTGCCAAGAGTTGGAATGTCTCAGACATCAAGCTTGTTTCAAGAGTGCAACAATAAGAGATACACTCAAGCAAACAGATGCAGTTTTGTTGCCAGGAGAAAAAGATTGTGGAGATTTGAAAACATACTGCTAAGACCACTCCAAAGAGACTGGGTAGTGCCAATGCCAGCCAAACGCACTGCAGTTATGGCCAGTATGCCAGTCATCACCCACAGTCCTCCACCTGCTAACCCCCACCATGTCCACTTCAATGGCTGCACCCGCTCCCTCAAGAAAGAACACACCATGGCCACACCTGCTGTCAGTTCAGCACCGTTTGCTTGTTGTTGAAAGACCTTTCAGCAAGGAGGAGCAGCCTGTGAATTAGGGTTCCTAGTTTCTAAACTTCACCAAGTCATATACTTGTAATCCACCATTATGTAAAAGATCACATAAGAAGAAGAAAAACCGCAACTTTCACAAGCAAACTTGGCAATAGTTGTTGTATGCAAACCAGAAGCACAGAGAGAGAGAGAGAGAGAGGGAGAACCTGCAGGATACATACCATGTACAGCAAGACCAGCCAGGAAGTACTGAAGCATGCAAACGACTTGTAGAACTGGAAAATTACAGGATCAATTTTTGCAGCCATGACTGATGGCAATCTAATAGGCACCGCTGCATCAATCACACCACAGGACAAATATGGTGAGACATAATATACTGTCGCATATCAATTCCATTGAGACTTAACAGCATGTACCTGAAGAAAATGCCAAAGGAATTCAGCTATGGGATTTTCAAGCATACCTCATGTGCGCTTTGAACACAATGCCCCAAAGTTCGCATAAACACCAAAACTGACGAATCAATTGAGACCCTAGATCGCATACCACATTGCCAAGAAAAAAGATGCAAAAGCAAAACTTGCAGAAGTTGAGATTCTTCATACCGTATGAGCCGAAGAATAGGATGGAACCTACAGCTGCAAGAAATCCTGTGAATTCTTCCATTCTTTTCTTTTTGTAATTGCTTTCAGATGCTGCTGCCTCCACCAAAAAAAAAAAAAAAAAAAACCTCCCTTTTTTGCTACCAACAAAAAAACTAGTACATACCTAATGGGAGCAACAACAGCAACAAGTGCTTACAAAGATTGAGCATTCAAATAGCAAAACAACACAAAACAACAAGAAGCTTACATAAGAGAAGGGCCAAAAAAAAAATTTGTGTGGCAAGAAGTTTTGGATCAAGAGAAAGGAGAGACGAAAATCATCTCCAATTTTCCCCAAAACCAAAACATGTCCCAATAAACTTCTCCAAGAGAAGAGAGAGAAGAGTGGCGATGACGTCCATAATAAGAGAACATCTACTCTCTCCCTCTCTCTTTTGGGTTTTCTTGTCTAAAACTTCAACTCTCTCCTTTCTACTTACTTTCCATTTACTCATGTGTTGATGGGGTGTGTGCATAAATCACAAAAAAACTCTCTTCTCCTTTGCCTTTTTCTCTTCTATGCTTTGAGCTCTCTTGTATCTACATACCTACCCTTAGTAGCTTAAAGGGGCATAATTATTAAATTTATTCCAATACAATTTTTTTCAAGAACATTTTAAATTAGGAAAATTCAATTTTCACACCTTTTTTGGCTAGATTCACACCTTTTTTGCCGGTCCGATTCTGTTTAAAATCGGACCGGCAAAAAAGTTGTGAATCTAGCCAAAAAAGGTGTGAAAATTGAATTTTCCTTAAATTATTTACTATTTTTTCAGCATGAATGAGAATGTCAATCATTTTTCTTCATCCATTTTCATACATAGCAATTCATGTGTTTACATTTCTTGCTTCTTATTTTGCATTTGTGTTCTTGTTCTTTAATTCTTGTTTGCCCCCACTTTCATTTCACCTGTAAAGACTTTATAATGAACTTTGGATTGCATTAGGACATGTGAAAATTTTGTGATGTTCATGATTGGTGAGAGCTTTAAGAAATGAATTCCAATCAAATGTACTTTGAAACAATCTTGCATCTACACAACAACAATATCCATCAAACATTTGCACTTGAGGTTATCCCAATTTTGACCAAATCTTAAAGCCATATTTATTGATCAAATAGATCCTTTGTAACTAGGATGGCCGGAGAAGGATGAAATACATGCTAATGACCACGGCTTGTAACCCATAATAGATTTGCAAAGCTTTTTGCATTAGGTAGCATGAAAATTGGAAATTTCAGCATTTTGAGGAGCCATTTTTTCAAAATAATTGACGACCTTAAGAAAATAATTTGATTATTATAGAATCCTTTTTTAAGTACTAGGGTAGTAGGTAGTAAGATTATGGTGTTGTATTACATAATGGGTTTGGGCTTTTTTAGAAATAAGATTTTGTGAAGGGTAAAGCTTCAAGTTGAGGACATTCCCAAACAAAATCCTCAAGTAATGTGCAAGAACCATGTCAATAAATCTATTACACCTTACATAGCTATTACACATCGAATTGTTAATTCACTCAAGATAAATAAGAAAACAAATTGAAACCACCAAATCTAGTAATCTCATTGATTTTTTTATTGCCCCCAAGTTAATGGACGAGCATGTATAGACTTTGGGTGCACCCATCCAATTGATGGGTTGTTTTGAAATCTACCCATCTACTTGTTTGGTTCCTTTTCAGAGTATGAATGTTGAGTAATTGATTTAATTATGCCTCTATATCCTTTTTTTTTTGGGGTTGCCATTTGATTTTTTGGTTTCACGAGGTTTCATATCATTATGAAATGTAAAAAACAATTCATATGACTAATTTTGTAAATGATTATTTTTTTATAAACATATTGATAATTAGCTTCAATTCTTTTCAATCTTATTAAAATGAGATTCTTAAGAAATTGATTTGAAAAAGTATGCAAGAATTGATTGAATTAAAACACATCAATTTCAAAATAAGTTTAAATTTTAATATTTTTTTGAGATATAAATGTTTTTAATAAATTTGATGTTATTTAAAAAACTTCAATAAGGCTTTGATGAAGATTTAATAACAAAAATAATAATGAAATTAATTTTTAATTGATTAATTTGTTTATATTTTTATTGTTTTTTATGTTATAAAAATTTATTGTTGCCGTAAGATAGAAGACATGCATCTATGATTTTAAGTTCTACCAAGCATGTATGGGGCAAACACAATTAGTTTTTCATTTCAAGCTTATACACAACCCTATTATGCTAAACATTGAAAGTAATGGTTCCTTTTTACCATTTTTTTCCATCCTTTAACTTACCAAGCCCTATTACACATTCAACTCTTAGTTCACTCAAAATAATTATAAAAAACTTCAAACCACCAAATCTAACAATTTCATTCACCATAATAGTTTTTGTTCACACCTACACACAAGCCTATTCAAACCCCCCTTTGTATAGTAAACAAAAAATATTCAGAAAAAAAAACCCTAGAATGAGATCATAGTCGACGTTGGCCCCACGATTGGGGAGATTTACCCATTGTAAAACATGACTCAAGAATACCTTAGTACCTTGGCCAATTCGACACTAATTATGTTATTTTCAGAATTCTTGAAATTTTCAAATTTTATTTCTTCCAAATCAAAATATATTGTAGGATAATAGTGAATATTTATGAGTATTCTATTGGTTGCAATGAATTTTTTTCAAAATTAATTAATTAACTATTTGACAGACATGTGTTGAAATGGCCAAGGTATTATGATAATGATGAACTTAGACATCATTGGATGGCTCTTGCACCCACTTCATGAATGTGTGATCAATCTTGGTGGCAAAGCTCTCTCCCACTTTTAACTTTTTAAAGAGTAGGCATAGTAGGCATAATATCCCTCCTCTTCCTAAGAAGGATATTCATGGATGTAAAGTGCCTTCCAAATGCCCTAGGAAATTCTTTTGAGGGCTTTCCACTCTTGTATGTGCATAATGAGATAAAAGACTTGCTATATTGCGAAAACCGAGGGACAATTTTGTTAATAGTCTATGGGGGTGATTATGAGGATAACTCACAAAAATGAACAATGGTTTAATCAAAAATTATGTTGGACAATTAATAACATGTAAATCAAATTTATGGTGTTTTTCAATTTTTTTTTGGATTTGGTTATTTTGGGTAGGGTATGGAAAAGTGGTCTGCTAAATAATCTCTAATTTTTGTTTTTCAAAATTTTCAAATTATTGATTTTGCAAAAGTAGCAATTCTTGGCTTGGAAAATATATTTTATGAATTGAAAAAATGTTGTTCCATTTTTTTTTCAAGAAATTCACATTATACCAAAAACATTCCACCAACTAAAATCACTAGTGTTCTCATGCACGATCAAATACATATTGAGCAATGAGAATTGAAGGTGGATGTTAAATGATTCATATATTAACTATGTAATAAAAATTCACAAAATTCATAGACGATGCGGTGCAATAGTTAACAATTTGATCCCTCAATGTGAAGGATAATTGTTCAAGTCCTTAACCTTCTAGCCTATATTTACATGCCTAGCTTAGACATCGTTTGTTATTAATATTGACTAAATTAATCACATTTTAATCACAAACAACAATACATACATAATTCATTAAAAGATGAAAATGTGATTTTATCTTTTATTTTTCATTTTAAAATCATGTCATTTGCAACTATGTTTGCATGTGACTAGTTCAACACACTTAATGACATTCAATCATAAATGTTGCAGAACATTTTATAAACACATTAGGAACTTGATGGAAATACAATAGCAACACATTGGGAGCAAACAAAATCCAATGAGAAGGCTCAACATGTGCCCATGATGGCCCATATTTTCACCTTTTGAGGATGGAGAAGGGTAACATGGGGGCTTGAAACTTATTTTGGATTTTGGTGTTCTCGCCATGTTCTCAACATTCTTTCCTCATATGCGCAATTGGTCTCATGACATTTTCAATGTGTTTCCCAAGTTTTCATGTCTTTTTCAAATCATTGGTAAATAACCTCACTTTTTATCTCATGATTTTTTTTCAAAATCTTACTTTGATAAATTATATACTTAGCTTGACGAAATGGAATGGTTACATAATCTCTTATTGGTTTTGTCTTATTAAGGCATTGTGAGAATTCATTTTGATCAAATATAAGAGCAAAGAATCAAAAATTGGCTTGATGGATAAAGTTATAGGTGTAAGTTTTCAACTCCATTTTAAAGTTGGGTGGGTTGAAGTTATAAATCAAAATTTAGGAAAAAGGTACAAGTTGGGTTAGGTTTTCTCTTTTTTTTTTCCCCTGCTTCCAAGGAATTGTTTTTTAGGTGGGGTGAGAGGAATGTTTGGGGAGGGAAGGGGGGTTTATTTTTTTGCTTTCCTAAGGGCCATAAATTTCTTGGGTGGCATTGGGAAAGGGCCCATTTAGCTATTTTAAAAGGGGGATGGGGGATAGGCTAGGGCCCTCCAAAACTATGCAAGAATATTAGGCAAACAAGCTTTTGTTTTTGAAAAGGCAATTGAACCATTACATTGCATGTAAATTCATGTTCAAAGTCAAATTGGTCCAATTTTGTAACATTTTGTTTTGCTTCGCCCCTCCTTGTATAGTTAGTTTATTTTCAACCCATTAACTTAATTTCATGTAAACATTATTTTAGGATAGAGCCTATCATGGTAAAGTTGCTTGTTTTAGAAATGCTCATAGTGTGAGCAATGTTTTTGGTGATGAACCAATTGAAGATTTTTATTGCAAAAAACTAAATCACTTTGGATGCCCCTAATGCCTCACAACCAATTACTATGACTAACAATTATAGATACATGATCACGATTATTGATATTATAAAACTTATGGTGCTTTTGGGGAATATTTCAAGTGCATGTTGGCCCCCCCACCCCACCTTGTGCAGTACTTGAGCATGATTTCCATTTTTTAACTTTGTTCATATGACCTTTCTTGGCTTAGCAAAACTTGGGTATTTATGTGATAATTCACATTTGTTAGATTATTTAATTTGTGCCACATGTGCCATTACTTAATATCAAATTTTTATTTTAACAATATATTAATGTCGAGTGTGTCATTGGCCTAAGTGTGATTTAATTATCCAAAGAATTTTTCCTTTTGAAGCCATTTTTGGTAATATGATTCAATTTCCAATAACAAAAAACTATTCACAATTCATTATCTCTTGCATTTCAGGTCTAAAATTTTCCAAATCACTTTTATTAAATCCTATTTGGTGCCTTGGGCTTTTCAATAATACCAAGAACACACCCCAATTTCCCTATATTTTTATTTTGGATTCAAATTAACTTTAAATAAAAAGTTGTTCAATGTTCAATATTTTTTCCAACATAGGTGAAAACATTATGAAACTAATTAGATCTTTAGAAAAAATTTGGAAATTAACCGCTAATTTTCAAACTACATTTTAAAGCTAATGGATACATGTAATTGAAAATGCATATAGTTGTTTTGGACAAGAGTCATAAGACAACTGATCATTAAAAAACACCACATGACATGGTAGTTCAATTAATATTCACATAATATTACAAATACATTTGTGATTACATAATCATGAAAGACATCAAATTGCATATAATATATACAATTTATATGAATATTTAATAAAAAAATTATTATATTATATATATTATATCATTATATCATTTCATTGTTTTTATCTTATGAATTGTTAACACATGTCACTACCTAGGCTAGGTTAAAAACCTAAAAAATGTAGCTTGTGTAGCCATCTAGTCAATAAATCAAGATTAACCACTATCATGTATTTTGTGAGGGTTGTTCTTTGGACTTTAAGAATGGAGATCGACTGTTTTACCAACAAACCATCACACTTGTTATGAAACCATAAAGGGGTGCATTTAATTTCACCCATGTGCTATTCTAAATGTTGGACAAATATTAATTTTTTGATTTAATATTTTATTGATATTTTGTCCAAATTACAAAATTGAAATTTCATTGTTATTATTTTTTAATCATGCACAAAAATTTCATTTATTCTCTCTTTTAAAAATGTAAATTCAATTTAACAAAAATACTTGAAAATATTCCTTGTTTAATAAGATTTCAATGACCATTTTTTGGAGTGAAAAACACAAGTACATGACTTACAAATCAAACAAAAGTTTTTATGGTTAACATATTATTATTAGTAAATATAAATGATATATCTCTCGATTTTAAAAATAATATTTGATTAAAATTATAGTATTAAATTTTAATACTTATAATATTTCAAATTAAAAATTTCATATATTATTGGTTTTTTTTCCAAATAAATAAATAAAATTCAATTTTTATCTTTTCAACAATCCAAAAAATTAGTGATTTTTTAAAAGATATTAGTTCAACAAAAAAACACTTGAATTTCCTTGTTTAATAAAATTTCCATCACCAAACATTATTTTGAAAAAAAAACTCAAGCACATAATTTATTATTGAAAAATATTATTCAATTAACATAACAATAAATAAATTATTTATTTCCAAAAATTTAAGCACCAATAACTTAAAATTATATTACAAAATTATGATGTAAAATATATATCAGAATTTCATTTAAAATTTTTTTTTAGAGGTAATAATATATAATTGACTCAAATATAATGGTCAACAAAAAATCATAAATATTTTATATTTAAAAATTATATATTTTTAAAACTATAGTATATTTTTAAATAAATGTAAATGTAATTATGTGTCCAATCTACTTGACCCAACTAATAACTAGTGTAACCTATTACCTATGATATGTATCTAGTAATAGTTAGCCAATCTTAAATGGGATTTGCCCCAAAAGTATGTTGGTTATACAAAAGCACAAAAAACTTTGAAAGGGGTGGAAAAGGGGGAATTGTGTAGTAACAATTGTAAACATGCAAAACATGGGGTTGCTTATGTCTTCAAGGGTAGGGAGTCAATGTTGCAATTGGTTGTTGATGGGCTAATGGGAGAAGAATGCAAAAGATTTGTATAATTGTCTAGGTTGTTCCACACCTTGTAGCATGGCAAGTTGATCCTAGAGGACAAGGCTTATTAGAAATAGCTTTTTCATTTTCTAAATTTGAAAAAAAAACCCAAAATGCATTGGATAGACATGATAAGGTGGGATATGGTTCAACACATGCATAATGTTATGATTAAGCCCACCACATTTGTTATTGCAAGTTATAACAACTTAACATATTTTTCTAATTGTGTGATGCAGTGAATTGTATCCATGGCCAAAGATGATTGTCGATTCATGCTTGTGTGATGAACAATTAATGTGCATATCAATTTTCCTTTCTTTTGAACATATGGTGGCAGTTAATAAAATGTAAATAACTTCTTCTATGTGTTTATATATGTCCTAATGAACCAAAGGTGGTTTACTCCAAATCTAGTTGATTGGTAAGAAATTAATGAAATTTTGTGCAAATGGGGTTTTTGTTTTCCAGGGCATCATGTTGGGGGGCCTCACAAAATAATTTTCAAAATAATGCCCCCAGTCACTCCATGGGAAATCATTGTATGGTTAAAAGGACATTATTCATGAAGATGGCCATGGATGGGCTTACAATGACAAGGTGAAGACAAATTTTGACCTTTGTGATGTCCAAACATTGTTGAAGCTTGTTACCATACTACCTTTGTTGTAGTTAGTTCAAAACTTGATTAAGTTTAGTTGAGTAGAGGATGTGTTCATTTCCAATTTTGTGGCAACAACCAAAATGGGGTTGTGTAAGATTAATGTGTTGTACACAAACATAAACATTAAGTTCAAGTTTGATGCCTTTGAGGGTTACAAATCCTTTTTCTTGATGGTAAGTATGAATCCAATATTATCATGGATTGAATGGAAAATTTGAACAATGTTTGGGTAGAACATTTGACATTTGATATGAACCAACAAAATATAAGGGCTATTCACATGAATATGTACTGAAATATTTATTTTTGAAATATTATTTGTGACATGAAAGGTGTATGCTACATCCATTGTTGAATAAATTGTGCATGTATTTTTAAAACTTTTACCCTCACTTGGATTTTTATTTTCCTATGTGGTTGTTATGATTTTTCATTACTAGTAATGGGTGTGGTGTATCCATAATTCTAACTATAGCCATATATAAAAGGAAAGCTTTAATTTGCATTTGGAAATGATGATAGCAACATATTGTTACCCCAAGAATTTGGGGATTGATGTTTGGTTGGATAATTAAAGTGATTTTAATGGCTTATTTAGACATTTCACAATCCATGTCAAGTTGACCATGCCTTGGATGCCATGGTTAAAATTGTAAATTTGAATCCTCTCATACAACTTTTGCATACTCCTTCAACTAAATGTTTTTTTGTTATTTTCTAGAATATTTCACATTAATAGAGATCACCATGGTACAAGTCCTTGGGAGTGTAGAAGACAATTACATTTTTAGTTCTTTGGCATGCATTTTACAAGTCCAAGTTGCACAATCAACTCGTTAACAAGCAACTTGAGTCTAATAGTAAAAATGTTCTCCCAAAAGTTTTTCATTTTACATGCACAATTTTCACATGCAAATACATGTGGGCAATGGAATGTAATTGTCTTCAATATAATGTGGGTGCTTAATTTGTTGAGGCTTTTATCTATATAGTTTTCTAACATAGAAGTTCAAATTTTTTTTGGCTTGAATTTTGGTTACCAATGTTTGTTGGTTGGTTTTGTAAGTGGAATTGGTGAGTCCTATTGGATACCACTTTTAAGTTACAACTTCCTTCCTATTCCCATTTTGTTGCAACTTGTAAAGTCCAATGTCTTTGTGAGATGGCATTCGTGATTTTAATGTGACTTATATTTGTTGTTTTAACTTAAGCTTGACATATTGCATGGCAATTGTTTTGTAGTGGGTAGTTTGAAAGGTTCAATCCATTCACAAAATTACCCCCAATCTAAAATGAAGGAATTAGTCCAAATTGAAAGTGGTGAAATATGATTTTCAAAATAAAAATTTCATGTAGCCAATGAAACAGCTCAAGGCATTTAGTCTTTTCCTTTTCAAGTTTGGGGGGGGAGACTTTTTGTTTTTTTTGTTCGCAATGTGTTCCCATCATGTTCCCAAAATGTTTCCCAAGTCCCTTATGTGTTCCTTAAGACATTCCCAATAACATTTCATTTTTAATCCCATATTGTTTGGCCATAGTTCCATTTATGAAGGGGGGGGTGAAATTATGGAAGCATATTTATATTCTTATGTTGGGGAATGGCCCAAAGTTCCAAAAAAGTTCATGATACCCCAATCAAATGGCTCCTTTTAAGGAAAAATAATTGTGGGTGAACTATTCACTAATTAATGAAAGTGCATGAAACACATACCAATTTAAATGTGTTATGATTTTAATTTTGTGTTTGAAAAATTGTATGTTTTTTTGGTGGCACGGTCCTTGTTCAATGCCTTTTGATATGTGTAAGTTGAGCATTCCTTTGGAATTGGAGTCTTTAATGTTTCAATGCAAATGCTTAAAAATGTCCTTTTTTACCTTCACAATGGTAAAAAACCTAGCATGAATAAAAACTTAGCAACCATAATTAACCATATTGGGAAAAAATAAACACCTAATTAAATTTTGTCACCTTTTTAAAAATTGCCAATACTTTTTTTTAATTTATAATTTAGCCAATTGGATTTCCAATCCATTCCAACCAATGGATGGTACAACACGACACGTGTTCAAGTAAAAGCTAGATGTGACAATTTTCCCAAAAAAAGAAAAATCTGATTTGGTGATTAAAAATCTCCAATTCATTTTCAATTTTTTTTTTGATTTTGATTTTTCGGAAATTTTTCACCAATTATAATAAAAGGTTGAACTTTCTAGTAAGCCCATGGTATCTATTATTGACCCATGATTGTAACTTATTGAATTAGGATTGAGCTATTGAATGTTGGGAATAATGATATGTATTATTTAATTTTTCTTTGTTGTGGGTTAACTTGTAAGAGTATTTTGGAAGTTTCCCTCCTTTGGTAATTCCACTTAGGAAGTCAAAATAATTGACAAACCCAATCATCTTGCTTGTGTTAAATGTCTTTAGATACCAGATTCTTTCCAAACAATCATGAAGATGATAATCAAATGGCCACCAAGTTAAGTTCCACAATGTACTTATTTTTTACATAACTTATCCAAATTAACTTACATCAAGTAACACAATATCTATATTGTTGAATACCCAATGACAATAGGGTGAACCAACACCTACATTGATACCAACAATAAAAACAAATTAATGGATGATTTTCAAGTTTGTCATCCACACTACTTCCTTATAGTTTTTTCCACAATAGCCTCCTAGTTTGTTATTTCCTTCCATTTAAACATGTCATCATTAGTTGCACTTCTAAATCTATCTACCTACCTACCCAAATGCATTTATGACCTCCCAATACACTAGACCAAAACAAAATTGACTTTTCTAATGTTGTTTCATTAATACACATTTCCTCATGACTTGCAAACCGAAAGCCTTTGAAAAACCCTACAACAAAAAAACAAGGTAGACCAAGGGTTTATAACATTCTATCAATGATACCCATAACTCTCCAAACTTACTTTGAATTCTTTAATTCATGATTACTCTTACTACTACCACTATTTGCTTAAGGAAAAAACTCAAGTTGAATCCAAAACTTGACCATCTATGAATTGCATTACCCTTCTTTAGCATTCCTCATATAGCAAATAAATATTTGATTGTTTCTTCAAGCTAGTGCAAAGTAATGTTCAAAATAACTATACTTGAACAAGCATGTGAAAGTTTTGGCTTTGACTTCTTTTAAGCCCAATGGTGGCATTAATGAGGTTTTGATATTCCAATTTCATGCACACCATTTGAATTTTATGATTTGAATTATCGAATATTTACATATTTTGATAATTAACAACTTATATATATTTCTATATGTTTTGTTTAAAAATACAAATAACCCCAAGTGTGTACATGGCTAAACATATACTTGATAAAAAATTCATGTGAAAACATGAGGTTTTGAATGAGAATTGGACCAATAAGACAAGATAATGCAACATTAAGTTTTAAAAAACACTTAAAATCCTATAGGGAAAGTTAATCCGTGTCATACTCTTAAACACTTCATTTGATGTCCACTAGAGGAAATTTGGATATAAATGACTACAATTTTAGTCAATGGACACATGTGATATAAACCTTTTAGTTGTCTTAAACAAGTGGCCAAATATATATATATATATATATAATTCCACATGGCATGTACAACCACACTAGTAGTTGCATAGGGTTAGCACATTCTATGGCCATGCTACAACATTTAAGCAATACCTTCATTATCTTTATCATGAAATACCCGCACAATAACCTCAAGGAAATATTGTAATTTAATATTTATATATAATTACATTGTCCCCTTTCATGAAAAGGACCTTTTGGTGCATAAACCAATTTAAATATGTGGGTTTTGCATACTTTTGATCTTCTCTTGTTTTTCGTTGGGTTTTCCATGAAGCATCTCAAATTGCAATACCCACATTCAAACTAACTCATGTTCATGTTACATTACCCTAATTAAAATTTTTGCTAAATATATGTTTCAAATAAATAGGAGGGACATTGGGTTTAAGGTTTAGGGTTTAGGAGATTAAGCCCACCTTTTTAGTCATTAATTCTTTTAGGGTAACTTTTTTCCAAACATTTCTATTTTTTTCATGGAATATTTTTTAAGTGAATTTATGTATTCACATATACACATAGATTTAAGGAGGTTCCTATTTTTCTTTTCTTTTTCATGTATTAAAGGAAAAGTAAATGAAGATGACTCCATGGCAAAGGAATGAATGATAAAAAACCTTCACACTAGTTGGGGTTCCCCTTTCCCCCAAATTAAGTGTAAAATACAAGTTTTATTGGTACTCATAGTTTTATTACTATTGTGTATCCAATGTTTATAATCTATACACAATTTAAGGTTATGCAAAAATAATTTCAAAATTAGGTTTAACACTTAGTTCTAAAAACATTGTTAAATTCCACCATTAAAGTTATGCAACCAATGTTTTGTGTTTATGTAATTTAGGGTCAATGTAAGGATTTTTTGTTGCTTATAAAGGTTTTAACTCAACATTTTAAGGTTCATTGTATAGGTTTGCTTAATTTTTCAAATTTAAACCTATGCATCCATTAGGTTGTAATGTTTACATAATTTATGGTTTATGTAATTTTTTAAAAAATCAATATTAGGTTTAAGGTTTTTTTTGTATGAAACTATTTAGTTTTTACATGGAGGTTAAAGTTTTCAATTTGCAATACCATACCCTATCACCGTATGTTAGATCCTAAATGCATGGTCCAACCCCAAATTGCAATACCGAGGTAAATCTATGTTATGTAACCCCCTTTGATTTAATAATGCAAAAAAATTGTTTACTCATCATCTAAGGTTATGTAAGTACATATTGTTTACCAAATGTAATACCTACAATTAGTGCATATGTTAAAAAGGAAATATCCAAAAGATACCTATTTGAAAAAATATAAACCAATTATCTTTATCTTTAGATGTAAGCATTGATTATGGGCATGTCCCAAATATTCCAAACCCTAATTTGCAATACCTACATCATTTATAATTAGTGTTAAGGTGATCATTAAAGCAATTTTACTTTAAATTATTATAATATAATACTACCATTCTACCATAATAAGCTTATCATTATAACTACATAAATTTATATTGTGTACCCTCGCCAAAAGCCCCCTTTTGGTTTATAAATATTTATTATGTAGGTATTGCAAAAACTTAATCCTTCGTCATCTAGGATTATTTAGGGGGATCTTGTCCACCAAATGTAATACCTACATTTAATCAACTGAATATAATAAGAAATATTCAAGTTTATAAATAAAGCAAATCATCATTTTGATGAAAAAAGGTAGGACAATACTTGCATTTAATTGTCAAATCCCCCTTTGGAAGGAATAAGAAATTTGTAATGCTTTCATTTAACGTACTAAAATGTAATTACTACCCACAAAAGATATGAAATTATATATAATACTTGTATTAATGCCCATTAACTTTTAATTATGATACACCTTAAACCTTGCAATACCTGCATGCAAGACCAATCAATTGCCACAAAAAACAAGATGGGTAAGCATTACTCGCATATTGACCTAGTGATTATTGTACAATTGACTTGCAATATCCACCTTTATATGACATTTGAAGAAATATAGGTATTGCCAAGAGAGAGAAGTTTAGCTAGTAAGTTATATAGGTTTAGCCAATAAAGAGAAGTTTAACTAGCAAGATATATATTTAGCCAAAAGATAGAGTTTTAGCCAGTAAAATATATAGGCTTTGCCAAGAAATAGAAGTTTAGCCAAGAAGAACTATAAGTTTATTTAAGAAAAGCTATAAATTTAGCCAAGAAGACATATAGGTTTAGCCAAGAGATAAAAGTATAGTAAAAAGGAGACGAGTTTTGCCAAGGTAAGTAAGGGATTAATTGTTAGTTCGTAGGCAAGGCTAAGATTTCAGTCAGTAAGGTGGTTAGGTGGGTGGGTAGTATGGAGGTCAAGATTGGGAAAAGAATTGCAACAAAAAAAAAAATGGTCAAAGGTCAATACCCAAAAAAGATTGAATATGGTACAATGTTGGTTAATGTAAGGTAAAAATGCAAATAAAAATAAGACAAATTATCTAGCCCATCCTATGGATAGAACGACCAATTGGTGTAGTCATGGGGGCTAGTTCATTCTAGCCATGAACACACCAAGTGAACAATGTAACCAAACATTTTTGCTCCAACATGTGAATGTTTAGTCTATGGTGGATGATGTAAGCATGGCATCTTAACTAGAGCATGACATTGCTAATACTGAAATTAAAAAATCCACTAAAAATCAATGGTGGGAACCATCACACAGAAGACCAAAGGGAAGGCCAAAAAGAGGCCAAAAGATGCATAGCCCAGAGGAACCAAAGAAGGGAGAGAGTTAGTTCCTCTCATGGTAGAAAGCTATTTCACCCACAACCTTTCTAATGTCTTCTACATGCAAATTGTGAGATCTAACAATAATATAAGGCTTAGAACAAGCATCTCCCACCAATGCAATCTTCCACTAAACCATTACTATTTGGTGGTGAGCAAGAGAAGAAGATGAGCCATTTCTGGATCCTTAGAAAATCTAGATCTCAGTTCTTGAACTAACTCTCTAAGTTTGTATTGGGTTCTGAAAGTCCTTTGATTGAACTCTTTGGTGCAGACGAAAAACTTTATTTGCACGATGAAATAGTCAGCCGCCTTCAAATTCACAAACACCCTTCATTCATGGGGTAGCTAGCTAGCTAGCGAGCTAGCAGCTGCCCCCCAGGTTTGTTTCTGGGACCCCCACAGACGTGAATATTATACTGGTGCACCCATGTGATCATGTGTGGAAAATTACAGAGAAATCATGGGTCCACAGAATGGCCAATGCAAATTTTGATAGCTACCCAACTTGGTCTGCAGACCTAGTTTGGAATCTGTTTTACATTGGAAAACGGACCACTTGAGACTACCGGAGTGCCACTTACCTAAGAAGGCTGACACAATTTCTGACAGCGAAAACTCCCAAAACTTACTTGACTAAGTTAGTCTACTTTTTTTTTATTATCTGTTTTTTTTCCATTGAACTGTGGAGCAAACAAAAGGAAGCACATGTACATGAGTGAAGTGACTTCATCTATTTGGGATGCATAATAATCTTCAGTTTATCCTTTGAAGTGCCAACATCCTTGAAACCCTAATTAGTCATGGGTGTACTCTGTGCCTAGACATGTGATTCTGTGGCAGGAATCTGACCATTGCAGCTGCGGAACCATGATCAGAGCTGCAACGTCAGGAGAAATTTTTCTTAAGATGAGAAAGCTGAAACTTTGAATTGAGTGCAGCTGGTACATAAAGCTACGTGTAGCTGCTTATAGGTGGTGATCTGTGAAAGGTGGAATCTGGTCGCAGCTGCACATCAGCCGAAAGTTCCTGAGGAGAATTTAAGAAGAAGAAGTAGAAGAAGAAGCTGTTCAAGCTTTGAATTGAGATCAGTGGTAAACTAGCTAGCAGCTGCTTATAGGTGGTGATGATCTGCAACGAGATAATGCAGGGAACTGGTGTTGGAAGAACTTCACTATATTAGCAGCTGGGACGAGGTGGTGCCGGTGATCCATGGGCTTTTATGGGCTGGGAGAGACAGTAGGTGCTGAGTCTGTATATTCTTGAGGAAACACCGATCGATCGCTCATCAAAGGTTGCTTATCGCTCACGATCTGCAGCACCGGATCTGAGAATTATACGACTGTGTTTGTAGTTCTATGCTGCACAAGATTGCTGAGAGATCAGTTAACTCAGCTGAATGAGAAAGTGAGAAAGTGGGTGGAAGTGGAGGCAGTGCCATTAATGTTGTCTCATGCGCAGCAGCCGCTTGATCCCTAGACGTTGAAGTTGTACAACTTGAGCTGCTCAAGATTTGGCTCACCGCTCGCATTGATGGTCTCGCAGTTGGCTCTTGGAGAGAACACAACAGACCCAACTGAAGTACCCTCATCTTCTGCTCATTCTCATTTACAATTGTCTGCTCCTTTCTGCGATTCAAGGCCTCAGAAAAGCTGCTGTCCGCGTCGTCCTTAATGCTGCTGCTGCTGCTGCTGCAGCAGTACTGATCTGCAGCAGCTGCATGATCCGAGTCTGCTAATTTACAGTGTGTACTTTTGGAGTTGTAGACTAGTTCAGATTGCATACTTTGATGGCAATCAGCTTCAAGATCAGAAGATTCTGCTACAGTCGTCGTCGTCGTAAGAGTTTTGTGCTCCTCATGTGCTGCAGTAGCTGCTACTGTGGTCACGACGTTGCATGAAACGGTTTCTATTCTTGGGTCTACGACGCTCAAAAGCTTTCCTGCTTCATGAGCTCGTCTCACTCTGTTCACCAACATCACATCCTCTGGTGGGATGCCCGCATTCGATGGCTCCAACGGGTGTCTCCCACATACAACTTCAAGTACCAAGATTCCGAAACTGTAAACATCTGTTTCCTTGGTGGCTTTACCCGTGTACGGCATCTCCGGTGCCATGTACCCTAGTGTGCCTGCCATCATAGTTGTTTTATCGACTTTCTGGTGGTCGATCAGACGCGCCAACCCAAAGTCCCCCAGGTGCGGCTCGAACTTCTCATCTAACATCACATTGCTGGGTTTGATGTCCCTGTGGAGAACGCATTGCTGACATTCATCATGCAGGTAAGCAAGTGCTGCGGCTACTCCTGAGAGAATCGAGTACCGCAATTCCCATGAAAGGACTTTAGTGTTTTTATTAGAGCTCGAGCTCGAAGACGTCCCTGCAGCTGCTTTTGCTGCAGCTACAGCTTTATGGGTGTTGTTATACAGCCACTGATCCAAGCTTCCGTTCGCCATGAAATCATAGACTAATAGCAAATTTCTATCCTCGTAGCACCATCCTTGCAACTGAACCAGGTTTCGATGACGAATCTGGCTGATGCTGGTTGCCTCTGCCAGGAATCCTTCCTCTCCTTTCTTGGACTCATCTCGGATCCGTTTCACAGCAACTATGACGTTTTCCGGTCGCAAAACCCCCCGATACACAGTACCCATTCCGCCCCTTCCCAAGAGCTCACTGTCGCTGAAGTTTCTGGTAGCTACATGCAGTTGTTTGTATGTGAACTTGCGTGGTCCAAGGCCAAGAGTGTCGAATCTCGTGCACGACTTACTGCGCACAGCTTTGCTAATTACATGTCTCCGGTAACCGATCAAACACATCAATCCACAAAGGAATAGCACAACAGCCGCCGTGGCAGCACAAATCCCAGCCACCAGACGAATTCGAACATTCACGCTTCCAGCGCCTTGGGAAGGAGCAAGAGGACTTGTCAAGATCTTCAAGTAAGCACTCCGGTTACCCTCTTGCACAGTATACCCACCGTTGAACAAAGGCGTACCTTTGAGGAAACACATCTGCTCACGTCTATGGAAGACGGCTCCAGCACATCGACAATCCTCCATACATGTCTGCTTGCACGCCGTCTCGTTGATAGTGAGGTAATTGCTCAAACGATCCGAAAAAGGATAATCGATGTCACCCACTTCCACCAGCTCGGCCTTGCTAGACGTATCGTTAATGCAGTACTGATCATTAAGGAACTGGAACTCTGCTGTACATCCCTGGTGAGGATCCGTGACACTAATGGGTACAAATCCCATCGGACATGTGCACGTAGAGAAGTAGGTCGGGTAGGTTACATTCTCGCTGCAAATAGCAAAAACTCCACAAGTTGCAAAAACCTCACAAGGATCAGGAAGCAAACTTCCCTCCACAACCCAACCTGTAGAGCCGGCAGCAAAGCTATAGAGACGGAAACCGCCATCGCGATCTAGTGTCATTCGTGCGAATGCTCCTTGTCCTTGGTCCGAAGTGCTGGTGAGATTCGCCCATTCACCTGAAGCATTGCCGAGGTAGAAGGTCGTGCCATTTGCACCCAGGTATGCGTAATCCGCAGGATACGCGTCGAACCACCAATACGGATACACTGTCGCGTTTCTGTCTGGAAGGCTTGTGGACGACCAAGAGCTTCGATTCCAGTTCGTGATGCTTGCACCTGTCCAACTCAAGGCCAAGGATTGCGGCATATCCGTGCCGTTTATGTAAGCCCAATCGCACTGATAGTAGCCTGACGACCAGTCGTCCGCTGCCTTCCATGAGACCAGGAGCGACGTGCTCATGTTGGCGGAAAACATCTGGCCGGGTAACAACGTATCCGTCGGTGTATCGAAGCTTTGCCAGAGAATAGTGTTCGTCGCTGCATCCTTGAGGACGAAATTGCCGGTGTCCTCCAATTCTGCCGTGATAGTGTTCGGCTGCATAAGGATTCATCAACCCACCAGCTCAGGAATCAACTGGGCGAGTCCATTCATGATTCTGCTGCACCAGGGGATGGACACAAGCTCGAGACTTGGAAACAATTATATGCAGCAAGAATTATGAGCTGGTGTTGTACGTGTGCACACTTACCGTCGTCGTCGTGGGTTCAATATTGGAGGATTGCCAAACGGCTTGATGGTTCTGCGCGGAGAGAAAGAGACGAAGAACCCCATCTGCCGAAAGCTGCAAGTACGCGGAGGTGCTTAGGAGCACATCTCGGCTGGCCATCCACACTGGCGTAATAGGTACTACCTGCGAGTACCAAATTGCGAGCGAGTACGCAGCACCAGCTGGGTCTGCTCCGCCGGCGCTACTAGTATTGGACTGCCGCAAGGAGTAGAATCCCAGTTGGAACACACCTTGAGGCTGCGACACAAGAGTCTGACTAACGTCGATGGAACCCGACAAACTCAAACTTGAGACTCCGCCCCCTGCATCTACAAGCCGCAGCAGACAAACTAAAGCATGCAGCTGCAACTCCAAACTCAGGAGAAGAAGAAATCGATCAGCAACAACGTCATTAGACCTGACAAGCTTCCTCATCATCCTCATTGCATCTTCATCATGATGTCCCAAGAATTGAACTATAAATAGTAATAGCTAGCTGCACTAGGCGACGCCATCGACAACCTGCATCTCGAGCTCATTGCTCAATCGATTCTAGAGCTTTCCTGCATCCTCTAAGCACGATCTTTACAACTGATAATCTAGCACCAGCAGCTGGAATACTAAATCTGCACATGAGCATCACAAACAAGACGTAAAGAGTTTGTCGCGGATCTGAGTTGGAAACTGAGCCTGGCCTCACTAGATCGACAGAGCTTCGACCACGTATCATGACTAGCTTCACGAATACCTACTTGTAATTCTCAATGAAGTTTTGGCAACAGCTGCTGCAATTAATGGAGCTTACTGCCTGTGGATCAGTATATAAGCAGATAACGAGCTCGCAGGCGTGCAGCAGCTGGTGCTGCATCTTCAGCAAAAACATGCAAGCAAACAAACAACCAAACAACCAAGCCAAAGAAGCACACCAAAAAAAACTGTGCACAAAATATTCCCACAGCTACTGCAAAAGACCTGCGAATCCGGAATGCAAAAACAGCTTCCGGGAATGCAAAATCTGCCGGCGTGCGGAAGGCGAGAAAAAACTTCCTTTGGGGAAGTGCAAAAGCGATCGTGGATGTAGGAAGCTGCAAGGAGCTACGGTGGTGGTGTTGATAGGGCGAGAACTGGAACTGGTCTGGGAACTCAACTGGTTTTTCCAACGCGTGACATGCTATACGCAGCCTGGAGCAGTCACCAAAGTCTCGGAAGTGTCAAGACATGATTTGACTCTAACTGTGTTTTTGGACTTTAGTGTGGGCTATTTTAGTCTAGGAGAAGGATCTGCTTGTAAGCCCTTTCAGGCAATTTCAGCCCCTCTCCTTGGAATATGGGCCTCATCACAGGAGCCTCATTTCATTCCCGGAGTGTCTAAAAGCAGAGCCTTTTACATGTGTAAAACAAGGCATGACAAACAAACACTAAACTGGCCGCCCTGCCAATAGATAGTAAGATGTTGCACACTTACCTGCTGTGTCCACACTCTGGAACACTAGAAAAATTCATTCCAATCTAAACAGCTGCAAACACATTCACCAAATAAACTGGTTCACTTCATTTGAAACTGGTTCTAATAAGGTAAAACTTCCAAAACTTGGATGTTTGAGAAATTTTTTTTTCCAAAACAGGACAAAGTTTACAAATTTTGTTACGTCCTGTTGACAGTTAGTTGACTGGGATCTTAAATTGATTGTAAGATCCCGTCCAAAGGTCACATCTGAAAATCAACCTCGACTAAGACCCTCTCCACTGGTCCGCTGGAAAGTGGCCTGCATGTCAATTTTTGGATGAAGCAATAAGTGGGGCCATTTTCTTTCCAGTGAAGGACTGGAGATGCTCTAAAAACACAGTGAAAATCTGAGGAGTTCTTTATGGAGCATGCTATTAACATTCAATCGTTGGCCTCTATTTCAATTTCTCATTTAGATCCAGGCATAGCAGGAAGAAAAACCCAACCCCCTTGCCCAAGAAGAAAAACCCCAACTGTGTTCATTGTTTTGATTGCATTTACCTAGAATGGATTAGTAATATGTATGTATGTATGTAACCAGTGTTGGGCAGTTCTTTGGGTGGGTATGGTGAATTTCTTACCAGAAATTTTACAACTTTCATGGTTGAATGATTGTGGGATTGTGTGGAAGTCCATTGCTGGATTTGTGTGGAAGTCAATTGTGGGTTACCTCATTGCTGACAACCCATTGAATAAGTGGGTGATTTGTTTTTTGGTTTCTTTGTTCCTATCCCCCTCCCTGCAAATAAGTCTTTGCTCTTCCTTCATTTTTTTTCTTGGTTTCAGAGGAGAGCAAACAACGCATCACAAGCATGCTGGCCCTACCAATAAGACGTTGTACATCTACTTACTGTGTCCACCCAAAAAATCCATTCTGATCTAGACAGTCTAAACACTTTCACCAAAGAGACCAGTTCATTTGATGTGAAACTGGTTCTAATAAGGTAAAACTTCCAAAAGTTGGATCCAATGTGATAGTCCCTGCCCCCACACGCCCAACCAAAAACAAAATGCACAAACAAAATGAACCCTAACCTCCCTCCACCAATGGTAATGACCTCTCAGAGATTGGTGACCATGTTCAATTGGTAATCTGACTTCCAGGCAATGGAGATCATCTTATGATTCTGGGCAGGCTCTAACATTCTCATAAGGGCTTGTTGATTTTTCTTTGTGTGATAAGTAGGAGTTGACAAAGTTATTATGCACAGTAAGGCCCTCAGATGGGCTCATTACCAGAATTTGGTGCTGCCAAGGCCCTTGGATGGGTGCATTACCAGAATTTGGTGCTGCTCGAGTGTGACTTATTCTGGTAATGCACCCAACTGTGAGCCTTACCTACCAATTCATCCTTGCTAAATTTGGTAGTTTGGGTCAAAGTGGTGAGATGTGTTATAGCATAGTCTTAAATTTTGTTAATCACTTTTGCATTATGTAGATTCCTTGAAACCAAGTGAGGACACAACAGTTTACATCATATGTAACATGACATTTGCCATTTGGCACAAGTGTGAACTCATTAGAATTGGGTTTCAATTTCGAATGATTATTGAATTTCCATGACTAAGATTCCTCAAATTTCAGTTAGCTCCTACACCTTAGATCTAAAATTACAAAATCACCTCCATAGAACCTCCTCATTCAGCACTTTCCGACAATATCAAAAGTGTGCCTCAATTTCTTTTAAAGTTCTTAGTTTTGAGTCGATTGAATTTTTAATGAAAAAATTGTTCAATATTGTTCAATAGCTCCTACACAATACTTGTCTACACATTATGAACTTTTCTAAACACTAGTGGGTACCCGTTAATTGTTTCAACCAATTAATAACTCTGATATTGTATGATGCAGATTAGCCAAATTTGAGAGGTGATTTTTGTCAAGGGTTGAAAGAAGCATTATATCACCTCCAAGCCTTTCTGCTTGGCAGTCAGGGAAAATACTATATACACTGGCAATTTCTCTGTTCCCTTTCTAAAGGAGTCCATCTGACCATTGTGACTCTACCTTCCCACTAACAATTTGGATCCAGCAAAAAAAAACCTTTTCACAACAAAGGCAGAAAAATCTCCAAACAAATTACAATTGCAAAGACTGTAAGCAGTACTGGTTTAAATGGCAAGAAGAATGCTTTGCACTCTCTTTATTTCTTGCAAGCACACATTGTACAATTTAAAGTCTCACAACATGCTAACCACTCTTTTGTTGTATACCCTATACACTACCAAAACTGTCAGGTTTCCTGCAAAGATATCAAGGAAAGTTCATGTCCTGTTCTTTGTCAGCTCAGGTGATGCAGTGCAAGATTTTTTGGGGTTAAGAAATCTTCTACTGATTTTTGAAAACCTGCATGCCAGAATCACTCCTTCAAGTACTAACTAGGGTTCATGGGTGCTAGGGTTTCCTAACTGACTTTCCACTCAGTTTTCAGAGAGTCTTGCTTGCATGTACGTTTGTCTTGACAGACAAACGACTCAGTGTGATATCTATTCCTTCTAGAACAATTCATGTCCAGAACAAAAAAAAAACTGCAACAAAATATGTGAAGGAAAATTAGGTATTGCAAGTAGAACTGAGCTGAAAACAGAAGCTGTATCATCCCTTCGTAGATCAGCATTGGGAAATGCCCATCATCACAAAGGCAGAGATGCAATGTTCGTCTTCCTGGATATGCACAAAAGCACCATATCCAGAGCATATATCCAAACCAGATCCTATGAGAAAGAAGCATGCTACACATTGGCTGTTCTAACTTCTGTCTTGTGCATGAGCTTTGAGAGGCTGATCAGCAGACTTTGAAGGTCTGCTGCTGCTGCTGCCAGTAACAAACTGCACCAGATTCGAACCAGGATTTCAACATGATCTGAACAGGAAGCAATGTCTAGAGCAATGTGTACACAACACACAGTCCTTACAGGAAGACATTGAAAATCATGTCATGGAAATGTCATACCTTTCAATGGCAAGTGCCATGTATCCAGTTTATACTTGGGACCCCCGAATCTGTTGCACCCAGAAGTTTAGTTCCATCTTGCAAGAATTGTCACCATCATACCACAAGAGCTCCAACAGCAAATTGGTCCATCATCATCACATGACTGGAGTTTTTCCTATTTCACAGTCTATCTTGATACTGGATTGATACTGGATAATATGATCTGCTCCTCTTACCAGGATCACTGAAAATAGGACTCACTCTTTCTGGACCAAAACACAGCATACCAGAATGACCATCAATAATACATTGCTGCCAACACTAACGATATCTGACTTACTGAGGCTCTGATTGATTTGGGCAGCTATCATGGTCACCAAGCTCAATCACCATTTTCCGTGCCAGTTCTGCTGTTTGAGTAAATCCCTCTTCCCTGCAAGAAGAAAAAAGGAGAAATTAGGTCACTGCAATGAAGAGAACTACAATCATTCAGTGCAAAACAAGAAAACAATCAGATCACATCCTGCAAGATTACAATCTTATAGAGCACCTAATTCTTACCATGTTGCAATTTCTGAAGCCCTAAAAGATGATGGACATACTGAACCCATAATTAGGGCAAAAAAATTTTACCTCATGTACTGTTCAAGCCGCTGAAGTTTGGGAATGCTTTTCATTGCTCGAATCTTGTCATACCTGAAACAAATGTGCAAACATCATGCTCACATTCAACACCAAAAAAATGGAAAGTTTAGCATGATGTGTGAATCCCAAGAATAAGCATGGACTTTTGGACATTTATGCATCTATTCTTCACATGGATCCACAGACTACAGACGAGCAGAATGGCAAAAGTCTAGAATATGCTTGGCAGTTACAGGAGACTGAAAGTTGACCACAAATGGAGGAGCTATTAAAAAAATCCCAGCCGAATGTGTGAAGGTCATAAACATGAAATAGTTATGATGGAGTGCAATGACATGCAAGGATTTGGGTACTACCTGAATCCCTGAAAATATGACAAAAGTGTAGCCAAAGAAAAGCAGAGCAGTACAGGGATAGAAATTTGTCCGTGATTTGGTTGAACTCTTCAAATTCTGCCTCAGAGAGATGAACTTGGATCAAATCCCCAAGCTGCAACTAATGTAGGCAGAATTCTAGACACGACGGAAGAATTGGATGTTGAGAAGCCATTCAAATTGCAGCGGCATCCCCGTCGAAACCAACAGCTTAAAGCCTAAAAGCAGGAGCGAACCACACAGAATTTACAAACCCAGATTCAAAAGGCTCGTGGGAAGGAAGAAATTTAGGACAAAACCACCAAAACAAACAAAAACTTGCTCCTTCCGTTCCTGGCTCCCTCTCTCCTTCCCTCCCTCCGTCCCTTTCCTTTGCAAACTGACCCCGTCCCCGCCAACCTTGTAACGGTTACAGGTCGGTAAGAAGACCCCAAAAAAAAAAAAAAAAAAAGTTATTGCGCGCTGTTTCACCTGCCTCTCCTTTCCCTCACCCCCAAAAACCTCCGTCACAAAGACACAAAGGACTTAGTGAATTTATATATAAGACTAGTGGGTGCCCGTGACTTTCGGACACCTTCTTCTCTTTTCTCCTTGTCCTCCTCCTTCTTTTCTCTCACGTGCAGCAGCGCAGCTCTCCTCCTCAAGGCCACGCTCCGCCCATGCTGGGAACCAAAAAACGATTGTGCGTGCATCGCCCGTGCTGGAACCAGAGAATAGCCGTGCTCGTTCCACCCACGCAGGGGATCAAAAAGTCGGCCGACCTTCTGTGATGGACCCGACCCGACACTCTCCACGACAGCCTGATCGGTCAAAATTTGAGAGTCCGAGAGTGCCGGGCCGAGCCCGGTCAGTTGTTTGTGACAGACCCGAGCTTCATCACGAACAGACAGACATAGTGAATTTATATATAAAATTGTGGAACTACCTTAATGCACCTTTACTCGAAAGGGCTTTCCAACCACCAAGAGTACAATGGGAAGATTTTGATTTGGTTTCAATGTGACCAAGAAGAAACCAAAATGCCTTCCTTAATACATAGATGGCTTTCCAACCTTCACATCAGCCTGTTTAATTTTGCAAAATTTCTCATTGTTGGATTTTTGGGAATTTTTCATTGTGAACTCAATGATTGTTGTAGGAAAAAATTGCCAAATTTCAGGTTTAAAATTTCACAAAATTTTGTACATGGTTTGAACTTCAAGTAGGTAGCCCAAAATATATAAGGACGTTTTTTGTTAAATTCCTCTACTCCACATATGACTTTGTATCTCCCTGTTCACATATCACATTCTCCTCATTATTTACCCACTTTGATAGACAATATTTGGACTTCAATAGGCACTATATTTTGAGAAATTGTGTCATTTGCAATTACTTTGCAAACTAAAATTAGTTGCAAATGACACTTTTTAATTGCATAGGACAAGTTACAAAGGACATGATCTTTCATATATTGCAATTTGTGAATGAAAGTAAGAAAACTTGTGCATGTATAAGTAAAGTTCCATGGTTTTCACATTTTTTTCAAGAATTATTGATTTCAGTTCTTTCGTAGAGCCATAGAATTGGACCAATTCTTTTCAGAAGATATCTTAGGACTTTTTGAATGCCTTTAATTTCTTTTCAATGACATGTATATGGAGATTTTTAAAAATTCATTATTACATAATAACATAATGTAACATCTTCATGAATATTATTCTTTTGAAAGTTGACTTTTAGATCATGATTCTAAGATTTTTTTTTCTAAATGATTAATTGTAATTGACCATGTCATTTTGATTAGACTACTCACTTTTTGTAAGGACTTGATCAAGTGGGTACATTTGGCTCATTTTAAATAAAACACATTCAATTATCTTATCATATAAAACAAGAATGTTTGTAAATCTTAATATTGATATCCTTTCATTTCTTTTTCAGAATGTTGCCATAACCTATTTACATGTTTAAATATGAAGTTGTTCATAGTAATGTTGTCTGTTGATTATGTAATGTCTCTTGTATGGATATGTATCCATGTGTAGTAATAATGCATATTATTGTTCAACAAAATTCCCATCAATCTTTAAAATCTACTAAACTTCAAAATTGCAATTATCGTAATAATTGAATGATTTCGCCACCGATTGAATTTTTTTCATTTGTTGAATTTTTGATTTTTTTATCACTCATATATATTTTGTGATAAAATTAGGAATGTGCAAGATTTCAATTGTCAAGTTTAAATCATAGACATTCAACTTCAAAAATTTAAGACTGAAACAATTTAAAAACACTAGCTTGTCCCATAAACTTAAAAATAATGTGTTTGTTATTTCCTATAACCATTACCTATCAAAAATAATAGAATTAAAATACCAAGTGTTGAAGTTAAGATTTAAAATTTAATTAATTATTTGAGAATTTCTTGTCAAATCCAATCAGGGAATGCGGTAAGTTATTAGAAAAAGTTAGGACATGGGAAGAAAAGAAGACTACGCATTGTTCTTTCACAAATGTTATTATTTATGAGGTTGACAATTGATCACAATTGCAATATCACTCAATTTTAAATTGCCCTTAATACAAGTTATGGATTGCAAGGACAATATACTTTTTAAAGAATTAATACATTCATCCATAAAAAAACCTAAATGCAATTTTGAATGGATCTAGCTAATGCCACTTCTTTTATTTCTTACAAAATCTTCGTATGTCATTGCAAGAGAGTGGACCATTTCTAAAGATTCAATGGACTGATTTGAAGAAAGCCCCAATGTGATTGGAATGGATCTAGTTGATGCCATTTCTTTTATGTCATGGGGTTTGTAGGTAAACAATATTTTCAAATGGGTTTTTTGAGCATTGAAAGTGTTGTTTTGACCATGAATGATCCACTTCATTTTCTATCAATCGTTTTGTCTATGACAAATTTGGAATTTTGGTCCATATGAGGAAAATGCATGTAGAAACTCAATAATTTTAACTAGAGAAAATGACATGCCTTTTACTATACATAATTAGTTTGCACACTTTGTGAAGAAAAAGTGACAATTCTTTTTGTAAAGAAAAATTCCACCACCTCCATTGACATTTGATTCATTGACTTTACCTAGAGGATGAATTCTTAGGTCAACTACTAGATCAAAATTTGTGAAGTTCTAATAGCTTGGCCATTCGGTTATAGAATGAAATACTTGAATTGCTGCTGTTTTAATAGAATGTTTTGTCATTATTCAAATGTGATTCAATCTGAAAATGTCCACTTTAAAAATAGATAGTAGTATTAGACTGGTCGGTGATTGAACATTTAAGTGCTCAGGGCAGGTTGGATCCAAGGGGAAGGCTCCATTATTTTTTATGTCCACACAAAATTTGAATCCCTCCTCTTGGTGCATCTGACACACTAACAATTGTTGAAAATAAATTAGAAATGAGAAAGTTATGGCCCCCAAAAGTAAAAGGGGTCAAAAACTCCAAAAAAACAAATCATCGAACATCACAAAGCCAGTTCCCAAACACCCAAAAGATTCCTCGCTTTGTGGTTTTTATGTCGCTTTGTTGCTATTAGAGTACAAAGATGATTTGTAGAAATTTGGGTGGCACTCTTGTAGCACTTTAAATTGTTTAAAATGAATAAGAAATAAGGAAGTTATGAGATTTGAAAGTTGGAGGGGTCCAAAAAGAAAAAAAACCATGTCTTGTAAATTAGAAAGCTTATTTTTCTTGTTTCTTTTTTTTCATTATTCTTTTTCCTTTGCACTTCAAAGACAATTTCTAGAGCTTGAGGTAGTGCTCCCATAACATTTGAATCACTCAAAATGAAACACATATGATGAACATATAAATAAATGTTCGATCATAGGCAGCTGATCGATGATGGGCTGGTCTACCCTAACTCCTATCAATTCAAGGAGGCGACTAGAATTCAATTCACTCAGCTAACATGAATACATTAATATGAACAATTTTAGCAAACAAAGTTTTTGAGCATCTTGGGCGATACTACTCAAGTGTACCTCTATATCCAATATAAACTCTGGTATAAATTCAGTGTCTGATTAGAGTCGAATTTGAAGAGTTTCATCCACTCCATGTTTTGCACAATCTAGGCAACTAGGGTTGAAATATGAAAACCCGATTGCAGGCATTGAAAAACATAAAAGAAACAAGAGACATGATTGATTGCAGGTTCAGCGAGAGAGCAGCAAACATCAATCATAAAAAGATTTAAGTGCCAATTCAAAATAAGAAAACGGGTATAACACATAATCATAGGAAGGGTGATACTAGGGTAAACAACAACCCTAAATGTGCAATACTGATATGCACTCTTGTGTTCAAACCCTTAAACCAGGCTGCTCGGGTCTCTAGCCGTTTTTTGATGAAATATATATTGGGGTAATGCTGGTATTGAAATGGTATGAGGTGGATCAATACCAGACTGAGTGGGTTTGTGATACCAGTGTACGTGTGAGTGCATATACCAGGGTGTGATCTATATACTAGACCAACACTGGTAGAAACCTGGTCTAGCTTTTACTTTTAATTGTGTCGTGTGATACTTTGCAGGTATCATGTAAAAAAAAGAGAGAGATGTTTGCAATGCCCATTCCTGGGGGCATTTCACTTTTGGAAACACCTGCCCCTTGTCACAGGTAAAGTTGGCTCTCTGTAACACATCCTCCAAATACACTAGAAAAAAAACAGGCCAGGTTTTTTCAATCAAGAATTAACAAGGGCAATAATATTCAAGCTTCACCAGTTGACAAATACTATCAACATCTAGTCGAACATAGGCAATAATAAAGTTTGGTCTTTTTACTGACAAGAAATGCAGAAGTGAAGGTTCCAGAAATGCACCTCCAAGCTACTGAGGTGCCTTTACTCAGCACATGACATTTCACAAAACAAAATGCCCTTGTGCAGGGCAGGCCCATACAGTGGGGCCTCACCACTGTTCTTTAGGGAATACTTCACTGTACAGGATGGAAGCCCTGCTGCATTGGCCTGCCTCGGGCAGCAGGGCTTTACATCCTATGCCTCAGGCTCCAGCCTTGGCCCACAGGTTGTAATCCCCTGCTGTCAGGGCATTGCCCTACACTTAATGACATTGCAAAGTGTTAAGTAAATTCATTTTGGAAAATTAATCAAATGTCCCATGTGATCACTAATCAACTAGCTCTTTTTAGGGTTTTAGACTCATTTAAGTTTGTAGTTTGTTAAGCCAACAAAATTCATATTTTCAACCACCCTGCAAGACCTTCTAATTAGCTAGATTCATTTGACTATTTGATCATTGAATAGGCTTTTAAAAAAAGAGTAGACCTTCGGTTCCATACTCCATACCCAAATGGGTGACCTATTAACCACAGATGCTATGCACAAATTGATGTAAGAGGGAAGACTGTCAAATGAAAGAGAGATTGGAGCATGGAACATTTCTTTCCTAAGATTACACAAAAGTTTGTTAGTCCATTCAACATAAGCCGACATACCTCCAGGGCATTTGAAAGTAGTGGACTGAAAATCATAAAGAGACATTCACATTGCTGGAAAGGCTTCTCTCAAGCTTGATGAACAGCCATGTCATGCCCTGAGCCTACAACTTTCCGAACTACATCCCACTAAATTTCCAAGTGTTTTGTAAATCATTTTTTCCCAACCTGCAAAATATGTGTACCACCAAAACTCACTCTCCCATCAGGTCTTCAGAAATTTGCACATCTAGTCAATCCCCAACAGATTCCATTTTCAATGTAACTGATACTCAGATGACACGTTGCATGAGTCAGTTCAGGTAGGAGCTAAACCAAATGTAACAGCAAAGACTGTGGTGTTAACAATTAAGAGTATCATAATTCACACAAAATGTCCAAACCTTCAATGTATCGCAAGGACAAAATGCTGCAGGTCTCCACTGCCTCCACCAACTGCTAGCAAACTTAAATAATTGAATCCACTGCACAAGGTTAACTAATCATTTAACCGCAACATCAAATACAAGAATGTGCAAAAAAGATTATTACAGCTACTAAATTGTGAGCAACTCTTTCAAACAAACAAGATCAAGGACTCTTCTTGTGAAATGCAGTATACTCTTGCTTAGATGCAGAGCTACACACTGTTTTTAATCAACATGTCATACCAACTGTTTTTGAGAAAAATGGAATAGCTTACGACCACATAACTCTGATTTTGGCAACCTTCCCAAAAGGTCGTGGTTGCAAAAACTGTGGATTCCCAACTCTTGCTTGGGAATTTGGCTGGTTTACTGTGTAAGACTTTCCTGCTCTGCAGATTATTGACCTTGTGTTGTCAATAAGAAATGATCACCAACATGGTGGTTACTCGTGTCTCTTCTCAACTTCCAGTGATACAATACTCACAACACAAAAGATTTTGTCAAAATTATAGGCCAACATCATCATCCCACTCTCAAGCGATGTGAAAGTAAGTGGGAGGCTGCTGCAAGGCCATTTCAACACATAGTACAACGTGTACAGTTATGCGGCTTGTTCAGGAAAAGAAGACAGCATGATAGCCTCACACATGATGCTCTTTCATGCTGAGATCAATGGTAAGGCCAAGGAAAGTCATATAAAATATGGGGGAGCCAGAGAGGATCAAAATTCCTCACCAAACTTGATCCTCAAAATCACCCCACATGTTGAGCTGAATAAAAATAAGAATCTTGCTGTTCCAAGATGACCTTCACTGCCTAATCACGTGTAAATGGGATCTGCTCTTCACCAGTTTCAATTGCCTTTCTCCACTGTCGGTAGCGGACTCCAAGCTTATCATATGCAACTGGAAGGTTCCAAACATTGGAACCCCTTTGCATACGATTCTGTTGCCCCTCTACAAGCCTCAGATCTTCACCTAACACCTGTGGACATCCACATCCATCAAAATTGCATGTCAAAAGACTCCTTCCTCTCAACAGTCACTGAAATGCTGTACCTGAAATGGTGATACGATTAACAGAAAAGATACATGCACAATTCAAATTCAATCAGGTGGATGATTGCAGTTGTAACCATGTTTTACCTTGTTAGCAAGATGTTGCCACAAATACTGGATGAAAGGAACATGCTTGAGAAATGGGGCAAAGTCAAGGGCCATCCGATACAATAGTCTTGTCTTCCCTGGAGATGATGGTATGCACACATGCAGCTGATGAAGGTGTGTGGGGCATGCATCCACATCAGAGCCATCCAGTTTCCCAGGCTTTTCCAGTCCAATAGTGGAGAGCACCATGCATGGAGGTTGGAACTCCATGGCTATAGGATATGGGTCCCAAGTGCCTCGCAATTTTGCCATTGGAGTCCTGAATTTCACAAAACTGCAGAAACAGAGAGTCTAAAAAATAATTAGCCCAATTTTACACTGAAGAACTGCAGTTTACCCATTAGTCTAAGCATGAACTATGGAAGTCTACCGCAAGGAGCTGCACATCCAGGCAATTGAAAAACTAATGGAAAGAATACATAGTCTTGACAAGACATGCTGTACCTTGTAGCAGTCTCTCCTTGACTGTGAACAGAATCTTTCACTAGTCTTTCAAATAGACATGTCATCATATCTTACCATATCAAATGCAGTATGTAATGCCCTTCTGGAATCACAGGATGACTCCACAGTATATTAGAGCACAGTGATGATAATGGAAGAGAGAAGTGTCCCTAGCAGACAACTCCAAAAGAATTGTGGACATTATACCCACCTGGGAACCTTCCAACCCCTTGCAAATGTGGTAGTGTGTGTGAAGGGTGCATGTGCCAAATCTAGCAAATTCTCCACCAACAAGCCATGCTCAACAGGCAGCTCCAACACAATCTACATGTCACATCACACATATAGCACATGCCAAAGAGAACTAAGACACCATGAACTTTGTATCACTTACAAATTTTCAGGATTGCTATCAGTAGGTACGGCTAATGTGGATGCTATGATACATCCAAGATGGCTGTTCAGTCCTCTTCTCTTTTCATTCTGTTTAGACACATGAATATTCCCTGATGTTTCCAACTCAACAGCACAAAAGGAGAAGACATTTCCTGTAGTGAGGCACATAGCCAAATGTTTTGCATTGCTTGAGACAAACCTGGGCATGGATAGTGTAGTTGGCAGGAGGCAATAAAGAAGGTAGTGTACTTGCAGGTGTTGCACTTCCAGGCCATATCCACACCATCCCATCCTGCTCTATGCAAGGCAGTGTCTCTAGTGTTGCACTCACTTGCCTTGTCGATGGCATCTTCTCACATCTTCCAGTATTTCCGTACTCCCAACCTATCACCCAAGCAATGTTTGTGTGTCATGCGTCTGAAAAAGGTTCTCATTCCAATGTGACACTGCTTCTAAAACAAGCTGTTTACATTGGAAAACTGCAGATTGTCACATCCACACCCTGACACAAACTTACTGAACAAGGCAGACTCTTTTGAGAGAATGATTTCAGCAGAGAGATAGCAATTCTAGGAGGTTTCACTCACCATGATAGGCGCACTGGATACGGCCATCTTCCACTTTGCCAAGAGACAGAGGACAAGCCCTATGTGCACATGCATCTCGTACACAGCCTGGACGACCATCTTTGCCCCGAAAAATCACCCATGATTCTTCAAAGCTCTCAAAGGGAACCTGCCATCACAACAGAAAATCAGCTACTACACTTCTACAGTGCACAGGTTGAAATACAGGTTCTAAACTCTTCAGACTTCATTCATCTATGAGCTAAATTTGCAAGCCTCATATACCCAAGTTCTGTAACTGAGCACTATGATAGCCAGTGAGAAGGAAGACCATCATAACTACCTAGAAGCAATGACTCACCATGGTGCGAGAATCAATATCATCTGAAAAAGCAACAGGGTACCAAAAGTCTTTGAACTTTGCAGGATAGGATCCCACAGGTCCAGAGACGTCAAGGTATTTTCGCCTAGAAAAATCAGCTGTTGAGTTAGAGGCTCGTAAATCTTCTTCACATGTACTGCTGACTCCCTGATCTGGCGACATGATATTTGGTGCAGAAACTGGCCTATATGTCTTCTTCTGCTCTAACAACTTGTCATTGACTGCCATTTCCAACTCTGCCAACCTTTGCAATGTATGTGCCACTCTTGCCTCTGAGAGATGGACCTGCCACAAAGGTCACCAACATCAAACCCTGTAAGTCTTGGAGACTCTGCATCCCTTAGAACACATGAATGCATATTCCACTATACTGTTGTGGTGACAGAACCTGCAAGGATCTATGACCAAATACACATATTCCTTCCACCACCATGTGCTACAGAGAGTCTTCTGCATCACCAGGATAACCTAATAGAGGGATAGGAGACTGCTTTGGGAATAAACCTACGAAGACACTTTGGATTCAATAGAGCAAGTTCTGTATCATGGCAGAAAAGGATCCAAAGTCAAATTGCAAACGAAGCTGAGTGGAGGCGGTGAGACAAGTACCTGAGAATGAGCTTTGGATAGCTCCGCCTGCAAGCTACTTAGCTCAGCCCGCATAGTGTCCACAGATTTCTGGTCTCTGACAAGAGGATTCAGAACCTCCACTACCTGGGTCACCACAACAGCTCTGATTTACTAAGCAATAACAATCCCTATCTTTAGGAAGAGTTTCGAAATACACAAGAGTCTCATGTTGTTTGTAGCCCACAATGGCTGAAAAAAGAACGAAAAGACAAACTCCATTGCGAAGCAATATCACTTCCAGAGCATGAAATTGTACTCCAGAAACATATTTTCCAATGGATGCTTGAGACCGTACTGGTGGTTGAAATCTGAATTAGACAAAAAAGAAACACACACACATACTCGTGACCTGTCCTTGAAGCAAGGATGAAAATAACAGACTTTGGAGATTTTGCCGCAAAATCCAGATGGCTCCTTTACCTTATCATGTGCGGCCACAATAGCGGAGACATCGTGGCGCGCCTTCCAATCCAGGTACAAAACATCCTGACGAAGAAGCTCCCACGCCAAATTCACATCATAAGTGCCCCCTCCTCTCTTGGAAGCTACATATACCCACGGATCCTCCAAATGACTTTCTCTTAAAAGGCCTTTCCTGTGTTGTTGTTGTTGTCCACCACTAACACTTTCCGACTGCCCTACACACTGCACAACAAACTTCCCGCTACTGTAAAACCCTCCCCTACTCCTCCCACTGCTACTACTACTACCACCTTCTTGTGTGGTCCACACACCCCTGCCAATAACGCTATCACCACCACAACAATACTTATTATTACTGGAAACCGAAGCTGCCGCCGCCGCCGCCACTGCTTCCTTGCCTCCCCGTAGCAGCGCCGAAGATCTTGTACAAGCTAGCGTCGAGTTGAGCACGGAATTGGAAACACAAGTCCAAATTCGGTTTGAGTGTACAAACCCTTCGCCTCCAGACCGGGAAGAAACTGCAGCAGAACAGGATGTCATACTGGAGGAAGAAACTCGACAAGAGAGACAGAGAGAAGGAGGCGAAGCCATCTCTCTCTCTCTCTCTCTCTCTCTTCCCCGTCCGACTACGAAATTCTCGAACGGGGAAACACATTCGCTCGACGCTGCAGCTACTGGTAAAGGAAAACAAGCTTCCCTGTCGACCAATCACAGCACTCCATTTCCGAGTTCGACCAATCAGAACACACCATTACGATCGCGGGTCTCTCTCTCTATCCAATCGTGTTCCATTCGTAACCCGCTTGCATTCTCACCTGACGCTTGTCCGCCGGGTGACCCGGCGGGGCCCGAGCTGTCTCGAAAGAATTTCCCCCGCCACAACAAATAACGAAAAGATTTCTTTTTCCCCTACTGGTTTTCTCCTTCCGCGAATTTTTTTTATTAATTGGTAAATTAGCTTTCTTGTCGCTCCCCGTTTGCCCGCAAAAGGAGAAACAGAAATTCTGTTATTATTATTATTATTATTATATTTTTTAAAAACCCCTAAAAAGGGGGGCCCCCTTTTACTTTACATAACCCAACCAAAACCTTCCAAATCCACTATGGATAAGTTCTCTGGATTCCACTATCATTCAACATTCTGCAAGTGTGGAACAGTCCATCTAAGGTGGATTCCGGGCATCGTGAATTGGCCGTCTAGGGTGGATTCTCGGTTTTCGAGAGCCAACGGCGGCGCAAGTGCTTGGAATCTAGCCTGGATTCTTGAGGGGGGTGCTGGTTTATGGAGCAGAATAGGTCCCCCAGGCAGATTCTGCAAGCTTAATGAGCTGAATAAAGGTTCTTGTAACAACCCCCCTGCTTTGAAAATTGTATCAAATCGAGGGGGATTATGATTAGGGTTTTGAATTCTAAAGCTTTTCTCCCAGGAAAAAAAAGTGAACCCAGTTTTATTAGGAATGATTCTGCATTGCCAGAAAGACAGATACAAAGGAACCCAAATTAAGGTACAATAGATATTCAATTTCTGGTTCTGCATTCCTGCATTGAAGTTGAAGATTTTTGCAGCTTCACAATTTGGAAGCAAGGGATGAGAGGTTGCTGTCCAAAAACTGGTACTGGCTGCTTGCTGCTTTGCCGAAGGCTGTTGGAGAATGGATTGCAGTGCTATTAGAGACCCTTTTTTAGAAATTTCTTCTTATTAACTTGGGATCCTTGATGCACAAAAGTACTCTTATTGGAACATTGATATATAATCAAATTCGTATCTACTCTTATTGTTACTCACTGATAAAGTGATCTTTCCACTGTCGGTATAATGAATTTTTTTCACCCTGTTTAGATAAAGCTATGCTTTCAGAATCCAGAGTGGCTTGCATACAAGCACAGCACATTAAAGGCCATGATAAATTTACTTTTTTCCTCAGGTCTTGGACAATTGTGGCAGAGAAAACAGCCACAGATGTGTCCTACTCTGCTCCAAGTTCTCACCCTCACTTGCCATGATAGCAATAGCAATGCAAAGTGGTTTGGACCACTAACATGAGCAGTGATCTTGCATGAAGAAGCTTAAAACTAGGACAAAAAATGAAGAGCTCTTCATCTTCAGATTGAACAGTGTCTGCACTAAGGTTAAATGGGGTCAAGAAATTGCGAATCCTCAGTTCACAAGCTGATCAGTAAGGGTTACAAAAATAGAATATGGCCCAAAATAAACATTGGATCACTCAATTCCAACAAAGAAAGGATACATGCCAAATTCCATGTGAGACTCAATGATTTAGCAGAAGGATTGTGGGTTGTAACCCAACAAAATGCAGTCCAAGTGTGTGTTCTTTTGTCTGACATGTGTTCAGGTGGAAAGAATAGATTCCATGTGAAGACAAACTTCACCTAGTTCTCAATTGTCATGTTGAAACTCAACTCACAGATGTATAGAACTAGTGGATGGAAAAACTGGCCAAACACAATGGAAGCATCATCTCTGCCCTCAGTCTCTCCCTTGGCAAGGGTAGAGACCAGAAAAGACACCATATCTACCCAAACCCATTACCTAATGCAGATCTTATTTGAGATAGTACATTCTGTGCATACTCAGGTGTATACAGCACCAACAAGCTAACAAAGTGGGGATCTGAGCACATCAGAAACAAAGTAAATCTCATGAAATCTAAGCCTAACCCTCAACCCTAAACAGAAACATAGAAGTCACAGGAGTTTCCTCAGAACCTTCAAACTTTCACATATTTGTCCACATATCCCTGCACAGTCAATATGCAAACAAAAAATATCAGGGTGTTGGTCCATTCCATACTTGCATGCACTGTCATTGTACTTGTTACTAGTCTAATGAAAAGACTTAAGATTTAATGAACATGGAAGATAGGAAATAGATTAAGTTTGAAGAGTAGATTGATCAAGGGAAACAAACCTGAACAAGTTTAAGAATCTTAGGTCGTGAGGATGTCATATAAGTGTCCACTTTCTCTGGAGTCTTGGGGATCTGGTGTGGTTGCAAGGCTCCCAAAACTTTGTCTACTGCTTTCTTGGCAATAGTCTTGAATGCTTCCTTGCTCATATGGCCCTCCCGCCAAGTGGGCTTCAGTACATCCTTCACATATTCTGTGACTGCAGCTCTAACAAGTGTTAGACCACGGCCTTCTTTAGCTCTTCCTTCCTTATCTCGCCCTACTCTACTATGCTCCTCTTTGTCATTCTTCGCTGATTGCAACTGGTTATGATCCCTATCCTTTGTGTCACCAGTTGGCCCAGATTCCTTCTCTGAGGTCACTGGACCTGAATTCCAGTTCTGATTTTCATCTGTAGCTGGGCTTACATTCTCCAAACCACTTGAAACTTGGTTATTAATATGGGATGGGAAAGACCCATGAGTTGACACTACAGTTGCTGGGGGAGCATGCAATGATTCTATTGCAGAATGAGACCTTTGCTTGCCAGTAGGGACAAGAGTCGTTGGACTCAGAGTCTCCGTTACCAAGCTATCCCCTTGATTGACAGTAGTACTGGTCACAGGATGATGACGACTGGGCAGCCCAGGACTTACCCTCTCCATGATAACCATGCTTATATCCTGGGGTCCACCTAGTTCTGGCTTTGGCACCACCTCTCTAGCACCTGGGGGTTCTGGCTCGAAGCTATCTGCCATCAAAGGGTCATATTGCTCCTTTGAAGCAGATACATGTGGGTGCTGTTGTGAGAAAGGTTGAAGATTAGTCTGCTGAGGAGGGGTGGATGTAGAGCCTGGGATCCCATAGCCCTGAATTGGTTGATTAACTGTATGTGCTGTAGGCCATGCTGAGCCAGGTCTCAATGGAATGGGTGGGTGCTGTATCCCCATTTGTGGAAAACCAGCTGGGTGTAGGTGCCCACTGATCTGAGAATAGGCAGCTGACTGAGGCACAGGGACTGGATAGGATGCCTGGAGCTGTGAGGAATGATGATGCTCCATAAAAGGAGGTAGTGGGGGAGGTGGTGGTAAAGATCCATCAAATCCAGGCTGCTGCATCATCAGAGCATGTGCAGTGTAGTTCTTTTCTGACACATCTGTTGCAAATGCAGGTACTGGCTGGGCAGAAGGGAGTGATGAAAACACTTGAGAACCAGAGATGTCTGGAGCTTGTGGTGGAAGGGTTGCAATGGAAGAGTTGACCACATCTGTGGAGGTAAAAGTAGTGGAATGGGGTAATGAAAATGGTGCACTTGTGGGCAGGCGAGCTAAAGGAGGAGGATCTGTAAAAGCTGATGGCTTACCCTTGACATTCTTGCTATCAGATTTCTCTTTTGTCTCTGCCTTGACTAATTTAGCACTTTGATCATCACCATAGTCACCTGATGGAGATCCCTCAGGTTTATGCCTTTCCTTATCATCCAAAACCTTCTCTGACATGTTCTCGTTCTCCTTTCCTTTTTCAGATGTATTTGAATCCCAATTTCGTCTTGCCCTGGGTCCCTCATCTGTCCACCCAGTAGATGACCGACCACCACTCCGAGCCCACTCACCATCATCATTATTGTCTCCCTGCCTGGATCGACCACCCCTGGATCCATATCGCCCCCCTCCTCTGCCTGGCAGCTCACCAGAAGAAGCTCCATTACTGTTGTTGTCTGCATGTAAAAATCGGCATGAACTTCCCCGAAAACACCTTCCCCGAGAGAAATCAAAGCAAGCAGGCTGTGAACCCCCACCCCTCTCTCCCTGTCCTCCCCTGCGTGCCCCTCGCTCTTGAAACCTGCGGTCACTGCCCCAACTGCTCTCAGCCCCTCTTCTTGAATCCCGGGGTGGAGGTGATGGACTGTAACTTCTGTGACGTCTTGAAGAGTGACTGTGAGATCGGCTGCGACGCCTTCTCCGAGGCGGGGACCTGCTCCGGCTGTGGTGTCGGCGCAGGTGTTCTCCAGGCGACCGGCTTCGACTCTGACTCCGGCTTGGGCTTCTCCTCCGTTTCTTACCATGACGGGTGTCATCTCCATCACTATCACTTGTTGCACGCCTTACCAATCTTCCAAACTCATCTACTGTTGGACCTCCTGGCTCAAGCACTGATGAGTCCCGAATCGCATTCTTCGGGTCTTGGATTCTCCTGCCATCACTCCTCCGTTTGTTTTCTTCATAAACACATGATCCACAAATCATATGTTAGTTAGAGCTAGAAATATAGAAATATTGCTCCTAGAATAGAATAGAACAGAACAGTGCAGAGCTGAATTCTGGGTAGACAATAGTGACAGTCTCTTGCATGTTCAGGGATCACCAACAGGAACATAACATAAACTTTCACAAAGTCCCCACTGACTTCATCAGTCCTCAGGCAGCAGCAACAGTTCAATGTCATGTCAACCAATAGAATAATTGTCTCACAAAATTTTGAGGTGACAGAAAGCCTCAGCTGTGATGTTGGCTTGCTCTACACTACAAAAGCAATGGAAACTCCAATAAAGAAAGAACAGAAGGGAACATGAAAAGTGAATATGAAAGAGAGATAAGAAAGGAAGAGAAAGAGGAAGAGAAAAAGAGAACATAGTTTGAAATCGCTGGCAGGTGTGATTTTTACCAGGAGGATCCAGATCATCTGCTCTTGGAGGGGTAACAGCTTCAAGTTTCTCTGCTGTTTCTGACTTCTCGGGCTTTTGCAGAGAGGAGGTCTCATTAGATTCTGGGGCCTCCAGAATAAAAGATGGCTCTGGAGGGGCCCAGCGGGATGACCTTGGAGTACCTTCACCATGGTGTCCATTTGCTACAGAACAAGGTTTCCTGTCTTGGTCTGAAACTCTGTCTCTTGAACGTGCCAGTGGTTGTTGAGAAGGGCTTACTGATTTTCTTGGAGGGCTGATATCTTCCATGCACGATCTGTCAAATCCAGTCCGCCGTCGAGTATCTGTACTATCCCCCCCCAACACACAAAACACAAACAAGGGTTGTGTAATTCACCAATTTGCAACTACGGGCACAAATTGAAACCTCTGAGTTCTCTGTTAATACAGTCAGGAGGCACCTCCTGTGGCTGCAATAAAGCCCTCATTTGCGCATTAAGTGAGGCAGTGTAGAGCAGTAGCAATGAACAATGCTGGTGCATATGCTTGTTGGGTGTTGCCTGCAGGCAGGTAACCAAGTATTGAGAATATGAGTCAGTACCCACCTCGTCTTCTTCTTGACTCTGGTGGCAAATTTTCTTTTGGACCAGTCCCAGTTTCCCCCAGCACACCTGCTCCAGGAGCAACTGTTCTATAGTCCTTCCCTTCACTTGGCGATAGAAAGTCCACCTGCTCCTTATCCTCAATTACTGGAAAAGCTTTGGTGTCTACTGGCTGTACAATACGTGATGCAACTTTCTTCTCCAATGCTGGTGCAGGGGCAGAGAAATCATCTGTGGAATTTGACTACAAAATTAGTCATGCTGTATAGCAGAGACTGTCCAACACTACAGGACTAAAGATATATTCAGTCTCATCTACAAAAGCTGCTTGGGCACAAAGCAACCCATCTCTATTCAACATGGCAAGAAACTTTGCAGTAAACACAGGATGTTTACCATAGGCTATGTATGTACAGTAAATTATAAAATGTCATTCAGATTACCTTCCATATCCATGTCAGACCCAACAGGAGAAGGCGGAGCATCAGAAGTCAATTTCTCTGCATCTTGAGCACTTGGCCTTTCAGAATGAAGGCCACTGCCACTCTGAGACTGCAAGCTGGCCTTCAAGGCTTGTTTCTTCCACTCATAGTATCTCTGCCCAATTGCGGCATCAGTGTCTGGTTCACCCCCAAAGAGAAACCCAAACTTTGGATCCCCAATCTGCTTTGTCCGTGCCAACTGCTCAAACTCTGGCCCATTTTTTACTACAAAGCTTGACAACAAGTCAATGTTCTTTAGCATTTCAGGATCCCGAGGCATCGAAGGTGGATCCATGGGGAAATTGTCTGCCACAAGTGGCTGATATGATGATGGAGAAAACCCTGGGTATGGGCCTGATACATTTGGTACCATACGTCTTCCCCCTTGCATTGCAAAGGAAGGCTGAGCAGGATTACTAGGGTTTCTTAGGTGTCCATGTGGATTGTCTGCCCCTGGTTGAAACATTGACTAACCAGACTCCCAGAAGAATCCACTCTTGCAACAGGGCTGGTTGGTGTTATAATGTCCTGCACTGCACTCAGCAGTTTTGTATAAGAACATGTACTGATCTCCTCCTCAGCGTCAAGCCAAAAGCTTACCAGTTAGGCTCTGATGAGATTAAGTCCATCCCCTGACATTATCATATGCACAACACAACAAGAAAAATGCCTTCAGAGAAGAAAGCTCACCTTCAAGTGAATATCATCTGAAATTACTACAGAAAAGCCTCCTTTCTGAAAAAGAAGAAGAAGAAGAAGAAGAAGCCCCTTTCTTAGAAGGTGGTGCTGCCTTCATCTTTTCCTGTTGTAAGAATTTCTGTCTCTCCTTAGCTGCCACGGCGGCATTCAGAGGATTGTGACTGCACTTAGGGTTGATACAATAGAAGTCATAGCTCCAAAGAAAGCCCTGCTGCAAAGGGGAAGTTGAATAAATGAGTCAAGCACCTCGGCTTTGCACACCAGCAAAAAAAAAGGAAAAAGGGAGAGACCCAAAACAGCAAAGACGCAGAGAATGAGCTCGAGGTAAAAAAAATCAACAAGAAGAACATCAATAAAAAAAAAACAGAAGAACATCATCATCATCATCATCATCATCATCATGTGTACCAACACTAGTACTACAACAAAAAGAAAGAGGGCAGAATGTACAAACCGTAAAAAAGGTTTACTAGAAGAATACGTTCCTCGCATCCCATTGCCAGGTCGATGGTGTCAGCCACCACAGCTATGGCACGATCAATCGATGCTTCTTCATTCGTCAAAAACGCTCCTGATGATTACAGAGTTCGTGACGAGTGCAAAAAAAAATACTCTTCTTCTTCTTCTTCACTACAAAGTTGATCCACCATCGTTTATGGTGAAGCAAGAAAGTGTATGTGTTCAAACCTGCCAAAGCAAGCAAGTGCGGGTAAGGTATGTATCTATGTATGTAGCAAACACAAATCCCTTAGCAAAATTCTCATTTGCAAAACATCCAAAGGAGAAGGAGAAACAGGGGTTTCCCAAACCAGACAAACAAGTGGCTCATCATCGCATACTGATGTCGCTGCCCACTTTAAGCCAAGTTCAAACCAGTGTTGGGTGGGTATCAAGCTGGAACCATGATATATGGACTGGTACTGGTACTGGTACTAGTCCTAGTATCTAAGAACCGACCAGACGGCTATGACCTTAGAACATCTCCAATGGTGCTCAGTATGTGATCCTGCAGAGTAAAATTGGATGAAGACAAGTTAAAACATGCCGGTTTGGCTCAGGGAAACAGTTTCGGCTCAGCATAAGTGCAGAGGCTGGTACAAGGCGCAGCAGCACCTTCGTGCACAACCTACCAAAAAGAGTGTATAAATATGATCTGACTGCTGCTCAGCATTTCTGATTGGTCCATCATCATAATTGGTCCAGGTGGTTTGCTATTAGTTGTCCCTCGCCTATTTGCTGTCCCAATTTTAGTTTTATGGGTGGGATTGCCCAACAAAAAGTATACAACTAAACTTGGATGTGAAAAAATATTGTTGTGCAGGGTCACATACTTAGCACCTTTGGAGATGCTCTTGGGCAATATCAGCCCCAAAGGACTCCTATATGACCTGATGTAATATCAACCCCATATCAGTATTTGCCTAGTAGTGAGTAAGTAACTAAGGGACCAGTGTTCGCTTAGGGGCCAGTTCTGGTTTTTTGGTCGGTCCTGGATTTGGTTGTCAATCCGATTATGGGGTATTTGGACCATCAGTTCAAATTTTTGAGAAAAGTTTAGAACCAGAAATGGAGGTGGAAACTGGCACAAAATTGGAACCAGCCCCAAAACCTAGTTTATACCAGGTTTTGGAATTTTTAAGATTTCAACTTTTAATTTTTTTGAAAGTTTTTTTGTTAGACATGTTGTTAGTTTGAGAAAAATAATCAAGGTTCTGAATAATAAAAATGATTTAAAAAATAATAATTTTAGGGTGGGGTGTGGTGCACATTAATCCTATAGTTATTAGTTTTGGACTGTGTCTCCAGTATTTTTTTATTTTTTATTTTTTTTGGTGGGTTTAGGCCTGTAGTTGATATACGTGGTCACATTTTATTCATTGTACAATGCTAGTAACAAGAAAAAATATCAAGTTTAGGCTATGTGGAGATAGGTAGGATCGGACTCAATTTGGAACTGGACTCACCTAAGAATTTAGTTTAAAAAACCCAAAATCAAGGGTCTTGAAATGTGAAGAACTGGTCTAGAACTGGACTGGAGGGTCTATCAAATAGATTTCAAACCTGTGAACCAAACCAAAGGCTCTTTCAAATTTGAGAAAAAGTCGAAAAAGAGACCCGAGGTTCTTTTGAAAAGAAAATACTGGCCAACACTTTGTTGAGACACACAAGGATCTGAGGTAATATCATGGCCATGTTGGTCTCAAATCAGGTATGAGTTATGCACTTGGCACCACACATATGAGCCCAAACTCAGCCTTGAAACCTACACGAGGACCAGGCTGGTATGAAAGTTTTGAAGAGATCCAATTTCCAGTACCAGGCTAGTATGAATTTTTTGAAAAGAGATTCAATATGAGTATCAGTTTTGCATGTTTCAAAAGCGTATACCCAATTCAACACTGGTTCAAACTTCAAACCAACATCAAAATTTAAACTAGGAAATGTTCCTTCATGAAGTTCCCAAAAAATGAAACTCACAACAACGACATTCACCAATTGGTGAGTGGGCAACAAAGTAAAACTGCATGAAATCAAAATGAAACTCACAATGACATTCGTGTCAATTGCGGGTGGGCTACAAAGTAAACTGCATCAAATCAAATCAAAGCAAAAATGGGAACTCACAACGACATTAGTCAATTGTGGGTGCCCAGCAAAGTAGACTGCATCAAATGTAGACAAAGAAAAGAGAGAAGTAGCACGATGAGAATATCCTTGGCATCAATGAGTGCATGATGATTCCATTACGAAAGAGTAGGCTCAGTTGGTGCAACACAAAAGATAGATCTGGTGCATAATACACACTCTTAGCTGTTTGTTGGCTCCACCTCCTCTTGTAAGGGGACAGGGTATGAAAGAATGCAGTTTTCATTCGGACCCACTATTGTTATGAGAAATGTTTTACCCAAGTGTAATAATAACATTGAACTCTCAATTTCATCTTTTTTCTTGAACTTGAGGGCCACAGTGAACCAGCACACCATCCCACTATTGCTCAGTTGTGGATGAACCTCAACTGGGTTAATATTTGGTTTCACCTTGGTAACCAATTCCGTAGGAAATAGGTCTCATTGGGTATATAGGTAGGAAAATAGGTAACTAGATGGTTTATACATAGGTAAGAAAATAGGTTACTAGATGGTTTATACATAGGTAAGAAAATAGGTTACTAGATGGTTTATACATGGGTAAGGGCTGTTTTTATTACTTGCTAATGACCTGCTTGTGGGTTGTTAATGTTCATAACAACTTTTCATCAAGTTATTTTTACCAAGTTATTTTCATCAAATTATAATTATTTGAGATGTTTATGTGATATGCACATACTTTTGGGACTACGAGATATGTTAAGTAAGTTTATTTAAATATCTTTAGTTAAATTTAGTGTGAAATGTTTCAATGCATGCAATGATTCATTCTTATTCAAGAGTAGCCAAAGCTCGGGGGTGAATCAAAAGTTTGTAGTAACATTTGTGTGATCCTCATGTTGGGTGGAAAGTTTGTTGAAAATTAGTGTTTTTATCATTTTTAATTTTGTATTGATGTGGTGTCAATTTCTAACATGGTGTTAAAGCATGTTTGCTTTTGAGGGAATGAGAGATTGAAATTGTTTTCTACAATTTTGGAAAGCTTTGAAAAATTGGGTGAATTCTGTTTTTAAAACATTTTGTTTAAAGTTTCAAAGCTCTAGGTGTTTTGTTTTGTGGCATTAATCTACTCACCATCCTGGTGTCTAATTCTAATGTTTGAAATATTGAAAAGTTGAATGATGATAACTTTCATACATGGAAGATGAAGATGGAATTGTCTTGCATGAAAAAGATTTGTGGGAGATCATCTTAGGAGAATTATTGTCGTTAAAAGTTGAATTTGGAAAGATTGTTCCTAAAAGAGGCACTCTTGAACATTGCTTGTTCATTAAAAAGGACAAAATTAGTTCAAACCTAACTATCTTTAAGTTCGGCTTGTGGAACAATTTTCCTAAATGTTGTTGATTCTTTGTTGCATTATCTAACATGTGCAAAAACCACAAAAAATGCATTGCAAAATTTGAGAGAAGGCATGTTGGCAACAAATTATAATTACATCAAGATCTTTAAATCTTAAGATGGAGGAAGGCATTTTGATGCAAGTTCATATTGACAAGCTTCGGATGATTGCAAATCAATTACCAAACATTGATCATCAAGTTTTTGATGAAAATTTGGCATTCACACGTTTAGAAAGTTTACCATCCTCTTTCCATACTTTTGTGATTTGACTTAATACTTGCATTCATCAATTGTCTATGGAGTTATCATGTGGAGAATTGTTGCAAAATCAATTGCAATGTAAGCAAAAAATGCAATTTAACCATGGTACAAGACATGAAACGTTAACTATTAAAGGTGTTTATGGGAAGTTCAAAAGGGTTGTAGATTGGAGGAAGTTCAAAAATGAGAAGTAGAAGAAGAAAGGAGTTTATTCCAATTTTGACACCAAAGGTCATTTTGCAAGAAAATGTCATAAGAAGAAACAAGATTGAAAGAACAAATTCAAAGGTTTTTCACAAGTAGCCACAACAAACAAATTTGAACTTCTTATGATTGTTTGATCTATTTTTGTAATTTTCAAGGATGCATGATTTGTTGATTTTGAAACTTCATAACATCTAGCATTTTAAAAGGAAATATTTTCAACCTTAGGGAATTTAATTTGAGTCACAAAGTATATTTTGGAAACAATGTTTGATGTATGTGGGAAATGCAATATTATCTTCAACTTGGAAAATGGGATTTCCAAGTGTATTGGAGATGTGTTGTTTGTTCCAAAATTGCCAAAATTCTATTATCAATTAGTTAATATATAGATCAAGGTTTCAAGGTGGAATTTGAAGCCCCCAAATGTTGGTTAAAGTCTTTTGATTCAAACAAGGTGATTGTTGAAGTTGTTAAAAAAGGAAGGTCATAAAAGCTAGTTGGAGTTGTTCAATCCTTAGTTGCATAATGTAACACCAATATTAAGAAGAATGACTTGTGGCATCAAAGATTTAGACATGTTTTATGTAAACTTTAATAACTATTGACATAAATAACTTTATTGAAGGTATGGATCTCAATGGAAATCATGATTTGAATTTTTATAATGGATATGTGTATGGTAAACATCTTCGTACCTCATTTCCTTTGAATGAGGGTTCTCATGGAAAGGAAGTTCTTGGGCATGTGCATAGAGACCTATGTGGTCCCATGGCAACATCTCATGGAGGAGCAAAATATTTTAAAACTTTCATTGATGATTTTTTTAGGAAGAATTTTTTTTAAACCATGAAAATTAAATTTGGCATGTTTGAGAAGCTTAAAAATTTCAAAGCTTGGGTAGAAAATTAACTTTTTTGAAAAAAAGGTGGTTTTATGTGTTGGAGGTGGGGAGTATAATTCTAAAAAATTCAATGCATTTTGCAAAGAGAGTGGCATTATGAAGCAAACAACCATTCCAACATCATAGCAAAATGGTGTAGGTAAAATAAAAAAATTGAGCATTTGTTGAAAATGTATGAGGTATGCTACAACATATGAAACTAGATCATAGACTAGAAGTAAAAGGAATAGCAACCACAACATATATCCCAAATTGAATCCGTACCAAGGCAATTTCTTGCATGACATGAGAATAAGTTTGGTGTGGATACAAAGTTTCCATAAATCATTTGTGTGTTTTCAATTGTGTTGCATTTGTTCATATGCCAAAGGAAACAAGGACAAAGTTGAATTCCAAAAACGTCAAATGTATATTCATTGACTATTATGAAAAAATTAGGGGATGTAAATTACACAACCCTATAAACCAATATGTTATTGTCAATTATGATGTTATATTTTATGAATATAAAAATTTTAATGGGGAAAAAATGGTTTCAAGGTTGGATTATAAATCAAAATACATGGTTTAAAATCAAGAAATAAAGATGGAAAATGAAAGAATTCTTCAATTAATACAAGAAAATCCAACAATGGTTAAAAAAGATGTGAATCATTCATCTATTTTGTCTATTGATGTTGATGAACCCCATTCTTTTGTTAAAACTTTGAATGGTGAAAATTCACAACATTAAAAAAAGGCCATCAATTCTAACTTTCACCCATTATTCATTGTCATGCATTGTACTATGTGTTATAATAGATTAGTAAGTCATGTAATATAGAACAAAAAACAAGGTTGAAGAAAAGGTCTTGTTTCATATTTCCATATGAAAAAATCATAAATCCATAAAAAAAATTAATGCACATTAGAAATTTTTGTGGAGAATTTGGGTTCATTGGTTGTTAAAAACCATTTGCCCATTTGGTTTGTTGAAAGTATCTAGTTGAAATGTTTGAAAATGCCACTATGCCATTGTGTGATTTTCCCTTTCATAAAAACCTTTAATCAAGAAGTGTTATTGGATTTGTTGAAAAAACAAAACAAACATATTTTTTTCCAATTTTGGCAAAACGTGTTTTTATTATTGCAAGTTTTGATTTGTGAATGTCCATAGTGGCACATGATGTTCTATGAAGGTTTGCATTATTACAAATCTCAAGCCCAAAAAATTGAACACATCAATCAAAACAAGGTAAGATGTAAGTTATTTTGTTTTGGTTTGAAAAATAAAAATAAAATAGTTTTGAAGCTTTGTACTCCAAAATGTTGCCTTTTAATTGGGGATATGAATTATGCAAGTTTGCAAGCAAAGTGATCATATTTAAAAAAACCCTTCAATTCTAAGAAGCCATTACCCTTTGTTATAACAAACATATTTGTTCCCTTCTACTCATTTGGGCATACATCACAAGTTATAGTTGACATGTTGTTTCATATTGTCACTATTCGTAGCTTAAACCAATCTAGAGGTTACTAGTTGTTGAGTGATGCTTTGAATGCAACCATATCCACGAGCCTAAAACTAAAAGAAGAAATGAACCATCTCATTTGATTGGATGTTTTTAATTGATGATGACAATTGTGACTTGAATATTGAGTTGAGAACTTTCATAAAGAACATTAAGAAGGAAATCATTGTGGTTGTTAACTATTTCCTTTCCTTGTTGGAAAAATACAATGAAAAAAAAACCCACAAAATGCCAGCCTTGGTGTTAGATCCCAGATTCAAAAGTTTGAAATTGATTTCTTCTTTTGTTGGTCATGAATATGGGGTGGTCATACATAAAAATCCATGTCTCTTATGTTTTTGAAGTCTTATCATCATTGCATTTATTGTACATGGTTGAAAGTGGCTTTGTTCACAAAATTTATGAAGGTAATGGCTTAAACATCTTTGAGATAGTCGCCGACATTCTTGAAATTACAAAGGAGCTTGTTAAACCATAATTGTTAATGTTTTATAAATATCACATGGATGCCAAATATATCAAATATTTTTTGAAATGGTGAAGGAAATAAAAAACGATGTTCCCAATTGTTGGTTTTTAAGCTAGATAGATATTAAGGAACGTTGGTTTTTAAATTAAAATTGATAAGTTTTTCTTTTGTTGAAGTTCCCACCAATTTGAGATGGTGGTTACAATTAAATAACCTTGAGAAATTAATCATTATGAATAAGAATTAACCAAATGATTTAAAGGTGAGTTGCAAGGCTTCTATTAATTTGGTAGAATTGATAATTTTGAATTAGACTTAAAAGCAAGAATTACATGAGTTCAAAAGCTTATTTGAGCAAGATGAATTGAAAAAGACCTAATCTAAATGAAATAACGATCCAAACATTCGAGCATTTGAAAATGTGAGCCTCTGAGAGTGCCAAAGCTTTCATCACCATGTACCTTGAAATCTCAAACTAACACTATACTAGAAGACTACACATTTACACAAAAAAACACTAAGTTCATCATATTCATGCTAGCATTTCTTAAATTCTCTTTGTGGAATGACACTTCAATTTATGTTGATTAAACCTAACTGGACAATAACCATTCCTCAAACTTCACAAATTAGTTGTGTTTGCCCCATACGTGATTCATAAAACCTAAAATCATACATGCATGCCTACCATATTAAGACAATAATAAATTTTTGTAACATAAACCATAACAACAAAACAATCAATTAAAAATTAATGATTTGTGTTAGCAAACCTTCATCAAAGCCTTATTGAAAAATTTAAAATAACATCAAATTATTAAAAACATTTATGTCCCAAAAACGAACTTTATATTAAATTTTAAGTGTACTTTAAAATTCACATGTTTTTTTTTAATCAATTACTGCATAAAATTTCAAATCAACTTTTTAAGAATCCCATTTTAATATGATTTAAAGGAATTGAAGCTAATTATTTGTGTGTTTATCAAACAAATTTCATTTAAAAAATTAGTCATATGAATTTTTTTCTACATTTCATAGTGATATGAAACCTCATGATATAAAAAAGCAAAGTGAGAACCCAAAAAAATAAAATGACACGAGGCATGATTAAATCAGTTACCCAACATTCATATTTTGAGAAGAAACCCAACAAGTAGATGTGTAGACTTCAAAACAACCCATCAATTGGATGGGTGCACCCAAAATCTACACATGTGCATCCATTAACTTGGGGCAATGAAAAGGAAAAGCCCACATGATGGCTATGGCATGTTTGAAGCTGGATGACCGACCTGCATGTTGGCACTTATGTTATTCATGCAAGCCTGCATTTGCAACTATATATCTCTTATATAATTACAACATGGTGTCCGTCCGTCTGTCCGTCCAGGTGCCGATCTTGATTTCAGGACCTCAACGGACGGACAGGATCAGGTCTTGAAATTGAGGTCCCTAGATGGAAGAGGAGGAGGAGGACGACGAATGGCGGCCGCAACATCTAGATTAAAAGAAAACGAGGTCCCTAGATGGAAGAGGAGGAGGAGGACGACGAATGGCGGCCGCAACATCTAGATTAAAAGAAAACGAGGTCCCTAGATGGAAGAGGAGGAGGACGACGACGAATGGCGGCCGCAACATCTAGATTAAAAGAAAATTAAAAAATAGATGACAAAAAATAATAATAAAAAAATTTCAAAAAAAATCTTTTTCGTCTGCCATCACTTTAACAATTAGAAACTTTTTTTAAACAAAAGGAAATACAAAAAATGAAATAAAATGAAATAAAAAAAGGAAATATATTTAAACATGAAACAAAAAAAAGGAAATACACTAAAATCATCTTAAAAGAAAATTAAAAAATAGATGACAAAAAATAAAAATAAAAAATTCTCAAACAAAATCTTCTTCGTCTGCCATCACTTTAACAATTAGAAACTTTTTTTAAACACTTAAAAAATCAAATAAATATATTTAAACATGAAACAGAAAAGGAAATACAATAAAATAATCTTAAAAGAAAATTAAAAAATAGAATGGCCCGGACAGTCGAGGGATTCCGGCCCGGACAGATTCTCCTCTCCGTGTGTGTCCGTGCGTCCGTCCGACGACGTTCTGGGAGCGTTTTCTGTGGCGGAACCGGCCACAGAGATTTTCTATGGCGGAACCGCCACAGAGACCATGACCACCGGATACCAGCGACCCAGGTCCTGAGACTCAGGTCCTGAGACCCAGGTCCTGAGAGCCAAATGCAGCAGCCCCCGCCCCCAAAATGGCCAGAATTACTAATACAGTCATAACTCATAGGTCCTCAGGGTTAACCAATGGAGGCAAACTTAATTAATAACAGGCTATACTTGGAAACTTAGGTCAAGCCAAACTAACTCAAATTATCTTTGGATTTTAGCATAATACCAGCCAATGGGTGAAGAAGAAAGGCTCCAACATTGGAAGATTGCTTGAATAGCAAGTTGCTTACTTTGAGGGTGACATTGTTATTTTACTGGCAGACTAGAGCAGATTAGTGAAGTGAAGGCAAAAGAAATTAATAAATAAAAAAAAGAAGGAAAGAAAATGCTGCTGGGGGACTTCACAGTGTCCGAAGGGCACGGGCACCCACTAGTAAGTGAGAATAGTCTCTTTGACTCTTCCTAAGAGTGAAAAAAACTTCTTTCCTAAAGTGGACGGTTGCAACAACCTTAGAAAGACAAACAAAGGAATTTCCTCCTACAAACTCTCAGCATCTCAAGATCCAAAACTTCATGCAGAAAGTCACTCACATTTTGGAAGAAAAGATGTCATGTTGCAGTGACTTGTTGCCTCATGAAAAATTGGTTTTGTGGACTGAACTTGATCTTTGGTATGACCAAACCAAAATGGAGAAAAAGACAGTCATTTGCATGTAGATGAGGAACATATTACTAAGTGAGTGGCTAGAGAGCCTCCTGCCTCACATCTCCAAATCAGAAGACCTCTAATTTACAAGGTAAGAAAGAGGGAATGACAGAACTATAACCTTTAGACTTTGGAGTCAATGTGGGTACAGATGTGTCCAGTAACAGCTAAACAGTCTTCAAGTCTAGAAGACACTTGTCTTTTAGCTTTGGATCAAAGCGCAGTTTGTCACTGCAGTTGCGTTGCTTAAATAAAGCTTCAAGATCTTTCTCAATGCGTCTTGCCACATTTTTCAAGACCTTTGCTTTTGGAGGCCCTGTGGCAGCATCCTCATGCAGGATCTTTTCTTCCTCTGCAGTTATACCAATTTACAAGTTACTGAGAGTAAAAAAAAACAGTGCATCAAAAGACTACTCCACTTTCAGATACCATGTGCACTACAATGTTGAAGTGAAGAGAAAAAGGCAGTCTACAATTGAAGAGAAAAGGCAGATTAAGGAGGATAAACATACATAGATACATGAGAGAAACCTGGTTCAACTATCTAAAATCAATATGTTGACAAACTGAAACTTGCCATAAACTGAATAGAATAGAATACAAATGTCAGAAGTTGTTCCCTGTGCACAAAATTAGTTCATGCAAAGATCCAAGTGTACACAATATAGTTACTGGAAGTTACTCAACAGCTGTAGATGCATTACAACCCTGCCAGAGAATGCTTAGTTTTAAGTACCAGATCCTGATATTAGTCTCTATACATGCAGTGTTTTAGTATCCGTATAAGTCACAGTTCACTTGAGAAACAATTCTCAATGATTCAATCCAAATTCTGAATCAAAAGTGGCACACTAAGCTTCATCACTCAGTAACATGAGAAGTGTAACCTGAGACTCAAGTGTATTGTATGTATCAGTGCATACACCTATGAAATTGCAGAGAAATCCCCACAACAACAATTTGAAGGTAATGCCACAATGGTTGCAGTCATAACCTCATGAGAGTTGCTCACAAAGTCTCAGACTGTCACCATCATCACAATTGGCAGTGACAAGCTGCCATGACTCCCCACTGAGTTTGTCAGCTCCCAATGGAGGGTACAGTTAAGTATATAACAATCCACATGCACTGAAGAAAGCCTTCCAGGTGTTCAAAAGGGTAAAGAGACCAGATAGGTATTTACCAGTCATGAGTGGTGTGCAATCCAAAGCATTTTCCCAGATGTTCTGGACTTCTCCATTGTCATTACCAGCTGGAATGGAACCATTTTCTGAAACCCATTTTTCTCGGGTGCTTTCAAGAAGGGCTCGGCTTGGACGAGTGACATGGTGCACCTTCACATAATAACACTCAAGGGGCCTTCGGGCAAAATGAAGCCTCATACTTTGGTACACCTATTCCACCTCATGTCACATACAAGACATCAACCTCATAATCTGCCAACATATGGAATGGGAACTAGGATGGTGAAGGAAAAACTCAACTTTCTCAAAACATCCACTCTCTCCCCAAGAGTTCTGTACCCTGCTCAGGTAAATCTAAGGGCAGCAGAGGTAGTCCCATATGTCACAGATACTGGAATATTCTTGTAATGTTTTAAAGAGAAAAGGACAATGAAACCAGAGAGTAAGAGAATTACAAGGGAGAGTGGGGAGTTCAAGATTTTCACTGCTCACCTGTCGTGAGACACCAATGTAGCACAATGTTTTATTTTGATCAAAAATGGCGTAAACACTTGCCTTTGCATCAGGTCTTGTGCAATCAGTAATCAGACCCTCCTCAGTCAAGTAGGAATAATACTCTAAATCATTAAGTGATGGAATTTCCCCAACACCTTGAGATTGCTGCCTCCGCAATGCATCTTGCTTTCTTCTATACTCTTCTTGTGCCTGAAATCATCCAGTTATTGAACATAAATACCCCCCTTTTGACCCACAGATCCTAAACTCCAAATGCAACTTACTGTATTCACTTATCTGGATAAAATTTTCCATCAGGCCATACTCCCCAAAATACTGTGAGATGATTCAGATGAGACCTGTGGCACCTGACATCTCCAAACACCTCTTCTGAGGCACACAGCCGAGTTTGAAAGGAAATTGAAGGTACCCTCTCAAATTCCAGGTAGCTGATGTATCACAGCTATGAGATTGCAGAGACAACTCCACAATCACACTTTGATGGAAACTATTATGTCAGTTCCAGTGCAACCAAAATGAACACAAAAAGGATGAAGGCAGTCATTACCTTTTGACTGTTACTCACAAAGTATCAGACCATCACCTTCATCAATGGCAGGCACTAGCTGCCAATATTCTCCACAGACTTCATGTTGTGGCTGTAGATAAGAGCATTAAATCTGCTCAAATTTCAGGTAACACAATTACAAAAGAATCTGCAATTCCTTATGTACCAGTCCCTTGTTTAGTGCTGTTGCCCATTTCCAATGAAATGTTGACCAAATGCCTTACATGTATTACCAACTTCCAAAACCCCATGCATAAAACAATGGATGTTACACAGTAAAGATGGAGACTTCCTCCAAAAGACCAGAATGGTGATAGCCAGCTTGCCTGTGCTGTGGCTTGCCGTGTTCTTTCTTGATGTTCATCAGCGGCAGCTAACTTTTGCTTCCACTTTGGTTCTGCAAAAATTGAAGTAACCAAGAACACTGTCATTCTCCAATTAAGCACTCTGCTTTGTCTCCCTCTCCCTCTTTTGCTTTGATGGTGGGGTACTGTATGACATGCTCTGATTTCTCTCACTGATTGGAGCAAAAGAAATTTGCCATACCTGTTGCCGAGGCAAAAATGAGAGGGCGAGGTCTTTGAAAAGAATCTTTGTAATCAGCCTGAAAGGATTTGAATGCCAGCTCCTGTCTGTCAAAGATGTAGTTGCAGAATATAATCCAGAATTCAGACTCTCAAAATTCAGCGGCAAAACTTAGATAACGTACTTGGATCACAAAACTTAAGCATTTCATCTACCTCCACATCTGACCTAATCTACCACGAACCAGCAGCTCCACCACACAGGTACCACACTGAGACTAAATCGCTCCGAATCAACGAAAGCCGCATTTTGAACTCGGTTATTCCGACAAGGATTCTATTCAAATCCGGTCGAAGAGTGGAGATAAAAGATCGCAAGAAGAAAGCACCTGTAAAGAGACGGTCTGCAAAGGGGCACAACCATAGCCATGGCGTCGTAGTTCTTCTCTTCACTCCTCCTCGGGAACTCCGCCTCTTTTCATAACAACGGTACAAGGCCAACCTTTCTTTCCTCAAAATTTCATCTCCAAGAGAAGCAGCTCCGATTTCACAGACTAGACTTCCTCACAAATTCTCCGAGCGCGGCCCTCTCCAACACCTTCACAGCAAAAAATACAAACAATACTGCTTCTTCCTAAAAACCAGCAAAATGATTTATTCAGCATCTCTTTCCTCTCGTTTTCTTGCTAACAGAACTTTAAATGTTAAAAATCCTTTAGAAACTAAGAACTCAGTTGTCCATGCAAAACAGGAAAAGAACAGGCAGCTGATCAAAACTATCCAGAGTGTAAAAATGCAAACTCTCAGGTCGCCAAATAGCTTTCAATTTAGTTCCTACTCACATGACCAAAAGCTCCTGAAAACAGAACCATTTCGCGCAAGTTTTTTTTTTCAAAAGACGTAACACACAGATAGTTTTCTGAGCACAAAGATTCACCTTATTATTGTTACCAGAAAAATCTTTGCAACGGAGCCAACGGAATTTGCTCCTCCTCGGCGACTTGAAGGAGCAGAGCAGCACACGAAGAGACGAGAGAGAGAGAGAGATTGGGGTTCCGGATTTTCTGCTAGGGTGGATAGCCTCGCTCTTTAACTTACATCATCTCTTTACCAGCATTTCTTTTTCTAACTAAATTTCTCATCCATGTAAAGTTCTTCATATTTCGGATGTACTTTATTTAGCCAACAGTATTTTTTTTCCCTTCAATTTTGTGATGTGGCTGAGGTGGTGATCATCCATGAGCTATTCAGCCAAATGTGCTATTAACTATTAACCCAAAATAAAAAGAAAAATGAAACATCCTTATATATATATTTTGGCTACGTACTTCAACCATGTTTTAAAATGTGGCGAATGTAGATGTTGGGGAAAAGGATGGGGAGGGTGGGGGGACGCCAGTTTAGCCCAAATGTAGATTAAGATCAATAAATGAGGTTAACAAAATACACATGCATTTAACGAGGCTGAAATTGCTAGGGTCACCAAAATTGGTGGTTCAAAGCGTTTCAGCCCCAGTTTTAGATTTCATTGCTTTGCTTTCTACAGGTAGATAGTTTTAAACTATTCATAGAATAGAGTTTTCTGTAAAGTTGGGAAAACACAGCACCAAAACCCTGAGTTTGGTCCAAAACCGGGTGAGATTCCAAAAAAAACTTGCAAAAATAGTACATTAGCAATAAGGGGGGTGAAACTCAGAAGAGCACCATTTTTCGCAGTAAACTGAGTTTCATTATATTTTGACGCCTTTTTTCTTTTTCTCGAGCGCCCTAGGTGCTGTTACATATATTTTCACTGCCCCTAAAATGTACAATTGCTATAATTACTCTCCAACCTTGTGCATTAAATGCTGAGTTTCAGCATTTGATACCCAGTTACTTTGCGAACCTCACTCAAAGAGGGGATATGGGGTGAAAGGAGGCCCAAAGACAGGGTGACTTTACTGAAAACTATAATAATACATTGCGAATAACTGGTAATTGTAACGCATCCCCAAAGTGGCAATTTCAGAATAAATGCAAAGGGGGGGGGGGGCGGCATGGCACTTGGAAGCTACACGTGCCATTGTCTCGCACTCTCTAGAACCTTCGCAAACGGTTTCTCTCCCTCCTCACGCCGTCACCGATTTCTTGCGACCTTAGAGCAATTTGGTTTACTTGTATACTTTCCTTGGATCCATCTTCGTCTTATTCTTCATCAGTGATTGAGTTGGTGTCGGAATTACGCTTCTTTTGAGGTGCGGCGTGCGTGCACTAAATTTCTAACGAATTCGAGCTAGTCTCGCGAATTGAATGAGGTGTTGTTTCAAAACCTACCTTTAGACTTTCAGATGTTGAAGGAACAACAAAGGATTCATTTGATTGGCTGTGTGTGTGACCCAAGTTTTGTGTGATTTTTGTGGGCGAAGCTCAGGTTGTGTGCAAGAACCGACCTTCAGACTTTTAGATGTGGAAGGAACAACAAAGGATTTATTTGATTTGGCCGTGTGTGTGACCCAAGTTTAGTGTGATTTCTGTGGGCGAAGCGTAGGTGGTGTGCAAGAACTGACCTTCAGACTTTCAGATGTGGAAGAAAAACAAAGGATTGATTTGATTGGGCTGTGTGTGTGACGGAACTTGTGTGATTTTTGTGGGCGAAGTTCAGGTTTCAGTTCAAGAACTGACCTTTAGACTTTCAGAGAAAAGCAAGGATTGATTTCATTTGTGTATGTGTGCGTGAGCGAGAGAGAGAGAGAGAGAGAGAGAGAGAGAGAGAGGAGAGAGAGAGAGGGATTTTTTGTGTGTGATTGTTGGAGACGATTTCTTCTTTTGCGAAAGAAGAGGAAGAAGTCTTCGCGAGTGCTGAAGAAAAGAACCCCTGTTGTTTAGTGCGGCCTTTTTCCCAAGTTTGCTTGATTTTATTTCCTTTCGAATTCTGTCAATTGTGTCTCACGTTTGTTATTCTTGAATCGATTACATTCTGCGAGGATTTCGAACGTGCTCCTTACGTAGAGAGAAAGTTTTCCGCAGAATCGAAAACTAAAGAACTTTCTAGACACGACCAATCTTTGTCTTGTTCTTACCAACGGGGACATTTGCATTGTATCTCTCTCTAGGCTTTTCAAATCTCAAGAGATTGCAGAAAAAAAGGCTCGAGGTTTGTTGCATGAGGGTTTTGATTTTCAAACCTAAGCAAACATAAAACTCTTATAGTCTCCTGCGAATTCGAAGCCTCAAGCATTCCTTTCTCAACTTCATCACCACAAGAAATATATCTGCAAACTATACAAAGGGAGCAAGAAGCTTCGGCAATGGCGGGTTACAAGAACAAGTATGGCTATGGTGACATTGAGACTGGATTAGGGCAACCTCCAGCATTGTATCCAGGCATACCGGCAGAAGAAAACGTCTTGAGATGGGGTTTCATCAGGAAAGTATACGGGATTTTGAGTGTGCAATTGGTACTCACAACATTGGTCTCGGCAATTGTAGTGTTTACTCCAGCTGTTACTGGCTTTCTTCAATCAAACCCTTGGTCTCTTATCTTCATCAGCATTTTACCCCTAATATGTGAGTCTCACATTCCAACTCTGGCTATTGACTTTTCCTCCTGCTTGTGTTTCAAGATTGGAGTGGGAGTTGCATTTCATTGTTTGGAAAGTTTTCAATCACAAAGTTGATGAAGCTATCAAGATTCTTGCATTTCATTGTTTGTTCTGAAAATTTCCAATCACAAAGTTGATGCAGCTATCAAAATTCTTGCATTACATTGTTTGTTCTATTTTCGATGAGAAACTTGATGACGCTTTCAGATTCTTGCATTTTATTGTTTGTTCTGAAATTTTCCATCAGAAAGTTGATGAAGGAGGTCAGTTAGGAATTTTGCTCATATATCTCTGCAATTTCATAGCTTCACATATCGTGTTTTTTACTCAGATGAATTTGACATGTTTTCTGTATGTATTATCTGTGGTGGCAGTGATGTGCCCTCTGTATTATTACCACCAAAGCCATCCTATAAATCTGGTTTTACTTGGACTCTTCACGGTTGCCATCAGCCTCACTGTGGGAATTGTCTGTGCTCTTACTGAAGGTATGTTTTTCTAAATTGTGTAGCCTTTGACATTGTCCTTTGCTTTGCAATTTGTTTCTTGGGGTCGTTTGTCCAATTACTGAACCTCAATACTGATGCTCATTGCTGAGGAATGACTTTGATGTTCCATATGAGATTTGTTCCTGGTGTTGGATCTACTACTCAGCTTCAGTTTCAAACACTAGTGTAGAGATTTGATCAATTTCTCCTATTCTCTTGACCGTCTCTTGAGGGCCACTTTTGTTAACTGGGCATGCTTCTTTTTTCAGTGGGATAGTGTATTTTGTTGTGGAAAATGTTGGAGATGAAGATTAGCTCCTTGTTGTGGTAATTCACTATGGGATAGAGGTGATGATATTGGGTCCAAAATTCTGGTTTCTATTGTGATTTAGGAGGGTTTTTGGATGAAATACTAGGTTCTTACACGCTGCATGGGCTTGTGGCTACAGGAATTATAGTGCTGGAGGCACTAATATTGACTGCAGCAGTGGTGGTGTCACTCACTGCATACACATATTGGGCTGCCAGTAAGGGTTATGACTTTTCCTACCTGGGCCCCATTCTCTTTGTGGGTGTAATAATCCTCATACTGTTTGGCATTATTCAGGTACTTTTTTCTACCTTAGACCTTGCTCATCCTCATTGGTCTCTATTTTCTTGCAGTGTTGCTTGTAATGGAACTATTAGTAATTAGCATACTCCATGTTCTTGTGAACTTCTGCAATTGGCCTTGCAAGAGCTTGAAGAGCTACAGCTTCTCCCCAATTCATGTGTGCCCTTGATGTCTTGATCTTTCTGTCTTTCTCCTCACAAAGGCCTGTCCTTCAAGGTCACTTCAGTCATCTGTAACAACTTTTGGTATTTCCTGTTTAGGACTTGGATTTGGTAATGCATTGAATAATCTGAATTTGATGCTCAGTGTACTTGGCAAACCATGAAACATTGAGTTTTCCCATGCTGTAACTGATTACTGTGCTGTGTTTCATTGATGGGTGGATTGTGAGTAAAGAAAAGATATCTGATGTTTTGTGGGATTTTATTGCAGACCTTTTTCCCTCTGGGTCCTATATCCATGACCATATATGGTGTGCTTTCTAGTCTCATATTTAGTGCTTACATCATCTATGACACTGACAACCTTATCAAGCGCTATACCTATGATGAATTTATCTGGGCATCAGTGGCTCTTTACCTTGATGTCATCAACCTCTTCTTGTCCTTGCTTGAAATTCTACGCAGTATCCAGTCTGACAACTAGCTAATTTACAAGCATCTTCTTAAGGAAAGAGTAATAGTGCAATTATTAGGATGTTTTACAGACTGGGGAATTTGATTTGCTAGCTTGATTTCCCACCAGCTGGAGGGTGAATATTTGTGTGCAATAAGTAGGTGGAGATAGAAAGGAAATTTTGACCTTAAAGTTATTGAGATTCTTTTGTTAAGGAGTTTCTTATTGGTCAGTTTTTTAAGTGTATATGGCTCTCAAGCAACACTTTCCTGTAAATACGTTTGTCAATTGTGTATGATAAGGGCACTGATATATTCCATTTTGTACAACAGTCTACTGATTGCTCTTAACAGTGGTGATTTTGGGGTTCCATCAACTTGGTTATAGGTTGAATGTTTTGAATATCACCGTGTTCTGGATTAAGTGTAGCCAGCTTGTTTCATTGTCCTTCTGTCAAGTTTAGAAGTATACATGTTCAAGTTTTTATCATGTCTCTTGAGTGCTAGTCAACAGCATGACTAGAGTCTTCCTGTTGCTGCTGGAAATTTAATAGAAACTCAAGACTCAGATGTTTGTATAGTGGGTTTGCCTGAAAATCTAGGCTGATTATTATATACTTAGCTATGGTAGCAGTCCAGAGTAGGGAGTCCACCTAGAGAAGTATAGGTTAGTCCTGTTTCTTCAGTGGGTCAAGCCAAGAAGATTGACAAGAGATGGGGATATGTAGTATTTAGAGCCAAAAATTTGTCAGTGGATGAACCATTGAAGGGTTTGCCATGATACCATGAGGTTGGATTGTGGAAAATAACTCATTGCCATATATGCATCTACTTATTCATGCCAAGAATTGTCCTGCTATAGATTGACAGGAGTTGCTATGTATGGCACAAAATAGTTAGACCCTCTATAGGAATCGTTTGTTCAGTGGGTGTAACCCTACTTTCAACAGCTTCCCTTATCTACATCCACCCTCAGGAGATGATGAAGTCAATGGGAAGTCATGACAGTTGGTCAATGCTATTTGTGATGTAGATGATGAAAGTCCAGGTGATGAAGACAACAATTGTTTGTGACTGAGGTTTTGAATAACACTCATTATTGTGTTACTAGGTGGATAGTCCTTAGAGCAATAGAGCCCATCATAAACAAGGGCATACCCATCACTTATAGGGATTTATGTTGACTGTGGAATATGGTTGTTTGTGATGGCACTTCTCCATTTAGAAGAAAATTTGTCATGGTTTTATTAAGGCCAATTACAGTTTGAATAGAAAGTGGGGTCACACACATTGAGCTTTGCATGGAAATTTAATTGTAAAGCAATCGGGATCTCACTGGGATTGTTGCATATGAGATATTGGTTTCCATTTGTGCAGAAATAAACAATTGTGGGCAATTTTCAATGCAAATGTTAAGCATAAGATTTCACTCTCTACTGAAATGATTGACTTTTATTATGCAAGGAACCTCCATCTCCACTTCACTTTGTTGCATTCAAGTGGACATTTGCCATAGTAGTGGTGAGGCATGAATTGCCGAAATTGTTTCTCACCTGCAAGTTTGAACTGCTTACTTGCATGGTTTGTGTTTCGTAGGAGAGTGTCATTCAACTTCAAACTACCTTTCTGTAGTTTGGTTTTACTTGCTAATGACCACAAAAACTAGTTTTCTGTATTGAAATGAAAATAAACATTCTCGCTGTTAGCTCAATTATACAAGTGCACTGGATAGGCACAGTAAAAACTGGATTTTTTTTGACTACACAAAGAAATTCAAGCTCATAAAAAGAACATTAAAGGTTCAGTTCTCACCATGGTGTTATCTGAAATGTCTGGTTTCCTCTTCACACAGACTGAGATTTGCTTGTTGATCTGGTGGCACCTATCTCTCCCTTATTGCTCTTCTTTGATTTCAACTGGGTAAATCATTGACCTCCTCTTCCCACCTAAACTTTGGATCACTTCTATCACCTGTTCACATCCAAGCATGCCATTTTTTATACCACCATTCTTTGGCAGTTGAAAGTTGGCAGGTTTTATGAGTCACTTGAAGCATACTCAACCTTCTCTTCTTCCTTGCTATCCTTGTCTGTACCCATACTTCCTTGTTCCATTACCTGAAGGATTGAACCAGACAAATGAGTCTGTCAAAAGAATTGGGATTTGGTTTTTTTTCAATCTTGGTCAGAATGCTAGCAAGTACTGTGTTGAGCAGATGTTGTGTGATTGCTTAACTTCCAAACATGGGTTGCAATTATGACAACAAATATTACTGTGATTCCTCTAGAGTGAATCCTGCAGTTTTCCAAAAAAAGGGGCAACTGACTACTCTTAGTTTTCGTACTCTGCTTGTAAAACACGTACCTGTCATACACTGTCAGGATTTTGAAAATGTGAGAGGCAGCTATCTTGTGAAGAGATATTAATACAAGTTTCATGTCTCATCTCAATATTGCTCATTGGTCTGGACATAGCCCTATCTTTGTGTTAAAACTTACAGGATTCTTGGACGAATTCATTTCTTTGCCATGCTGAGAATTCCCACTGCTTCTTATCAGCAATTTACAAAGTCTATTGAGACTTTGTGCTTCATCACAACAGCTAGAAACACCTACAAGTAAGTAAATGGGAGTAAATGCATACCTGCAGTAAGCTATGGCACAGACTCTGAGGAATTTTTCATCCATCTACACATCTCTCTCCTCCACTTCCTGTTAATTGTTCACACCCACAAATTATCCTTCTCAGGATGCAGATATCATATTTGAAGTTCCTCACTCTTTTTGTACAGTGAAATAATGATCAGAACAAAGCATTTTTCCCTTAGGCAAAACGAAGTGATGATTTGTGTACTATTTTTGCCCCCTAAAACTTTTGCAGCATATGCAACATCACTTCTTTGCTCTTCACCTGATGCTTGCTGTGGAGTCATTGTTCCTTATCTATGTTGAGGAATACAGTCTTTTCATTTGCTACTCAGTACTATGCCAAGTCATCATTTGCCCAAGTGATCAAGATGTCACTCTACCTGCCCTAATTTCCAACTCAAAACTTCATTCTGAAGCCATTTTTTGTTGTTCATGTTACTTCATGTATCAGTGCTGATCAAACACATGTTATCCCACTGTCATTTCATTTTGTGGCATGATTCCATTGTCAACAACAGATTTGACTCGATTTTGATTTTGGTACCCTGATTCTTGCATGATGATGAATGGATGTATGTTTCTGACCAGGTAGCTCCTTGACATTTTTTTAAGGCTCCCCTCTCCTTTTTGGTGTCTGGCCGTCTCGGCCAGTGGTAGACCTGCAGTCGTTATAATGCTGATGCAAACACAATAATAGTGAAAGAAGACCCCAAAGCTTCAGATGAATTTGTTCCATTTCAGGGACACATAAATGTGAGCTCCCAAGCGTCCCTCTCCCTTCTGATGAACTACAGCAGTAAAGTGCAGGAGGTCTAATGTTGTCAGTTTCTAAATTTCACCTGTGACTGTCTTGTTGCACTGCTGCATCTTCTCAACTGAGATAAAGAGACAGCCACTTCTCCTTGCCTTAGGCTAATTTCCTCCAGCTTACTGCACACAATCCACAGAAGATTGCCTTGAGTCCAGAAAATGATATCAAACTGAAGCAACCAGTGACAGGTGGTGTAAACATTGTGGATAGATTTTCTCAACCACAATGTACTTGTCCACACCTCCTTTCCAATGCACTTACATGCAGATCCAGGGTCCCATGAATCTCTCAAACATTGTATCTCCAAAAACTGCAAAACCCCCACAAAAGGCTCACTGGGCCTTTCTGAGGAAGTTCACACGTGCTGCGATGCGAAATAGAATTGAAATGAGAGCATTAAAGAAATTGGGAGTCATACCAAAATCTCCAAAGAATACAATGCGCTAATAACATAACAGCATTCGAGAGCCAGGTTTGTCAGGTGCATAGGTGTGATGGTAGGCGTCACTTGGAACAAGTGCTTTCAAGGCCACTTTAGTGTGCACATGTACATACAATCCATGCTTTGTGTGTATGTATGTGCCTCCAAAGCAAAACTGGAATGATGAGCACTCAAATGTTCCAGTTCAATGGTGAGCACTCATAGGAAGTTGTTTCTCACCCCTGCACCATCTTCAGGGCTCCCTTCCGTTCCACCTTCCGATCTTAATCCTGATTCATGGGTACATAGGAACCCCGACCTGTCCCACAATACACATTTCACCTTTGTGAGAGCAGTCATCATGACTACTTTGCATGTGAACATTAGAGACAATACAAACTTGCAGTCCAAAAGTTTTTTCACATCTAATCGTAAAAGTCAAGAATAGAGACCACAACCAAGAGTGATCCTATGGAATCCTGATGACAAAAGAGGAACAACTTCTGTCTCTGGTACAGGTCTGGAGATTTATCTGTATTCCTTATCCTACATGTAGCCACAAGAAGTTTGTGAGTTGATCTCTTACTCAAAACTTTGGATACTACGAAAATGAAGTATTTTCCCCTTGTTTTGTGTCTCCCTTCTGCAAAGAATACACATCTCAAAGCCATTCAGTTTACACTTCAACTTCATCAGCATTTGTGTTTGAAGCTATTTTGATCATATCGCCACAGGAGTCATGCGTGTTGTGAGAAGACTTTTGACCATTCACAAATTTGTAAACAAGATGAAAGGTAGACCTGTAGTCAGAAATTGTCACAGGGTCAAATACCACCTGGTGCTGCTCCTCCATGGCTGCCTTGCCAGTTTCACAAGCTCCAGAAACTACATATTCAAAACCATCAGGGCAAACAAATAGAGCACCACATAACTTCACATTCATTTATACAAAGGATCTATCCAAAAGCTTTGCATCCTGATGCTTCAATTTTGGTGATAGAACAGCTTACCCTAATCCAGTTGCTCTAGAAGCCTGTGTAAAATTACAATGTGTAGATCTGTTACAGTTTTTCTGAACAGAGAACTATCATTGTGCCACTCGCCTCCCCCAGAACGGAATGTCAGACTCGTGGATTCTGATTTCTACCTTTCATGCTACAAGAGAAGGCAGAGAGGATCAGCCTCCACAATCTGTAAGACAATATCAATCAATGCCCAGATTTTATGAAACAACAGATGGTGATGACAAATCGCGCAATGAAGCAGTCGGCATCAGGCCACCATTGTTACTGTGGCCGTGCAAGTTGGACAAGATCTGACAAGGCAACATTGATTGAACAAAAAAGGATTAGGAGAAAACTGATCTGGATGGCATGATATCTTGTTGTCATGCAGCTCTGATGTATGAACATCTGCGCTGTTACGGTTGCATGAGAGCAGTTTATGTAATTCATGTAAAATCAGAAAGAAATACAGGGAATCTTTGCGTTTGATCATATTCTTTGCCTCCTGCAGATGGCCTGCGCGGCCAAGAATGTAAACGATGCTGGTCGTTTACATTCTTGGCCGCATTGTTTACATTCTTGACCGCGCTAGGCAGAGAATACGATCAAACGCAAAAGTTTCCTGTAGAACCAAATGTGGATGTGTGGACACCTTCGCTGAGTGCTTGCAGAATTCACACGGTGATGTCGAACTGGGAGAAACGCGTCGCTACATCAACAAGTTCCTGGAGCTGGATCCTGAAAAAGAACCTCCAGGCTATCTCCTCCTATCAAGCATGCATCTGCTACTGCTGGCAAATTCGGATCTCAGTGGAAATGTCTTGTTTCTTCACAACTCTTTCCTTTCACGTTGGTACGTCTCGTTCCGACAACACATCTAGAAAGGAAAGAGGTGTGAAGAAACGAGACAACTCCCACCTGGATTGAAGCGGAAAATGAGGTGAATAACATGTGAAGTAAGACGATCGGAAGACCTCCTCTTCCTTCCCTCAGATGATTGAAATCAATGCAGAACTGAAAGAGATGTCAGGGCTGATGATGCCGCTGAGGTACGTGCCAGAATTCCGATAAAATTTGTGCCGTGCGAGACGATATGAAGAAGACGAAGAAGAAGAAGAAGAAAAGGCGTTTTCATTTGATCTGAACATAGCGAGAGAATTTTGCTATTCCATTCAAGCTCCATCAAAACAAGCTCCTCCTAGCTAGTACACACATAAAATCAAGCAAAATCTGCAGGTTTGTGGCGACTTCCTCGCATACTTCCATGAAGTCCTTCATTGCAAAATTAGATGGGAGAGCAAAATCGTGTGAGCATTGCGTTGTTATTTGCATGTTCTTGAAGAGTGGTGTTCGTTCTTGATACCTATCTTCTTGAAGATGGTGTTTGTTCTTTGTATGGACTTGAAGATGGTATTTGTTCTTTGCATATTCATCAACATGATGATGTTTGTTCATTTTTATGTTTTGAAGATGGAGTTTGTTCATTCTTTGCATGTTCATGAAGATGTTGGCGTTTGTTCTTTGTTTGTGCATGATGCAGATGATGGTGTTTGTTGTCCTTTGCATGTTCTTGAAGATGATGATCTGATTTGTATACCCACTCTCAAAGATTGTATTTGTTCTTTGCATGTTCATGAAGATGATGGTGTTTGTCATTTGCATGTTCTTGAAGATGATGATCTGGTTTGTATAGCCATTCTCGAAGATGGTGTTTGTTCATTCTTTGCATGTTCATGAAGATGATGGTGTTTGTTGTTTGCATGTTCTTGAAGATGATGATCTGGTTTGTATAGCCATTCTTGACGATGATGTTTGTTCTTTGTTTGGGCATGATGCTGATGATGGTGTCCCATAGAAGAAAATATGTCTTAGATGTATATAATTATTATAATATAATCATTTATGTAAGAAACAATTATAGTAATTTGATATGTATGTATGAGATGCATCTTTTGAACATTTTATTGGTTCAAATACATATGTTGATGAGGCCTTAGAATGTTAAGAATGTGCTAAAAAATCACATTTTTCTGTCCACATAACAAAATACCTTTATTTTTATGTGAAATGGAGATAATCGCCTTTTTTAAAATGTATTTTGTATGATACATATTAGTGCCGCGTCTATTTTTATGTTTAAAATTAATCCTTTAAAGTTATAATCATATGGTTTATAAACGGGTGTTAGACTTTTGAAATCGCAAGAGTTGATTTCTTTTCACCAAATACCAAAACATTCTATATATTTGAAATGGGTACAACAATGCCAAATGTGATATGATTTTGATGTTTGACTATCTTGACACATAAGGAATTGTGTAATTTGTATGTTTAAGTGGGATGGTTGGTGGAAATGTCTCAAAATGTTCTAGCATTTCAAAATACTAGAAAACAATAATATTTTATCATATAATTTTTGTGACATTCAAGCAAACTAAGACCCTATTATGATGATTATAATTAAAATTTGATTTATCTTAAAATAAAACTTATTGAGATTATTTCATGCAATTTTTTGGCCCCATGTATCTACCAAATTTAAAATCATCAACAACTTGCATCATCTATAATAAAGTACAACATCACATTCATTCAAAATTCATGGATAGTATTTTAACATTAATGAAGACGATTTGCAAAAATCAAAGTCATAGTGAAATTCATGGACAACAATGAAGTCACAGCAAAAACCATCTATACACCTAAAATTCAAATGATTCATAACTTGAAGATGTAGAGTGCATGGACTTTCACTTGAAGATTGAGGATCTAATTTGAACTTCAATGAAAGCTTGGATTTGCAAAATTTAAATAAACCCATTGCAATTCAAAGTCTACCTACATTGAAAACCCAATTGGAAAACAATGAAAAACACATTTGTAGAACATTAATCTAGGTTACAATTGAACATGCATTAGATCACGTGGTTTTTTTCAAGTGTAATGTAATTTATTTTTAGAATCAAATTGGGTCAACTTATTATAATTTAATGCCAGAAGAACTAGATCTTATTATAATCTTTGAAGAAAAAACTTGCACAAAAACCACATAAGGATTCAGATTTTAGAAGCCTAGGAATTGATTTGTAGCCACCACATCATTGTGACACCTTTTTCATTTGTACCTCAAAAAGAATATGATTTAGTATCAATTATTCAACCAAATTCACTCACTCACCCAAAATCATTCAATCAAGTTGCAACTTTCCCACAAGTATTGAAGTTATTCACCTCTTGAAAGAATTTGATTGGAAAAATTGAAACAAACTTAACATACCATGTGATCTAGAAGAAGTTGAAACTTGATGCATTTAAAATGTAAAAACCCATTCAATATGCCTAGTTAAAAAAAAGGTGTTCTATATATCAAAATTTCCACATGCTATTCTTCTCTGAAGACTAATTTGTCGATTCCAAATTTATGGATTAAAAATTTCCAAAATACCTCTTTTGAAAGCTTGCTATTAACTATGCATCTATTTGATAACACAATTTGCCCTACCATTTTGCAATGGTCTTGTCACAAGGGACATTGTACAAAGCAAAAATAGTGAATGCAAGTTATATTGGGTCACTTTTGGTGTTACAATGGTCACTTTTGTAAAAAAAATTATGTTCAGATGTTTGTGGTGAATAATATAATTTTTCATTTACTAATTTTTTCTCCACTAACAACTTGATTACATGAACACCTTCATACATCTATGTTTTGAAAATAATGCATTCATTATTAGTAATGGACTTTTGAAGTTGAAAAATGGAGATTGATAATAAATTAAAAAATTCATATTACATTCCATTCTAAATTGTTTATAGTGACTAAATTTGCCTTAGGAATGAAATAATAAAGTCGAATGTGAAATCTTCTTTGAAAAAACCTTAAACAAATAGTAGTTATGAATTTTAAAAGGGTTAGACTTGGACCTTATTTTCAAAAGTTCATATGTGAGAGCCCTAAAATGAACTCCAATATATTTCATAAAAAACCAATTTTTTTCAAAATATAATCATTAAAAGTGCATTCATGACAATGTTATTAGGAGATGAAAACACTACAATGACAAAGTCTTTCGAAGGAGTGGATTAGCTACTCAAATTGATTTGGTTTAACATGATTGATCACTTGGGGAAAATATTTAAAGATAATGATTTACAAATTGATAATTGAAAAAAAAGACCAAAAAAAGATGTTACAAATGTTATATTGTGATGTAAAGGTGTATTAAAAAAATTATTTTCAAATAAATTCAAAACCTTTTATGAGTCCTTTAAGTAGTGAAAACAGTAGTTGGGTGAAACTGCAATTAGGTGCACTATTTGGAATGCCATATTCATAGTTTTTCAAAACCATAGAAAGTCATATTCAACATTACATTTGTCATTTAGAAAATTATTCATGTTCAATATACCTTGGTAGTATGAAAATATGCATCATGAGTTCTAAAATATATATGGATTTACGATGAACTTTTAAAAAATAATAATGTTATGATTATAGGGTCCTAAATTAACATGTGAACTTACAAACATAGTTGGGTCAATTTTTAAAAAAAATAAAAAGGGCAAAATCAAATGATATGTTCAAAATAAGATCTAAATTAAAACTTTCCCTTTAAATGTTTTTAATAAAAAAGTTAAATATTGCATTATCATGTCTTATTAGTTGATTTCTCATTCAAAATTCCATATTTTTACGTTGATTTGTCGACAAAGTACATGTTTAGCCATGTACACATTTTGGGTCACCCATATTTTTGGATGGAAACATAGGGAAAAGTACATTGCATGCATAAGTTGTGAAAAATATCATATTGTGGGAAATTGTAAAAATGGATTGGGCATATTCACAATTAGGGTACCATTTTTTCACAGTAGGACTCAAGGACTTTGTTTTTGTTATCTTCCAAATATAAAATGTAAATGGAATAAATTTAAGTGAAAGATATTGGATAATTCAATTATGATAATTTTCGTGGTGGTGGTGGTGGTTTTTCACATTTGTATGTAAGTGTGCATAAATATTTTGTTAAGAAACTATAAATGAAAAAAATTGAATACATAAGTTTTTATATACAACTTAACATGTTTCCTTGCATGAAATTTTTTTGCACATTTTGTGAGCACTTTGGGCCACAAATTCAAAGCCTAATGTATAGAAGAAATTAACCAAATGGAGAAAAAGGAATCATTTTGCTTGTAGCCCTTTTAGAATGGATTACGTAACTTTCAAAAAATTTATATCCTACATTATTTAATCAAATGCATTATATGAACATTGCCAAACATAGATGTATGCATTGCTTATCCATGAAAAAAAATTGAAAGAAAATTGAATTGTTGAATACATTCCTTTTGATTTCTTTAAAACAAAAACAAAAATAAAAACAAGGATTTAAATTGTTCAAAAGGACTCAAAAGGACATCAATATTATATCCAATCTATTTTTGGATTTTTTATTAGATTAACATGACATCATTCTAGTTATAGTCATATACCAATCCAAAATATTCATGAAATAATAAATGTAATAAAATTTCAAAATAGTCTTTTACAAAACAAATTATGTTAGACTATCCTTTTGGGTACTATGATTGTGAATATGCCTCATTAAAATAATGCCAAAAATGAACCACCTAGCCATTTATAGATTTTATCTAGTTACAAACAAAGATTATGTTTTTGCATCCCATATTTTTGTTGTCATCAACTCTTACTTTGGATTCTAATAGTTCATAATAATTAATGAATGAAACTATGCAAAAAAATTTACACAATTCTAGCAATGCATCAATTTGCAAGCCATGTTTCAAAAACATTAAACAATGTTTAAAAGAAAAAGGCTCCTACTAATGTGAAGGGTTGAAAACCTGAAATACTAGATTTCATAAAATCTAAATATGGGACATTCATGAGAAAGAAAATGATAAACAACAACAAATTGCACATATTCCTTTGTTGCTCGAAGGGCACTTTAACTTGAAGTCGGTCTAGTATGGAGGGTCAATCACACATACTGTAGTTGCATTGATTTTAAACATACATCAAATTTTTATTGAAGTAAAATGTGCTAGCATCAAAACCTTGAAACCAGGCATTGAAACCATTGTTTTTTTGTGGCCTTTGTGTTCAACAATCTATTATGGTTTAGAGCTAATAGTTTTTGTTTCCCTTTAGCAAATGTGCATATCTTGCATTGGACCTAGTGCATTCCAATAAAGTCTCATTAAAGACATATCCTACCCATAGTAATTTGTTAGTCCAAGTGTTTTGGAAATTTCTTAATGCTTCATATAACTTCTTCTTTTGAGGAACCCCAAATATTGAATCAAACACAAGAAGACAAAATGAATTGTCAACATGTAGTGAAAATTTTGGTGGGAAATATATAGAAGAAGAAGGTTTCACCTCATCTTGAGGTTTTAAGGAGAGAGGGAAAATATACTTAAACCTAAAGTTCTTTAACATTTGCAAAGGGGCCATGTTAAGAAAGAGAGTTAAAATGATTTGCAAAATGCAAGACAAAAACCAAATTGAGTTGGTAATCTAGGTTGAAATGAAGGATGTAACACAAGTTGAACACACTTGAAAAAATTCAGGAAATATGAAGTCTTTAGGGTTGAGATGCAAGATGCAACACAAGTTGAAAACAAAGAAATACAATTTTTGGGGGGTCTAGGTTGAGACTCAAGACTCCAAATGCAAGATGCAACATTAATCAAAAGTGAAGAAGGGAATTGATTTTTGACAATGCAACATAAGACAAAGTCAATAATGGTAGTCAAAAACCACAACTTTGAGTATAAATTACATGTGCCCATCATAGTAACCCTAAATTCATGACCTCCAAAGTTGAAATCACAATGAAAACTATGCATTGATACAATAGGTAATAACTTGTAATTGAACACAATGTTGTAAAAGTTGCAAACAATTGGATCATAGATTTTCAATGAACAAAAATTTGACCAAACATAATCTCTTGCCTCTTAAGGTTCAAGAATTTATTTATAATTTGAATAGGTGAATGAAGAAAGCATTTGGCTAGTGAATTAATGAGTTGTGAGAGAACAAGGTTGGGCAAGGAAATTGAAGATTCTAAAATTCAATTCAAGTGTGAAACCTCGTGTATTTCCAAATCCCATTATCATTAATTGCCCATGTTCATTTATGCACCATATTTTTGATAATCAATTCTCCTTCAATGGGCCTAAACCACAACCTTTCAAATTTCATTTCATTACCAAAGTTAAAAGAATTGCAAAGAAAACATGAAATGTGATAACATTCATTAAAAGAAGTCATGGCTCACAAATGTATTTTAATCATATGGAATCACAATAGTAGATAGTTTTAAAATTTTCTTGAACATTAACAATCATTTTGATCATTTCTTGAGGACATTTGTAGTTTTTAGTACATTATGATGTGTAAATGTATTTTAACATCACATCACATGAAATAAAAAATTGTAGTTTTTTAGCATGTCTTTGGGTTTTGACCTACCATAATATGTAAAAACATTGTGAAAATCTATCATAATAATGATGTGGTTGAAGCTCAAACATGGTACCCCTAAAAACTAATGTAATGTGACAACAATCTTAGCACCCATAGTGTGCTTTCACCCTAGTAACCAAAGTACAGTCACAAATAGTTTGACTAAGTTGTCTTATAAATATAGTAAAAATATATTTTTCTAGGGGTGTATTAAAAATAATTTTAGAGCATAACATGAGTATATTAAAGATGGTTTTAAAATTTATTAAAATCATAACATATATTATATTATAAATTAAATTATAAAGGTAAATTAAGCTTATTAATTATGTTAAAAGTATTACATATACATTAAAGTTGTACTAAAAATATGTTTAGGTTTTATTGAGATAGATTGTAGATTTTATATTTAATGTTAGTATATTATTTTCCCACTCAAAGTTATACCAATAAAAACCTAAAATTTGGGTTAAGTTAACCAACTAAGTTGGTTTAATTGCCTAGGTTATATCTAGGTTGTAAGTGGGAAGATTTGAACACTTCACTTCCATTCTAAGAGTTTTAAACCATTACAACACAACTTTTATATTGTAATAAAAAAATATGTTACCAAAAAATGTATAAATATTAAAAAGATTAGTTGAAGTTAATTAAGCCACTTAAGGTGATTGTAATATTATGGACTTGGCAATCTTAGAGTAGTTTTAGTGAAGGGTGTGAGGTGGAAGCAATAAAATTCACAATGTTAAAGAATTGCAAAGGGGGAAGTAACCCTACCTTCCAACTAAATACACAAAATGAATAAAAAGGTGGATTGCAAATTAGAATTTCCAATGTACCATAGGGAAGGTAGGAAGCTAACTACTTTCCATGGTGCCTTTGATACTTTTGCAACAAATTGATCTAAAAGAGTAGTTATTTTCATGGACTTCTTGTTAACTTTTTCCATTGTTGCTACTTCATTCTACAATAGTTAACATCCAATGGTTTGGACACCTTCATTAAACTTTAAAACTAAAATAAAATCAAGAACTACAATATTCCACATGAAATAATTGAAACTAAAATACTTGCAAAAAAAAAGTATGTATAAAACCCCAAAAACATCCATAAACAAAATGGACATATTCCTTATTCCATAACTTAGGATGAGGAATGAGAGAACCACAAGGGCACCCCCCAATCCATAAGTCACAAAAGCCTCATCATCTCGTACAATCTAGGCCTTTATCCCAATCTCTTTTACAAACATCGAATTAGTGACAAATTAGTTGTTTATTATTATATCATGAACAATTAATTACCAAGCAGCTTTATCTTTTACTAAATAGGAGATGGTAAGTGTAAACCTACCATTAATAATTCAAATATTATTGGGAGGTCCATTAGGATAGTTGGATTAACATATTTTCCCCCTTAATAGTGACCTAGGTTGAGTTAAACTAATCTAAGCCACCTAGTAATTTAAACTATATTAACTTAGGCCTCCCTAACATATTATAGGCTAACATATTAGGCTTATTCATGGTAAACCTAAAATTTAAAATTAATGTTATTTAGGTTAGATTAAAAGTAAACTAAACCATTTAAACTAAACTACGATATTTAGATTAAACAAGGTTAATATAAACTAAATTAAGCTATTATGGCTGAACTAAATTAAATTGGGCTTTTGAGTGTAAACAAGGCCAAATGAAGTTAACTTAATTAAGACTACTAAGCTTAAATTAAACTAATATGACTAAATTAGGTTAAACATGATAAATTATGAAAATTAAGGTAGAAGGTTAAAATAGATTAAATTGGATTTAAATAGCTTAAATTAGGATACAATAGGCTACTTAAGCTAATGTAGACAAAAATATGTTAAACTAAGTTTAAATAGGTTAAACTAAGTTAAATTAATTTAATTTAAGTTAAATTAAATTACACTCAGCTATTTATGTTAAATGAACTAACTTAAATTACATAACCTACTTTGACTTATAGAGGTTAAACTAGGGCACCTTTGGTTGAACTTGGCTAAATAAAAATACTTAGGTTAAAATTGGCAAAAGTAGGTTAAATTAGGGTAAAGTTAAGTAAAAGTGAGTTGCAAGCTATTTATGTTGGATTAGGTTAAACTATGTTAAATTATTACATGAATTAAACTAAGCTAAATTAAGGTTATGTTTGTTAGATTTGATTAAATTAAATTGTTACTTACTTGATAAATTAGACTAAGTTAAATTAAACCTAATTTAATCTTTAATTTAACCTTATGTAACCTAAGGATATTTAAGGTAAACCTAAGTTAAATTTATAGGTCAAAATTAAACTAAACATATGGGTTAAACATAGGTTGAACTTGAAAGTTAATCTTACGCTAAAGATGAAGGTTATACCTAGACTAAACCTAAAGGCTAATCCTAGGTTAAAGTTACAAATTGAATTTAAAGGCGAAACCTATGTTAAACCTATAGGTTAAACCTAATTTAAACTTTAAAGCTAAATTTAAAAATAAAACCTAGGTTAAATCTAGGTAAAACCTAAAAGCTAATGTAAACTTACAACATTTTCAAAATTGATGACAAATACATAAAAATAAATAAATTCTCAAATGATTAATCCAAGTGTTGGTTCTATTAATTCATTTAATAAAATGTTGTTGAATATTTGCAAGGCTCAATTTTAAAGATAAAATTTTAATAAATTTATTCAGCTTTTTCAAAATACATTTGATACTTGGCTATATTAATTATTTTTTCCATTTAATTCAAATTGTCATAACTTGTTAGACAAGTTGAATAACATAGGTACTATGACCATGTGTTCATATCTATTTTAACTTTTTATAGTTGATCAAACAAGGTCAATTGTTTCAACATAATTATTATATATGTTATCATAATTCTAATCATATTTACAATGATGTAGTTTTAATGATGGCTATATTTGAAAAAATGGGAATGATTCAAGTCTAAATATGACTACATGACTACAATTGGATAATAATCACAACTTGTCATAATGAAAATCATGTTTTGATGTAATGTTAGTTAAGTTTTTGCCAAATTTTAGTTGAACAAAAGGTTTAGCCTAAACGCCATGTGGCATATGTGGTTTAAGTATAAGTGCCATGTGGGCCTAACCTAGGTGCCATGTAAGTTATGCTAGATAATAACCTAGGTTAATTGATAGTTAATAAGTTGGATTAATAGGTAATAGGTAGTAGTTGTGACTATGTTGTAACTAGTTTGTGCAATTAAAATGTTTATCCATATGATTTATTTCTCGTTTCAATTTTTAAACTATATAAGAAGGTTCATATTAAACATTCAACAACATCAAAATGGAAGTACCATTCGAAATGAGCCCATTAAAAAAATTCAATCATGAAAGTTAAATCCAAAATGAAAGAAGATATTCTTAGCTAGGTGCGATGCAGCCTAATGCAAGCCTACCCTATGCCATGTGGCCTATCTCTAAACTTGACTGAAGTCTAAACCTAACCTAGGTGCCAAATAAACTATTAGAGACTAAGCCTAGCCTATACCATGTCGTGGTTTAGATCTAGGTGCCATGTGGCTTGGGCTAGGTGCCATGTTGGCAAGGCCTAAGCCATGCAACCCAAGATTAAAGTTGTATTTTTTAATTCAATTTTCTGAATATTCATGTAATGTGCCATGTGACAACTTTTGGCAACTTTTGAGTTGGCCACATATATTAATTAAAACCTTTCAAAATGGACCTAGGAAATCAACTATATATTCCGCCATTTGTTGATTGTATAGGTTTTTACTACTAATTATCACAATTTGCAATGACATTGTTGAGCAATTATATGTTGCCATGTGGCATAATTCCAAAATCTCAAAAACCTTAAAATTAAAATGGAACTAGTCAAGAAAGACAATGGATCCAAATGGGACTAATTGTGAAAGGTGGAATTTGGGAAAATGAAAAGGCAAGATTGAAAAGGTCATAACATCATATCACACATGGAATCTGTACTGAAAATGATATAAATCAAGAAAGATAATAGATGAAATGGAGGTTGGGAAAGATGAACATGCAAGACAATTGAAGTTCAAAAAACACAATGGTAGAAATGAAGCCTGAGAAAGATGGAAACTTCATTAGAAGAACAATGGATGAAAAACAGGCAAGTAAAAAGGATCCACAATTTGGTTGATCAGAAACTCAAAATTTCAAAAACAAAATGAAAACATAAACAATGAATGACAACAGTGGATGATATGTTGCAAGCCTTCAATGTATGCACTAATCAAAATGTGAAGGAAAAAATCTGCCCCAAGAACAAATGAAATTTCAGGAGCTTCTCAAAAGCATTCAAAAGGTAATAATGTACATTAATCAACCAGCATGCCCAAGCTTGTGTTCTACTTGAATTCAATTTGTTGCACCTGCCGTTTGATCCTTGTGGGTGATCAGCAACAAACTTTAGAGACCCAAATCTTAACTAAGTTTGAACAAGTGATGGACACTCGGATCAAGTTTTTGGTACAACCACCTTCCACTACATTAACAACTCTCTCTTTCTCTTTCTCGCCATCAATCCCAAGATGGCCACTCACACACACTCCTCGTGATATTCTTGGCAAGAAATAAAATAAACTCTAAAGATTGTTGGTTTCACTAACTCAAATAATAGAGGAGAAAAGATCAAATTATGGTATACTAGTCAGCCTCTATTTTTGTCTTCTTTAGGGCACAAATGAAATATTGGTTTAATCTTGAAAAGCGTGACGAAGGTGGCAGGTTTTTTTAATTATATTTTTTGTGATTTAGCCAGACTGTCTAACATCCACAAAAAAGATGTAGCCAAATTTGGCTATAGATCAGATATAAAAGTAAAAAAAATTGCAGAATTCTTTTATAGTTTGGCTACCTGCTGGAATTTGTTGTAGAAATCTGGTGATGCAGATTTTGTTTGTTTTTTGTTTTTTGTTCCAAACTCTGGTGAATTAGGGGCAATTTTTTTGCACAAAAATCCTTTTTATTTTGCACTTTTGAAAAAAAATGAGAATATTTGCCAAGCAAAAGGAAACACTGGTTGGTAGTGTTGGGCTCCTTTACCAAAATCCAAGAATATTTTTGCATGTGGAGCTCCATTCACTGGAGAAGATGGCCATGCCCAAATCTTGAGAAATGTGGAAAAGGAAAGGGGAGGGAGGGGGGAAGGCGGTGTGAGGCCAGCCTGTTTGAGGCCCAATATAGTGACAATCATGTGCCAAAAGCTTTGCTCCCATGTGTGAGTAATAGACATTTATGTAATGCAATGGAGACATTTGAAGTAACTGGAAGGAAACTTTTGGAGTTGAAATGAAATTTAAAAATAAAATGAGGTTGATATGTTGAAAATCATCATAATTATCATAGGCTACACTCCGAATAATTTCATTACTCTTATCACAATAATATAGTGGATGATGAAAAAATATATAATTTAAAAATTGAAAAATGTAAAATTTTTTTTTTGAATTTTTTGGGGTGTTATACATATTATTGGAACCTTGGACTTGGCCAATGTCTTGAGTCTGGACCAATGTCTTAAAACAACTTTACAGCAAAATTTTGGTCCATGGCACGGGTGAACAGCACAAGAGGTGGTGTGATCGAAGATGAGAATGGTGATGGTGAATGTGCAAGTGCTTTTGCATGAGAGGAAACAAACATAAAATGAAAACAACAAGCTCATCATTATGTTTTGAGACCTTGTGCATAATGAAAACTCCTAAGGTCTTAGCATTAGTTTACCTTTGTGTGACCTCTATATGAAGCATTTGATATGCAATTTGATGAAAGCTAGGTTGACTCAATGTGGGTTGTCATTTTAACTTGCTTATGCTTAACTTAAGCTTATTCATTTTTCTTGTTGGGGTACTGAAGTAACCAACTTCACAATGAATTCTTTTTGTCTTTCAAATACATTTCTGGACATTCCAAATTATTTTGTGCCAAAGATCCATGGATTTTGGTTTTTCCTTAAAATTTCCATTGAAAATTGAGCATTTCATGGCTACCATAGTACTTCGGCAGCTTCCACACATGTCTATTGAATAATTTATTATTTTTGAAATTAAGAATAGAAATTAGGGGGAAGAAAAGGAAAGAAATAATTGAACAAAGAAAATATAAAAGAATAGAAATTAGGGGAAAGAAAAAGGAAAGAAATAATAAAACAAAGAAAATAAAAAAGAATAGAAATTAGGGGAAAGAAAAAAGGAAAGAAATAATTGAACAAAGAAAATATAACAATAAAAGAAAAAGAAAGCACCAAAATGAAAAACAGAAGTACAGGAAATTGTCAGCGAGGTGAAAAGTAAAAGTGCCCAATTTACTTTTTACTGTGTGCATTGCACGCTCTCTCGTGGAGCTTCACGTTGTCGTTCGTTCGTTTTGTTGCGCAATTTTGTTGCGGAACTTGCTGCTGTTGCAGCTGCTTCTTTGCTTTCTGTGCACGCGGCTCTTCTTGTCATCAATTTGATTCTTGCTGTACCAGAGTGGTTTTCCACTCTTTCTGTGCTGCTGTGCAAACTTTTGTTTGGCATTCTGAGCGAAATTGGGCTACGAAGTCTCGATTTCACGAAAGAGAAGCTTCACGCACAGAAGCATTGTGAAAGAATATAATTGTGACTACAGAGGCAATCTTGACCAATTTTGAATCTAAAGCCTAAAAAAGTTAGTTCATTGCAGATAGAAATAGTGCATGCACAAGAAGATGAGTTCGTATAATGATGCAGAACATGAAGAAGATGAAGATGAAATATACGAAGAAGACGTTCAAGAAGAAGAAGAACGGACTTCTTTGGCGGAGGCAATACACTCAATCTTGGATACGAGACCAGAACTAACTCTTGCATGGGCTGAATCAGTGCGAAAAATTCTGCAGTCAACTGATCTATCCTCCCCAAATCCCAGCAGCAGCAGCAGCAGCAGCAGTAGCAATGACGCATCGTCGGATCCTTGTTGCCACACTCTAGGACCTTGGCGCCACAACCAGCATCAAGACAGAATTGTTGCGGGCCTTGAAGGTCTCATTCTTTCTCTAGAGAAATTCTTCCACTCTTCAGGTCTCTTTGTGTACATATTTTGATCAAAAATCAAAGTCATTGAAGACAACATGCTGTCATCAAAACACATTGTTGTCTTCAAGGCTTGAAACATCAAAATCTTGATGAAACTGGATTTCAAGCTTTTAAGAAATTCTGTAAGCTCTAAAACACTGGTGAGATCGTGGTCTACTTCAGAGCCAAGATTACAGCAATCTCATCTCATCAAGGGGTTTTGATCTCTTGTGTGCTGCGAATGGGGTTTTGTATTTGCTTTCATGGCAGGTGAGCTACTTCTGTTGAAAACAGCTCTCAGAGTATCAAATTTGCACCGTCGCCAGATTTTAAACCGAGTGCTGGACTTGAAAGGTAATGAACTTAGAAGTTTCCTCATCAGAAGCTCAATTTTCCTTCTCCTCTTGTGGTTCTTCACCATTTTTTGTGTGGGATTTTACATCTCAAGAGTTTGTATTTCACTATCTTCAGCTCTAGTAGTTCTAAGAAGTTTCTTTAACCTTTTTTTGTGTGGGATTTTGCATCTCCAGAGGGAGCTTCACAATCTTCAGGACTAGTAGTAGCTCTCTAACAAAGGTCTTCGCCTTGTCCTGTGAAATTCTGCTGCCCAAGAGGAAGCTTCATAATCTTGAGGACTAGTAGTTCTAACAAGGTCCTCTGCCCTCTTTTGTGTGGGATTTTGCATCTCAAGAGGGAGCTCCACAATCTTCAGGACTAGTAGTACTTTTTAACAAGGTTCTTCACCTTTTTTTTTGTGTGGGATTTTACATTTCAAGACGGAGCTTCACAATCTTCAGAGTAATACCACAGTTTTATTTCTGAAACACTAGCTTCATATCCAACTTCAACCATTGGAATTTTCCCCGTTTGATTGTTGGTATAGAGGTTGACAAGCTGCCCTTTCTATTGAAGAATAGCAAAAGCTAAGTCTCTCTCCCCCTCTCTCTCTAATCTGTACTATCCAAAGAGGCAATGCTCAGTGAAGTTCGAAATTGATTAATACGCTCAGATGTGCATGTCAATGCTTTCAGGCAACATTAGGGTTTTTTGTCGTGTGCGCCCATTACTTTCAAACGAGGGGAATGCTCCTATTGGTTACCTCACCACCCCAGGAATGGATATTGTCAAAATCTTGAGTGCCAGAAAAGACTTTCAGTTTGATAAAGTTTTTCTGCCAACTTCTGTGCAAGGTGAACTTTTCTCCATATCTCAGGGTTAGCAAGCAATTAGCAAATGCTTTGGTTATTAGCAACAGTGGGTTGCAGCAACTGAAGGAAAGAGAAGAAACTGTATCATTTTCTCGAGACTGAAGTCAGGTGTGATTGCTTTTGTGTTTCTTTCTGAGGCCGGCAGATGATGTCTTCTTGGAGGTGGAGCCGATTGTTCGATCTGCTTTAGATGGCCATAATGTCTGCATTTTTGCTTATGGTCAGACTGGCACTGGTAAAACCTTCACTATGGTATTTTCTCCAACCCCTCCTAATGTCTTTGTACCAAGATCTCATGCTTTGTATGCTACTTTTCTGTGGAAATGATCTCAAAATTCACCGACCAAATGGGTCACTTAAGAGTCTCGTAGTGAGGTTTTGAAAAGTTTGCTGACATGACATTTATTCAGTGGCTCTGGAGCAGTGCAGCTACTCCCAGTAGCATGGGCTGTTCTTACCAACCTCAGAAAATATGAAATGTGTAAGTCAGTAGCTAAAAATTGCTAGCGTAGTAGCTAGCAACCTCAACTATGCATGATATTCACCACCCAAGTTTGCTTGATTACAGGTTGTAGCAGGCTGTCAACCTAGTCTTGACCCTTACATGCCTCAACTTGGTAGATGTCCTGCTACAGCTTGCAATTCTTGACTATGTATCTATGTCCTGTTACATCTTGTAGCCGGGCTGTAGCAGGCTATCAACCTAGTCTGGATACTTGCATGACTTGACTAGGTAGATGGCCTGCTACAGCTTGTAGCCAGGTTCGAGATAACTAATACCTAGTTCATAAAGGAGCCACTGAGACCAACAATTGCAATCCTTTTTTCTTTCTGCAGGAAGGCAATAAGGATCAGCCAGGGGTTATTCCATGCACCCTGCAGTGGTTATTTGATGAAGCTTGTTTTGACAAAACAATGTCATACAGCTTCTCATTAAGCATGCTAGAGGTCTACAAAGGAAGACTGCGTGATTTGCTTGTCTGCCAGCAGCATAGTACACAGTGCACCCATCCTGCATCCAAATGGTAATATATTTTTATCCCTTGTAGAGAGAAAATTTGCTTGGATATTTCTGATTCATATTAACTCTCCAAACTGATCTGGTGGGCTTCATCCATACCCTTGGAAATCTTGCAGTCTTTCAATACAGATGGCGGCTTCAACTGGCTACATAGATGTGGATAACTTGACTGAAATGCCCATCATGAATGCCAAGGAAGCTGGCAATTTCTATCAGCAAGGAAGTCAAAGCAGATCTACATCCTGCACTAATGCCAATCAAACTTCTAGCAGATCACACTGGCATGTCCCAGGTCCCATTTTGTGCATCTCTAAGTCTGCATCTGCTCTTTATCTACAATGCAAGGTCTCACTGACTCCTCTATGCTAGGCAGAGATTAGGGAATTTGGTGGTGATTTGTGAAGGGTTGGCTTATAAGGTATTAAAGTTTACCAATCTGAATTGTTCTTTGGAAATTAATTTATTGAGCAGTCCGGGGTCAGTACTGTACTTGCCACTGATGTTTGGCATTTAATAATCTCCAAATGGGTAGTCAGAAGATCCACTAAAACCTACAGTGTCCCAAGTCAAAATCCTGAGATTTGATCTTAAAATCTCCCAAACATGGGGATTAGCTCTACCTCTTGAGTGTGAAGGTACTACTACAGATTATGCAAAATAGGCACTAGAGTGGAAATGTCAAAAAGGGGTGGTGGCTTTGGTATTTTGCAGTTTGCTACGGATCACAATAACATGTGCATATGTGTTAGATAACCACAAGTTTGCTACAACAAGCAAGCTTTGGTTGGTGGACCTTGGGGGCAGTGAGCGGTTATCAAAGACAAATGCACAAGGGGTTATGCTTGAGGAGGGCAAATCTATCAATGTGTCATTGTCTGCCTTGGGTGATGTTATTAGTGCTCTACAGAGAAAGCAGCCACATGTGCCTTATCGGTATGATAATATGCACCTTTTATTTCCCATAGGACTTGACAATTGTTTTATAGGCAAGTTATTAGTAGGAAATTCCAGTTTCCGTAATTCATCTGATGAGTTTCACTGCCTTCAATGCCCTGGTTGCAGAAACAGCAAACTCACCCAACTCTTGCGCGATTGTCTTGGTAAGTAGCTACATCACACTGTTTTCAGCAAGGTGCCTTTTCTCTTGTCAGATACAACATCAAATATATCAGATCTTTGTACAATATGTTTGCCAGATTTCTGAGCAGATAATTATGTATGTATCTACAACTGCTGTCAGGTGCTGATGAGGTCATCAGTGCACAGTATTGGCTACTGATTACTACCATTTATGATGAATGTGACAGTTAGATACTTTGCAAGTGACACTCACATTGTTATGACCACACTCATTCTTGTTGAGTTTGTGTTTTGGGTCTGTTTGTAACTGATCTAATGGTTACCTTAAACATGTTATTGTGGAATTTTCTCTCCAATCTCTTCAATTGGCACTGTATCAGTTTAATAGATATGCAATCTCATAGATGTGCACTGTCTCATGTATGATTTTTTCATTTTGGGGTTTGGGGTTCAGGGGAGCAATCAAAAACTCTGATGCTGGTGCATATGAGCCCCAAGGAGATGGACATGGCAGAGACAGTATGCTCCCTAAGTTTTGCATGTCGAGCACGAGGAACACATCTTGGGCGTGAGCTTTCTAAGGTATGTCAATACATTTGAATTAGTTGCAAACTTGTGTTTTTCCAGCCATGTTTCTTTCTTCACCAAATGGATTCAAATAATGTTGTGAACATGAAGGGCATGTGAAGGAATCATTGGATCTGCTTTCTGCGCTGTCAAATAATCGAATTATTGAGCTCTAAATGGTCTTAAGATAAGCTTTGAAGACTTACTGTGGAATTTTCTCTGCAATGTCATAAATAAACATTGACGTTTTGCCCTGTGCAGGGGAAAAAGAGAGAAAGAGCAGCAGCTATTGCAGAGCTTTACAAGCTGATGAGCATTCATGATGACGAATGCCGGAGCTTACAAGATGGTATCAAGACCATTGAGGCACTGATTGAAGAAAGAAAAGCATTCCTCTTGCAAAGCATAGAACACTGCAACAACAAGAAGAAGCAGCCTGATCATCAACCAATTGGCAGCAAAAGCAGCAGCAACAATCTGCAAGTTCAGTTGCCCAGTTTTTTCACTCCATCCTCCAAAACATGTCCCTTGGGAGATTCTCTGAAAACACTTCCAAGGTTCATGAGCCCAACAGCAAGCAGTCGTCATAAGCAATGTTCTTAAGAGATTACAGCTTCAAATTGTCCAAGTGATCAAAACAAGCAGCTGAGAAAAGGCTCCATTGAGGCAAGCAAGGAATTGCAAAACTAGAAATTCGAAGTCACCAGAAACTGCAGTTGTGGCTGGAAGCAGCAATTTGAAGGCTGCAGTGTCAGAAGAGGGTGAAAGTTTGCTGGAAAAGTCATTTTCTTCTGCCTTGGTGATCAAGCAAATGATTGAGGAAGCAGCACTTGAGGACTCAATCAAGGAACATGGCTTATCAGGAGGTGAAGACATGCACAATCACCAAGGCAGAGAAGATGAGAACTTCTGAAAGAGGTGTAGACGTGGATAAACCGAGCCCAGATTGTTGGAACAAACGGTAGAGACCAGAAATGAGGGAGAATATGGAGGAGAGGTCAGGTTCTATCTCACCCATGTTAGGGAGAATGTGCAGAGATCCAAGGAAAGTGGAATACAGAAGGAAGGTGTTAGTGGAGTTCAATATGACTAATGAAGCGTTTCGTGAATTGAGCATTAACTAGGCTGAAATTTCTGAAAAAACTTTCTGCTTAGAATCCCAGGTCTCCTACCTTTTTCTTGTGAGGATCTGGTTGAAAATCATCCTGTAGGACTTAGACTGTGAAGAGATGCAGGAGCCAACCAATTTTGTAAAAAATAGCAATTGTAAATTTAATGTTGTTGTGAGAACATGATTTGCAGCAAGCTGTTTGTTTATCGTTTCTTATTGTCGAGGTTTATGGTTGTTGCCTGCAGCAGCGGTAAGTAGACTCCTCGAAGATCTGAAACCGTTTCTGCAGTGAAATAAGACATCCGAAATCCGAGTCATCTGTCCTGTTTGGATCAGGCACTCGCGATGGCGCGAAGCAGTTGAAAATGGGTCGCGAGATTCTGACGCAAATTGTTCTTCAATAAATCTGTCTGTGATTGATTGTGTAGAAGCCTAAAGTTTGCGCAAGGATTCCGATGATGCAAAAAAACTTAAAGCAAAGTTGCCGCTTTCATCCCTATTCCGCAAGCACAATCCTTGTACTTACGAACGTTAGGGCATGTATCAAAACCACACCCATATATCTCGAAACTCCCAAACATTTTCATTTTGAAAGTTCACACCCAAGATGACGAACCTTGTATGATCTTTGGCAATCACCGCATTACAATCTCGAACGAATCCTCGTCCAAACACGCGTCCCTGCTAACGGACGTGTTACCACGCCACGTGCCGGACGGAGTCAAGAGAATAGACACTTGTGCTGCTGCAGTTCTCCACATCGCCAGACGTGGAACTGCAATAGGCAACAATCAGTACTCAACTTCTTTTGGCAAAGAAATCCTATTGTACGACGACTGTTGCACCCAATCCAAAACGGAAACATGGTTTCATGTTGCAGAGATGAGGGTTCCTGTAATGGCAAGTGTCTCCCCCGACTTTGACGATCAGACGCGCTCCTTATCTGCTCGCGTTTTTCTATATAACTCCTCCCTCTCTATCGATAAACATCATTCGCTTCGAACCCCGTACTTTTCTACACGCAGCTTGAGTCAATTTTGCTTAGCACACTGTAGTCTTCATCTTCTCATTCGCACCGAGTTCCTCCCAGCTTATTATCTTCTAAAAAGGTGGTAAAGATCGCTTTCTAGAAGCGAGGGTGGGAGGAAGTATAGTTGTCACAGTAGTAGCCACTTTATTTTTTCCTTTCCGTGGGCATCAAGATTAAAGATGGCGGCCGTGAATGCTTTGGCAGTGCAGGCTAGTTTTGTCGTGGCCGGATCGTCACCAGCGACAATGTCCAGCCATAGCAGCAGCAGGGCGGCGAGACTGAGCTCCTCGACATCTTCTACTCTTGGTGGCTTGCGTTTGAACGTCAGCCATAATGCTAGTAGCACCAGCAACGTTATCAGATCGCCCAATGTGCGACCCCTCACTGTTCGCGCCGAAGAGAGTGTAACAGATAGCATTAAAAAAGCATCGGAGTCGGCAGCGGACAAAGTGAAGGACACAGCCTCAGCAGCCAAGGACAAAGTCCAAGGAGCCGCGACGGATGTCGGCAACTTCGTATCCGGGAAATCCGAGGAGGCCAAAGACGCGGCCGACAGCGCATCAGGGGATGTCCAGAGGAAAGCAGAAAGACTTGGCAACCAAGCTGAAAATAAGAGCAGGAATTTTGAGAGGGACGCTCAGGGTACTGCCAGCGACGCTCGCCACGAAGCCGACAACCTTGCAGTGAGCACTACCACTTCTACATTCCCTTTTCGATTTACCCAATACTGTAAACTGCTCTTCAGTAGTGGTCAGTAGTGGTGTTCATACAGATGAGAACCACACACACACATTCTCAGCATTTCTGCAATCTGATGAATTGATTCGTCAATTTCGACAGTCCTGAAGGTTGTGTTAATCCAACTGAATTGTCACTGAAACTATTTCTGTTTCTTCTTCCGACAGGGAAAAGCAAGGAACGCCATTGGCGATGCAGGAGATGCAATCAAGAGGAACTTCGACAAGGCCAGCGACTCAGTTGAGAATGCAGGTAAGAATGTGAAGGCGGAAACACAGCGAGCAGGTGACGAAGCCAAGCGCGGAGCTGAGGACGTGAAAGGGGATGCCAAGAGGACTGCCGATCGCATCTCCAACTAAAATTCCCCGAATTTACTCCGTGCGGCACAACGCCGATCATCAGCGAAACACCGCTTCGTTTTCGTTTTTTGGACTAGACTCAAACGATGGTGTTCATATTATAGATTCTTAGTTCAGAAACACGAGACTCGTCTTTTTGTCAGTAGCTCTTGTGATTGATGAAATGCTGCTGCTGCGGGCTTTTGAATTTGTGCAAAGGACAATACGGGGCAGAACATGTTATGGAAATGACCAATGACCAATTAGTGTGATTTCTTATTGCCTTGAGCCTTCAATATTGCAAGGGGATATGTCCACCTGGACACTCCAGAAAAACTCTAAACATCATATTGTGAAATATTGTAAGAATGTGGTACAGGTGAAAGATAAAAATCCAATCTACAATGCAAATCTATGCACCATTGACGTTCTTGAGGTGCCAAAGTTCCTATGTTGTCAATCCCATATAGTGGCCAGCACATCTTCAAGCATGTCAATAACTTTATTTCACACTAATTAGGCTTGCAAAACCATAGATCTAATTTTTGATGCTTCGCTTACATTTAAATCTAGAGCTTGTGAAATTAAAGCAAGAAAATAGAAAAAAGTGAGGTCTAATCCTATATAACTTACCTCCTCTCAACAAGTCTTGCTATTTTACCCACGCATGTTAATACAAGCAACAGAGTCCCACCATAGTCTTACTCATTGCAATTTCGGTAATCAGTTGCGGCTAGTTGAGTAGAGTTGGACATGGTTGAAATGTCCTTTTTCTTATTCAACATTTTCATATATGATGAATATATGTTGGACCTCTCATGGGTTTCACATAAAAGATGACCAACATTTTTGCTAAATGCAAGTTCCCTATGTCTCTCACAACTAATCTCCACTTAGATATGATGAAACTGTGAAAGGCAAGACTGCTATAATAATGTCCATAAATTGGTGTACAAAGCAAGAAGAAAACTCTCCAATAAGCAAGCCGTCTTGCAAGCGTGCATATAACACAAAATCTTTGCACAATTGTGAAATTATGAAGTGTGCAAGCTTGTACGAAGGCTTGTGCAAGGTATGAGCAAAATGGCTTGCAACCTTGCACACAAAACAATTAAATCCTTGCAGAAGTGTGGCTGTGCAATGTGCAAACAAGCCCTATTGTAGCCTGGCACAGAATGCAAAAACCATGCACAATTGTGAATGTGCAAGGATGCAAGCAAAGGTTCTTGCATTGTTCAATATGACACCCAATATGCAATTATGAATATGGAAAGGTGCATACAAGCCATATTATGGAGCCTTGCATACTAGTCACACAAAAACCCTGCACCTTTGTCAACATGCAAGATGCAAGCAAGCCTTCTTGAAACCTTACACGGAACACAAAATCCTTGTGCAATTGTGGAAGTGCAAGATAAGCAAGCCTTCTTGCAGCCTTGCACATGATGCAAAAACCATACCCAATTGTGCATCGTCTTCAAAGGTGCAAGTGAGATTTCTTGCACCATTGCAAACAGCCCAAAATCCATGCACAATTGTGAATGCACAAAGGTGCAAGCAAATTTGCAAACCTTGTTATAACCTTGCACATGACACAAGAACCATATATTGGTCAATGTTATATGCAAGATGTTTAAGCAAGCCTTCTTGCGACCTTGAATACAAGACAAGAACCCTGACCAATTCTGAATGTGCAAAGGTGCAAGCAAGCAACCCTTGTAACACAAGAACCCAGGTGTACCATTGTGAATGTGCCAGGTGCAAGCAAGCCGTCAGGTTGAAGCCTTGCACACTACAGGAAAGCCCTACACATCTGTGAATGTACAAGGTTGCAAGAAGAGCTTACACATCAATGATAAACTCTACTGCACCACTTCTACCTTCGTAAAAAGAGAAGATTGCTGTAGTTCGCAGGGAGAAGAATTTTCAACAAAGCCTTAAATCTCCCTGCTTTTGGCATAAGATCAAAGCATCAGGCATATTATCCCTCCTATTCGAGTACCTCGTGATCGAAAACACTTCGCTCGTGATCAAATTATCCTTGCCATAAATTCGAGCTAGCAGCATTCCATTCACCTGCCATGAAGCTGAGGGAAACGAAAGCGTCACCTGGCAGCGGTAGTCGTTTAGCGGCCGCGACCAGAAAGTCTTGATGCGGATGATGGCTGAGCTGCTTGACGACGAGTACCACAAGGCAGTCGGCAGGAAAGTAGCTCCACAGTCTTTAATCAGCAGTCCTCCAAAGAAGAGTGCAATGGATGCGATGTCATTTCTGGAACAGGCCTAGATCACTGAACAGTGACTCTTCTCGTGCACAAACCGGCGTGCTGGGTTTTGTGGCGGCTTGAAACAAGCGCAAAATATCAAGTGTGGGATTCCTCTTGACAATTAGTACGGTCGAGCGAAACAAAGGCACCAAGCGATAAGAGCATGCTTTTTCTCCTCCACTCCAGAGATCACTTTCCCTCAGAAAGGTCACATTCCTCGTCACAGAGAAGGAAGGAAACCGGGGGTTTCATGGGAGGGCAGAAAGTCGTCGTCATCACGATCTCTGAGCATCTGTGGAAAATTGCTGGTACATTATACGGAAAATTCGCTTTGACGAAGTCTTGCCGTGTTTCAGTCGCATGTGGACGGGTGCAAATCCAGAGCATCAGTTCCGGCCCGCATCTAAACACTGCGTCATTTTCGTCCCTACGCGCATCTTTCCATACCGGTGTCAGGTGTGCTTATCCCGACACAAATCACCAGTCATTCGATTCCATCTAAAACCCGAGTGAATTTCGCGAGTTTCTATCGTGAGGTGCCACAATTGGCTTCGTTCTCTCATGGACAGACCGCAACGCTCGCCTTCTCTGATGTTGTGCAGATTCAGAATTTTGGTTCGCTCAACGTGAGTGCATGCCCCTTTCTGCATGATAGACTTTGGAAGCATTCTGTTTCTTGCAATGCTCTGGATGACTTCTCCTTTGATTTCAGAAATTCTCCTGCTCTAATCACAGGCTGCTGCTACAACTGGTGGTTGCATGAAAAATTCTCCAAGTTTGTTTTCAGACAACATTGTGCAGCATTGCAAGTTGGCAATGTCAAAGAAAAATGGATTTGCAAGATCAATGACAAGGTCCATATCTTTTAGTGCTGTAAAACTATTGAGCTTTTCTGTTGCCTCGTTTGCATCTGCACCTAATTTTCTCCAACATGCATTGCACAAGCTCTTATGCATGTTATAAAGCAGGAGTGTTAGCTGCTTATTTTGAAATTTCATTGTTGGTGAGATACTTCTTCTCTCATGTTGAGATGTCAAGCTCAACTAGAGCTGACACTCATGATGTGCCTCAGTGACCGTTCTACTTTTTGGCGCGCTTAGTGACCGTTCTACATTTTGGCGCGCTTAGTGATCGTTCTACGTTCACTTCGACTGACGCGCGCGCGACGGATCTTGGCCACGGCTTTTGTTGGGGGGACTTGTTGTCGGCAAGGAGGTTCCGTCACTAGCTCTGTGTGTGTACTTGCTGCTGCTGGAGATGTCCTGACCCAGCAGCAGCAGCAGTAGAAGCAGCAGCATCAAACAGAAGCTAGTGCTGCAGCTGCAAATGCTGCAGCAGCAGCCAGAGTGTGTTTTGCAAGAGCTCAAGCTCTCTCCCCCTATCTCTACTGTGTGCACTGCAGCAGCAGTGCTTGGAAGTTTTGAAGCATGGCGGGATTCATCTAATGATAGAGTCTAGAAATCTTTACATGGTATCAGAGCCTGGTACAGGCACAGTGGGGCTGTTGGGGGGGACGACCAGCGCAGTGGCGGGGCACAGGGATGTGGAGCTTCCCACGGATCAGCGGCGGCGACAGCAGCAGTAGCAGATACTGCTCAGAGTGCGAAGGAGACCACGAAGGAGAAGGCGGACCAAACTGCAGATTCCACGAAGAAAAAGGTTGGAGGAACGGATGCGGCTGCCCAGACGATAGGAGACACATGGGAGGTACAAAGGAGACTGCTTCTGAGACAGCAAGTTCTGCCCAGAAGAAAGCGCGTGAAGTTACAGATTCTGCAGCTTCCGGTTGGGGTGCTGCAAAGGATAGATCTTCTGATGCAGTTGGAGCAGCACAAGAGAAAGCAACCGGGACTCCAAATGCTGCTAAGGACAGTGCCACATGCACTTGGAATTCAACAAAGGACAAAGCTTCTAACACAGCTGCAACTGCACAAGATACAACCGATTCGACTTTGAAGTCAGCAAAGGAGCAGACCGATTCAGCCACAGGAGCAGCAAGCACAAGAAGCAAAGGAGGTGATAAGGCAGCAAGAGGCGTTCATGTGCTATTTGGACAAGATGTCAGACGACATCAATCAAATTGTTAGTGAGAAGCTTGACAAGAACAACTTCCATGCTTGGAAGTTCAGGATGACAAATTTCCTCATGAGAAAAGGATTTTGGGACTATGTGGAAGGTGAGAATGAAGACCCTCCAGAGTTGCCCAAGGAAAATGCCACTGCAGTACAGATAAAGGCATTCAAGGATTGGAACCAAGGTGCACACAAGGTCATGTATTGGTTGTCTGTCAGTGTGACAGACACTATGATTGGGCACATACAGGATGCTCATACTCCAGCAGAAGCATGGCAAAACCTGGTGCAAATGTTCTAGACAAATACAAAGGCAAGGAAGCTGCAGCTAAAGCAAGAGCTGCACACTGTGGAGAAGAAGAACATGTCTATCAATGAGTATTCATTGAAGATCAAAGGTATTGTTGAATCCCTTGCATCCATTAATGTATCTGTGGATGATGATGATTTGGTCAGCGTCTATCTAAATGGACTTGGAAAGGAATACAAACCTTTCAAGACATCCACAATTGTTAGGGAGAATGTTCCAAACTTTCGAGATCTTGTTTCAATGCTGATTATAGAAAAGAAAACTTTAAATGAAGATTGTTCTACACAAAACAAGAACAATGTAGAGCAGTAGGCCTTCTACTCAAATACAAGTAGAGGCAGAGGAAGAGGTCGTGGTTGAGGCCAAGGAGGTGGTCGTTTTGGAAATCAGATTTTTGGACAGCAACAGTCAAATGACTCACAGCAACGACAGTCATACAGAGGAGGTGGAAGAGGCTAGTCTCAAGGCAGGGGGGGCCAAAGAGGACGTGACAATTGGAACAAACAACAATTTGGATCAAATTCTAAAGACTGTCATTATTGTGGCAAACCCGGCCATTGGGCCAAAGAATGTAGAAAGAAGGAAAGTGACATGAGGATTGGAAGACTACAGTAGAATAATTATCCATCCTCAAGCAAGCAGGTTGAAGATAGGTATGAGCATCTATTTGTTGTGCAGCACATGCTAAATACAGTGGCTGCAAATGTATCCACAAATGTTGATAATGTATGGTATGTGGATTCGGGAGGCTCTAACCACATGACCCATCATGGTGAATGGTTTAGGGATGTCAAAAATCTGGAAAAAAACTAGGTTATGTAGAGACGGGAAATGACACACCCCATCCCATTACTCATATCGAGAATGTGCCATTAGCTATGCAAGATGGCAAGATAAAGTACTTGTCTGATGTACTTCATGTGCCCAATATCACAAAAAACTTGGTTTCTGTTAGGCAAATGATTGAACAGGGTTTGCAAGTTCGGTTCAACCCTGATGGCTGCTATGTTGAAGGCTTCAAGGACAAGTGTCGATTAGTGGCTAAGGGCAAAAGAGTGGGCAGAATGTTTACTTTGGATGTAAGCATGTTTGAGGTGGAAGCTGTTATGTTTGCACAAGGTGCAGAAGTTGTGGCTGATATGGACATATGGCACAAGTGTATTGGTCATGTAAATGAGCAGCGATTGAAGTCTATGCAGAGTTCAGAAATTGACACAGGTCTGCCAAAGTTTAAGGTGGATGGAATGCATTAGGTATGTGAAGCATGTCAATTTGGGAAACAAACAAAGAATGTGTTTCCGCATGATAAGAATGTAAGTAAGAGAGCACTTGATGTAGTGCACTCAGATGTATGGGGGCCAACCAAGACAGTGTCAATGGGAGGATGTCGCTACTATGTGTCATTCATTGATGACCACACAAGAAGAGTGTGGGTGTACTTCATGAAGGAAAAAAGTGAAGTGTTCACTCACTTTTAAAATTTCAGAATGTTGGCTGAAAAGCAAACAGGGTTGCAAGTTAAGTGTTTAAGGTCAGATGGAGGGGGAGAATATTTCTCCAATGAGTTTACTACATATCTGAAAATGCATGGAATTCAGAGGCAGTTCACATGCAGGTATACTCCGCAGCAAATTGTAGTTGCTAAGAGAAAGAATAGGCACATTCCAGAGGTTGCTCGTGCATTAATGGCTGACAAGAACATGCCACATCATTATTGGGCTGAAGCAGTTGCGACTGTAGTCTACATCATGAATAGGACCCCACAGCAGCAGCAGTGCATGGTATGAGTCCAGAGGAGAAGTATAGTGGCAAAAAACCAGATTTGTCACACTTGAAGGTGTTTGGGTGCATTGCATATGTACATGTACCAGATGAGCTAGGGACTAAGCTGGATCCGAAGGCTGAAAAATGTGTTTTCATTGGGTACTCACTTGAGCAGAAAGGGTACAGATGTTATAACCCTGTCACACGTAAAATGAAGGTGAGCAGGGATGTTGTGTTTGATGAAATGAGCAGCTGGTATGCTGATGTGAAAGACACTATTGGGGCTGATGCAAATGAGCATGTGGTTGTAAAAAATGCAGGTCAACAATCACAAACATTGAGTGGACCACGAGAATCCCCTTCTAGTGGGTTTACTAATAGACCATGGAGCGGTAGGCTCCATCATAATAACAATCCCACAAATACAGGTGATGCATCATATAAAGGAAAAGAGAAGGTTGGCGAGGCCCTTGGTATGCCTGACATTTCTGCAGGATATTCACATGTAGATGGAGAGTTTAGTGGCTCTGAGCAGAGCCTTGATGAGGAGTTTGGGATTCCAGCTATTAAGACACCTGGTGTGAAAAGAGCTAATGTAGCAAATAAGACACCACAGACAGATCCAGGTCCTCGCAGGTCTACCAAGGAAAGATGACCAGTTTAGAGATTGATATATGATGGTTATGTAGCTCGCCATTATGCATATATGGCAAAGGTTGTGCAAGATGTTGAACCCATCTATTTTGAGGATGCCATTGGGCATGCACCTTGGGATAAAGCCATGGATGAGGAGATGGCTACATTGGATGCAAACAAGACATGGGAGTTGGTGCCTTTGCTTGAAGGGAAAAAGGCTATTGGATGTAAGTGGGTGTACAAAGTGAAGCACAACTCGGATGGAAGCATAAGCAGGTATAAGGCTAGATTAATAGCCAAAGGATATGCCTAGACACATGGCATTGATTATGAAGAGACATTTGCTCCTGTTGCAAAGATGGTAATAGTGAGAGCTGTGATTGTAGTGGTTGCATCAAGAGGTTGGCTATTACATCAAATGGATGTAAAAAATGCCTTCTTGCATGGCGAGTTATAAAAAGAAGTGTATTTGGACCAGCCACTTGGATATGAGGATATGAGTCACCCAAATTATGTGTGCAGGCTGCGTAAAGCCTTGTATGGACTGAAACAGGCACCGAGAGCATGGCATGACAAAATTGCAGAGTCTCTTGTCACCATTGGCTTTTGTATGTCAGATGCAGATCATTCACTCTATGTGCGTAAAAGTGATGAGGGTATTGTGGTCATCACTATCTATGTGGATGATTTGATTGTTGGGGGTGACAATGAGAAGGAAGTTGAGCATGTAAAACATTTCCTTAAGCAGAAATTTGACATGAAGGATTTGGGGGAGCTCAAATTCTTCCTAGGCATTGAGGTCATCAAGACGACTAACGGTATATGGTTGTCACAGCGACAGTATGCATTGGACATGCTGTCCAAATATGGTACGGGTGGTTGTAAGCCCATTTCTGTACCATTGAATCGGAATGGCAAGCTAAGTGCAGATGCAGGTGAGGTTTTAGAGGATGCCACTATGTACAGGAAGATAGTGGGCACTCTTATTTACATGACGATCACCATACCAGATTTGAACTACACAGTTGGGTTGGAGAGCCAATTTATGCAGGTTCCTCGAAAGTCACATTTGGATGGTGTGAAGCACACACTACGCTATGTGAATGCCACAGCAAATTATGGTCTCTTTTATGAAGCTAGCACGGAATTGCAGGTGCATGGATACGTAGATGCTGATTGGGCTGGTAGCATCTCAGACAAGAGATCTATTAGCGGTTTATGTTCTCTTTTGGGAGTGCTGCTGTTACTTGGAATAGCAAGAAGCAACCTATAGTTGCCTTGTCGAGCACAGAGGCAGAGTACAGGGGTGCTGCTATGGCAACATGTGAGGTAGCTTGGCTTCGCAAGCTACTTGGAGATTTGGGGCTGCATGTGGACAGACAGGTTGTCATATATTGTGATAACCTTAGCAGTATTCAGCTAGTCAGGAACCTAGTGTTTCATGCGCGGACGAAACACATTGAGGTTCATTATCACTTCATCAGGGAGAAGGTCTTGGCAGGTGAGATTGATCTTATTTATGTCAGCACAGAGGATCAGGTTGCTGACATCTTCACCAAGGTCTTGAGAGCTGAGAAGCATCGCCGATTCCGCAGCATACTTGGAGTGATGGAGTTGGAGTTGAGCTTGAGGGGGAGTGTTGAGATGTCAAGCTCAACTAGAGCTGACACTCATGATGTGCCTCAGTGACCGTTCTACTTTTTGGCGCGCTTAGTGACCGTTCTACATTTTGGCGCGCTTAGTGATCGTTCTACGTTCACTTCGATTGACACGCGTGCGACAGATCTTGGCCACGGCTTTTGTTGGGGGGACTTGTTGTCGTCAAGGAGGTTCCGTCACTAGCTCTGTGTGTGTACTTGTTGCTGCTGGAGATGTCCTGACCCAGCAGTAGCAGCAGTAGAAGCAGCAGCATCAAACAGAAGCTAGTGCTGCAGCTGCAAATGCTGCAGCAGCAGCTAGAGTGTGTTTTGCAAGAGCTCAAGCTCTCTCCCCCCTATCTCTACTGTGTGCACTGCAGCAGCAGTGCTTGGAAGTTTTGAAGCATGGCGGGATTTATCTAATGATAGAGTCTAGAAATCTTTACATCTCATGCACATGGCAGACATATTGCCAGCCAATTTGTGTTGGTATACTCTGTTTGCATCTGTGTTCATATCTCAATCTCAGATTGCTATTAGGTGAATGACTGAGCAATCTTACAAAAAAGTTGATTCTGTGAGCTTTTTCTCCTCTACTCCTCATGAATACAGTCAATCAGTTGATTGCAATCAGTAAAGCTCACAACTCAATTGCTCAAGAGCGGAGTACAACACAAAGGTTCAGACATACCTGTTACCTATTCACTAACACTATCACCCTCACATGGCTCTTATGTACACCATTCACGGCTCCAACTACATAGATCAATCTACACCACAGACGTGCAAATCCTCTATCTGGGATGCTATGATATTCCCTAGTATGTGAGACGCAGATGCCTTGTTCTAATCCATAAGCAGTATTAGTGTACAAGAGACCCTTCCACTAGAATACAAAACTTCATTCCTGTTTCTACATTTTTTCAGTCAGATACTGACTGATCTGTGCACTGCTTAGTACTCTATGAAACACAACACTTGGTAACAACACCAAATTGTTGGACCATACCTTCTATGAATCTCATCAAGGAAACCTCTACACTGAAAATTGCATTGATGCAAATCAAGTTGTGATTGTCAACTTTGTGATTCTGGTCACATTTTTGCCCACTTGCATACCTTCCCCATGAAGAAACTTGATGGATGTTTCCCTTCTTGGAGCTAGCAGGTGGATCTTGAACACAAAAGTTGTGAAATAGTCTCAGTTTCCTGGATATCCATCAGCACTGACCAAAAGAATTCTGTGAATTGATACCTATCTGGACCTTTCAAAGCTTCTGATGCCCGAAACAGTTGCTTTTAGCTCTTCATCAAAAGAAGTTGCAGTTCTCATAAGATTTTCAATCCACCCAAATATGTTCAGGTGATGCTCCTATTTTGACAGCATACATATTTGAAACCAAGCATTCATGTCATTCCTCAATGGCTTGTTCATAATTGAGAAATAAAGCCATTTTCTGACAAGTTTTCCACAGTTGTTGATTTCAGTGAAAAGTCAATATTTGTAGGAGCCAAGCACTTGGACCTTGTTGTCATCATATGTGTAAGTTGGTTTTATACTGTTGTCTCAAATTGAGGATACAGTTGGTGGTAGTTGTAGTCCAGTAGCTGGAAGTGTCTGAAAGCTTGGAACAAATCTTGCATCAAAGTTAGCTGAATTCTCAGCAATTTTGGAGCTTTCTGTCTCATATCATAGGTAGCATCAACTGATTGTTACTGTGGGCTGTTGCAGATCATTGACTTCCTCAACCGCCAAGAAACAGAAATAGCAGGCTCTCTCATTTGCACAGAGGATGGTTGGTGAATATTGGCAGGGGGGCGTGGAAGGCTGACAGCCACATTCTGTCACAAAAGAAGATGATTCTCATTAATCTGCTGTGTTCAACATTCAAAATTTATGGCAGATACCACACACAAAATATATAAATGGTCATGTACAATGGACATGACCCTTAAGGTACTTCAATTTCCAACCACACTCCCTGAACTGCACTAACACCATAGCTTGTCCATCCCTTGACAGTCAACAGGTGTTGTGAGACTTTAGGACTGCTGCCTACTGCTCAGAGATGAACAATTTCTAACCATTGTGACCAAGGAGCACATGATTGCTCTCCCCAAGAGGAGTGAACCAGCAAGCTATTGCATGAAGTCCATGAGCTTGATGTTTTTCACAAGACTGCCACTGCTACATGGCTGACAGTAGGAAATCACAAGCAGCAGGAACGCACACATAACAGAGGCTGCGCTAATGATCATGAGGTAAAAAACACTTCATGGATGCAAATCAACAATCAGATGCAATAATCTGTATTCTTGACCAAAAACTCACCATTTTACATGTCAGAGATTACACTCCAGTTTTGGCAACAGTTATATTTGTGGCTCACAGGCTTGCGGGTGATAAGTTGATAATTCTGCTGAGGTGTGAGCTGCAGGTGAAGCACTATAACATGTTTATTCAAGGACCAAGACACAAGGTACCATCCTGCAATAGTAGTTAAATATTTCCCTGCCTCTCTTCTCCAGCTATATTGTTGAGTAAAAACATGGATAAGGCATGTTAAACCTTAGTTTGAGATGGCACAGATTAAATAACAGCAGCATCTCATATTCAGGTGATGATGTAAAATACAACCAACATTGCATGAGACCCACTTTGTTACTGGGCCATGTGCTTTGGATGTTAGCATCTCCAGGTAAATATTGAGAGTGCTTGTTGTGAGTTTGACCATCTGTAATGGTGGTTAAGTAGATACAAAGACAATTTTGATGAAAGAACAATGACTATCAAGGAAGCAGGCCTCATGGACAATGGAAGTTTCTAGACCAGAAACCCATCAGCTGTGATGAACAGCTTTCGGGATACAGGTTTAGCATCTGGTACTACTTTTTTCAATCTGAACAAGACATCATTCTACAACAGAAAGTTCCAAAAAATCCATGCAAGGAACAGCAGTTTTTACAGCCAAGGAAATCGAATGAAGAATGACATGCAACAGTGAGTTAAAGCTCATAACCACCACTCCTGGTGTAAAGTACTCACATTGGAAGCTGGAAGAGGTGTTCGGTCACCATGGTATTCAATCAAAGGGTTGCCCTCAAAATCCTTGAGTGCCAAATACTTGACACAAAATGGACCCTGAGAGCGCCGTGGATCTCCTGAAGCTAGCCCATAACGGCTAGTTCTCAAAGCCACATGCCACTCAGCAATAAGTGTGATGTGGTCATCCACAGTGAATTCCCGGGAGCTCCTGGCATTGTACCACCAAAGGCCCTTCTTCCACAGAAAAGCTCCATTTGCTGTCACCTCAATCTTGTTGAGGCCAAAGTTTTTGGGGGTTGGCCAAATCTTGCATCGCATGGCGATTTTAAAATGATCAACCATGGCCTTCACAATGATTGTGTTGTCTTTTATCTCATAAGATGATGGCCTGCAAACAAAAGAAGGAACATGGTCACAACAAGTCCCTCAATCACTCCAAACAATTTGGTCATTGCCGGTACAAGCATGTTAGATCTTGAATAGCAGTGATGAGCTGCCAAAACTATCCACTGACTTCATCAGTTCCCAATAGTGGGTGTAGATATAAATAATCCATCATCACACAATGTTCAACATGCATGACTCTTTTACCTTGTCATTCAAGACTTCAAGTGGACAAGTGTTGATAGCATTAGAGCTATATGATTCAGAAAACAGCCATGAAACTTTTCATGATTTAGCAGCAGTTTTGGCATCCAAAAAAATGACCAGTATGAAATCTTACCCCTTTCTGAAGCTTGTTGGAGACTGTGGATCACCATGACTGTGAAAGCTGGAAGCATTGTTCAGCAAGTACTGTCCAGCATTGTGGAGTTGATAAAATTCAGCCTGAAATTTAGAAGAAAGTTACGGTGTGAGCAATAATATATGCAAAGCTCTGATCTCCACCAAAAATTCAGATTCTGGGAGCTTGCATCTGCATTAGTATCTTTGACTTGTATTCAGAACTGGAAGGTTTTAGCCCTTGAAACTTCTTATGCATTCCATTTTGCAAGCTCTCTCTCAGACAAGGATTGCATGAAAGACTCTGATTATTTGTTCTCTGAATTGAAGGTTTTCTTGAAGGATATAATATGGGGAGCAACAACAAATGTAATATGCAAAGCTTCTGTAGAACTTGAAACTTCTTGTGAATTCCAATTTGCAATCTCTCTCTCAGACACCAGTGGCATGAAAAAGTCTACAAGTGTTTGGTCTCTGAATTGTAACTAAGCTCCAAGAATTCTAGGCTTCAAACATTCCTACAGCACCGGAGAAAGTCTCCTCAGATTGGTTTTAGAGCACCACAACCGGGTACAATTGGCTACTAAATTTGGAGCTTTTATGCTGGCTAATCTTCTCCAGTATATTATCACATTGGAGATCCTGAAGAGGTTTGGCTTTGAGCATCAAATGGATTGTTATGATACAGTTGCTGAAATGGATTTGTTTCTTTTAAATAAAAGCAAAGCTCAGAAAGCTCAATTTTGTGTGCAGGTTGGTTGAGTGCAGCAGACATGGCAGCATCTGTTTTCTCTTTGTCGTGATTGTTTGGAAAGTATGTACCTCGAAGCTGAACTCGGAGCTGGAGACATCTTCCATTGTAGTGGCATTGTAGAGGGCGATGATGACTTCCTTCATGCTGAGCCTTCGCTCCTGGTTCTCGTCCAGACACGCCCTAGCCACTTTCACCACGTTCTGGAGCTGATCCAATGTGTACTCATAATGCAGGATCCCTCTGTCGACCATTCTTGGTAGCAGTACTGGCAGCAGCGATGGATCATTTGTGAAAAATTCCTTGCACCAGGTTACCAAGCTAACTTTCTGCTGGATGGCTTTTCTTCCTGTGATGAGCTCCAGCAGCAAAACCCCAAAGCTGTAGACGTCGTTCTTGTCTACAGGCCGCCCCGTTTTCAAGTAGGAGGGATCGACATATCCCGCTGTTCCCCGTACTCTGTGAGAGGCAGTGGGGTCATGCCCCACAATGAGGGCTTTGCTGAGACCGAAATCGGCGATCTTGGCTTGCATGTTGTCGTCGAAGAGGATGTTACTGGACTTGATGTCACGGTGCACTAGATGAGGATGCGCATGGCGGTGGAGGTACTCTAGACCCTGCGCAACGTCGATGGCCACACGCATCCTCGCCCTCCAGTCGAGAAACGTGGCGCCCGGTAATCCTGAATCGCACTTGTGAAGGTGCTGCTCCAGCGAACCATTGGACATCAGTTCATAGATCAAAAAAAGCTCACGGCCTTCGACGCAGTAGCCCAGCAGGGCCACCAAATTCCCATGGTGCAACCGCGATATCGTCTTGAGCTCCGCCCAGAACTCCTTTTCCAGCGTTTGCGGTACGGGTTTATCGGGATTTCCCACGAACACACCGTCGTTTCTTTGCAGTTTCTTCACAGCCGCACGAATTTTAGGCTCGCCAGGAAGCATGGCCGCGTATACTATGCCCTGTCCTCCGCGACCGAGTTCCTCTTTGAAGTCGTTCGTCATGCTCGCAATTTCCTTCAACGTGTACTGCTGCACGATGTTCCCCACATTCAAACCGCTTCCCTTGGGACTCAAACTAACTTGGCGACTGCATACCGAATCATTTGACGACGAATTTTGCACCTCTTCGATTCGCATTACTTTCGGCGACTGCAAGCTCTCCGTCGTTGTTTTCTGATGCTGCGCTCTCCACCAAAACCCGCTCGAGACTCCCACCACAAAAATGATCACCAAGCTTATCACGCTACTCAGAACACTGATAACACCCAATATTTTTTGCGAAAGAGCAGAAAGCGTGAGCTGCTGCTGCTGTTGCTCACCCCTGGTCTCCATATTACTAAACACCAGCAAGATAACAATAATCCCAGCGTTGGACACCAGCCATCTCCAACAAGTTATCTCCGCTTCATCCAACAACGCCTCCACTTTCCCTCTTTTCCCCACCACCTGAGCCTCCACCAACGCACGCTCCGCAACACTACCACCACCACTGGCAACACTACCACCACTACCACCACTAGTAACAACATAACCTCCAGCAGACAAATGGTGATCACTGGCAACATCACAAGCTTGCTCCTTCACCGTCATCACACCACCACAATCTCCCACGACTTCTGCAGGAGATGATGATTCATCATTACACACAACAGCTGCCACCTCTGCAGTAGTATTATTACCACCGGCTTCAGCTTCATCATGTTTGTCTTCTCTCCCTCCATCTTGGAACCCGCTGTTGCTCATGACACAAGAAGATTCCGATCGGGTCACCCATGATTTGGATTGCGTTGTCGTTGAACCCCCTCCGGATCTCCATCTCCTATCTCCGCGTCTTTGCGACCTCGTGTAATCATCTTCCTCCGTCACCTCCGTCGTCGTCTCTTCGAAAGAAGAGCCTGACGACAAGAAGTATGCCGGCTTTTTCTTTGTCTTGAAATCCGTCGCGCGCATTGAAGAAGAACACAATCCACAAACCTGCTGCTGCTGATGAGGTTCGTCACGCACGGAAGAAGCAGCTTTGCTTGAAGCTGTCGCTGCTGTTGCTCGACGACTGTCCTTTCCGGCCCAAGGTTCGAGCTCGTGCCTTTTCCTTGAGAGCGCTTCAGCTCTTACGTGTGGGCTATGGCGTCGAGGTAACATCTCTCGTGAATTTCAGAAAGGGGGCATATGGGTCACGGGGTTGCGCCTTGAGACCGTGGAGTGCGGCACTCTTAACTGATGTGTGTGAGCTTTATTTCAGTGGAAATGGGAGGGAAGAATGTGCAGAAATAAAAATACCCATTTTGGATGGAGGCAAATAAAAATAGGCACAAAGGAAGGCCATGGAATTTTATTTTTTTTCCATTTTGGAAAAGGGTTCGGAGTCCTGGCATGGTAAAAGATTCTGAAAGTAAAGAAAAAAAAGCTGTCAGAACCCTTTTTTTTTCACCTGCCTTTTTTTTGGTTCGTGATAAAGGTCTTTTTTAATCTTTTAGATGACCTAATAAAATGTTTTCTTTTCAAAAGGGAAATTTTCTTATTGGGCTATTGAAAAAATGAACATGCTAAAATAATAACTCTCTTTTTGTTTGTTTGGGGATGCTTAAACTAGTAGTGATCCTTTGCAAAAAATTTAGTGTGCTAGCCTAGAGAGTTTTACAAAAGGTTGTCAATGAAAGATTGTCTCAAATGGAATTGATTCAGGGTGTCTTCAATTTGGAAATTGCTACCATCTTTCATTGGCATAGTTATGGATTCCATGACAAATGCAATTGAACAAGTGGATCAAAGTGACTTCAAAACCTTAGTGATGACTTTGAACAAAATGTGAATACTATCCAGAAAGAACTTTGTCAAGTACTATAAAAGTCATTGGACTTTATACGTACACAAATGTCCATGGAATTCAATGTCAATGTGAAAATTGCTCTCATTTGCTCAGACTCACAAAAAAAACATATATTCGAAAGCTGGCTTGATATGTGCTTTCAATGACTTTCTAGAGATAATGTAAAAATGCCTGGTATTCTCTCCAGGAAGAGAGATCATTTACTGCAAGTCATAAGGCAGATCATCACTTTTTCTAGGGAGTAGTCTTTCTATTTGCAAAACTAGACACAAAGTTTCATTAGTCTTTAGTTTGGGAAGTGATATGCCACTTAGATTTCTCAAATGAAAGTTTTAAGACGAATTCCTTCAAGTATCCTAACATTTAGTCTTCCTATGGATTTTGTTACAAAATTCAGTTTGATTGACAATGAACAGCTATTGTACATATCCAGTCAACTTTATTACTGTTTATCAGCCAGAAAAAAAATCCAAACCTGTTCATCAGTTTCTGCATGGATTCCAGGTAAAGACTCAAGAGCTCATATGTTCATTGTTAGAGAGAGAATGGTCAACGAAAGCTTTACATTTCATTAGTCCAAAAATAAAAAGCTAAGGAATTTGCATTGATTCCACAACCCCACTTGCATTGATGGCAGTGTCAGATTTGCACAAGCTGGATAGCCAGATATAGAATGGTGAATCATCATTGCCATCCAACATCCAAGAGCAACATGCACTCACACATATTCCATATTTAATTTGTGATAAAAATCAGGGTAGAATAGCCCATGAACGATCACTTAAGCGCTCAGGGTAAGCCAGATCCAAGGGGAGGGCTCCATTGTTTCTGGTGTCCAAACAAAACTTGAACCCCTCCTATTGGCGCATCGGCACACTAAAAGTTATAAGAAACGGATTAGAATTGAGAAAGTTACAATCCCTCAAAGTAGAGTGAGTCACGAATTCAAAAAAACAAACTGCCGAATGCTACCAAGCCGGTTCTTGATCACCCAAAAAAATCGTTGTATGTTGCTCCATTTCTATTAGAGTTACAAGATGATTTGTAGAACTAAAGCTGGCACTCCTATAGCACTTTAAATCGTTTTGAATGTGCAAGAAATGAGAAAGTTAGAAGTTTTGAAAGTAGGACAGGTCCAAAGAGAAGAAAAAAAAAGAAAAAACATGTTTTGTGAGTTGGAAAGATAATTTTTCTTCTTGCTATTTTTTCATTACTCCTTTTCATTTGCACTAGAAAGATGATTTCTAGAGCTTGAGGTAGCGCTCCCGTAACATTTTAAATCACTCGAGATGAAGCACAGATGATGAAGATCTAAAGAAGTGATCAGTGATAGGGTAGTGATGAATGATGAGCAGTTCTACCCTATGGTGCATGATCTTAAGTAAGTCCTTCAGTTCCTGATAGTGGTAATGCTAATTCTTGACATGTTTGAGGTTCTTGAGTCTTGAGAATGTTCGACATTTATTTAAAGTTCTTTTCCCTTGCATGAAAAACCTGACCTAATCTTCCTTCTGTATTGCAACATATCCTACAAAACAGAATCTTCCTCTGGCATCCCTGAGGCTCAGGCCTTAAGTTTGAAGCCTTCAGTGCCCTTCAGTGGCATTTTGCCCATCCAGTGAAAAGAAAAACAATTTGGGACCCTTGGCATATGATCGGTAATTTGTTTTTTTCCCAAACTTTGAATGTGGAGGGCACATGTAGGATAAAAACTTGACTTAGTTTTATAGTTTAAACAATATGGTTGTTATTTGAAATAAAAGGCTCAATCCTCTACAGTCCAAAATGTGTACAGTCCTCACCTTGGATTGGTGCAGGGAAGTATCAAGTCAAGGTAAGGATCCTTAGTATGACTGTTGGGAAGCATTTTATACTATTGAAAATTCTGTATCATTCGAATATGTCTCACTTACATTCAGCTTTTCAGTAAAAAGCTATAAGAAGCTATCTGATTTTTCATGAAATTTTAATATATTTCTGCACAGTGTTTCTTGTTTCAAATTTGTGAAGTTGGTGGCTTGCCAATCATCCACAGGAGGACACAGCCCAATTTGGCTACATGTCCTTGAATCAAGTAGAAATTTAGTCTTTAGGATTGCTCAACTTCAGATTTTTTCTCCTCATAAGATGATGACTTGAGGCAAACTTTCGAACAGTCTCTAAATTGTGAAAGGTATTCTTGTGGGCAGTCTTTCAATGTGAAGTTCAATATTTTGATCAATCTTTCAAATATGAAGGGCACATTGGCCCTTCAAATTTAAGGCTCCTTGGGTGAGGGTGAAGCAGCATCTAGAATGTAGGCTGATCTCATTTTCCAAAAAATGAGCAAGGCTTCCTTTTCAGTATCTTTGGTCCAGAGAACATCCTATTGAAGCCCAGACACCCTGATTTAGTCTGAGAATGGGATTCATATAATGCTTAAATGCAGTAAAAAAGAATAGGTGGATTTTACCATGGTATGAATGGAGGTGCTGGTTCAACTAATGCCCTTCAATGCACCTTACAAATCTAGGCCTTGGGTGAACCAGCAACCTACAAGATTCCTACAGGGCAGCAGATGTCACACTTTTGTGCAAGGGCAGGTCACATGAGGATTATATTGTTCTCAGACTTCGGGAACACATACTACCGCCCTGTTGTTATGCCCACAAACTTGAAACAACATAACCCATTGTGGACCTGCCCTTCCTCCATATGGGGTGACTTGGCCATTGCTAGAACACACCCAATCACATATCAATGGGCACCCTGCTGTTCAGGGAGTTCCATGACTTTGTAAGCCAAGGAACTTGCTATTGATGGCAGGGCCTGGACCGTTGGTGGCTAGTGACACTTGACACCACAGGCAACAGACTTCTGTGGTGCTTGCTGAATTACCGATTGCCTAGGAAAATAGACTACGACCAAGGACACTAACAGAATGGATGACCAAGGACCCATGTGCTTCCTAATCCTCTCTCTACTTTTTTTTCGTTTCCCATTGTCTTCCACCCAATCTGGCCACCCTGCACATTGCAAAAGAATTCCACAACATAGGGATTCAATGAAAAGCTACCCACATGAGCTTGCACAACAAAAAAAGCCTCCTCAAGTGGCCATCAACATCACCCTTTGTTGATTCTTTTCTTGACCTTTTCCTTCCGGGGAAGCTTCAAGCAGCTTCCCTTTGCATCATCATGACCTTTTGGGTTTTGTGTTGTCCATCTTGGATTGTTGGTAAGAGTTTGGGTGTCAGAGCATGGAGAGTCTCAAAGAATCACGCCATATATAAAGAAATCTCTTTATAAAAATATCACAACTGTGCAAGTATGTGGGAAGCTCATCAAAGGGATTGTGGGTCTGTCCTGACATATGTCATGAGTCATGACGGGTAGAAAAAGTCCAAGTCTTACGCGACTTGTAGTCTCCAAGCACAAACCGACAAACTAATTCTAGGTCATTTGGTACAAGAAAAAGTCCATGAACACTTAAGAATACTTCAATCATGTTTCATCAAAGACAATGACTCTATGTTTTTAAAAAATTTCACCATATCCTTTCTGCCATTGCAATTTGCCATGGAAGAAACAGGACCCTCAACCCTCCATTCAATTTGGACTCATTCATTAGTTGGGTCCCTCCTCTTTGTACCATAATCTTGCACTATATATACATTTTACCGACAATTTTGCCTTTTCGGATCAAGATAGCCATGAAGAATTTTGTAGTTAATTGTTGCACTTATGTAAACCAAGTTATTTCAAATGGGGAATTCTTTGGGGATTTGATAAAATCCTTCATTAAGTTCACCCCTTTAGGAAGAACATCTGAGGCTAAGAGCTTCTCCCACTTGTGAGAAGAAAAGAAAAACAAACCATTATTTATTAGGAATTCTTGAAAAGTTATATGAGCCATAATGGTCACTGATGAGGTCTGGATAGATTAAACTTTCCCAAATGGATGGGGTGTGTAAGATTTGCTGATGGACGGCCCAAGAATATGAAACTAAAGGAAGGTTTTTCTAGTGTTTTCAGCAAAACAAACAATTAGTCATTTTGTTGGAAATGACAAAAAAAGACAGGAAAGGAAAAAATAAAAAGGTCTTCTTTATCAATTTCTCTGAGCACTTCATGCTGCCTGACTTTATTGGCTTTTGCAATTCTTCCACAAACTTTCCTAATTTCACTAAAAGTCAATGAAATGATTTGTTTTCTCCTTCATAGATCTTGAAACATGGGTCTTGATCTCATTAACATGTGGTGGGTGGGCTCATCCTCTCTTACCCCTAACCCTCACAAGGTACACTCTGTGCACTCTTCTAGCTTTGGCAATTTTTTTAAAATTATTATTATCATTTGTTTTCAATGTGGTTGTGTGTGGACAAGGAGGTGTGTGTGGAGATGGATTGGTAGTATCTACACTACTACAAGTGATCTTATTAAAATCAATGCACAAAAAGTAACTTGGGAGGTCCAAGCTATTGCCGAAAGTTTTTTGAATTAAAAAAATTGTCCCATGTATTTGTAGACTTTCTTTTATTGGATTTACAATTCTCCCAGAAACTTTTGTAATCCAAAGCAGAGGACACGTAAGTTAATGAATAATCTCGGTTTCCCCCTATGAGAATAGATTTCTCTTTCTTTTTCTTTTTCTTTTGTGGAACAAATGGAAGAATAGATCTTATAAAATTTGATACATGCTCTCCCATTGTTTTTGCAATATTGAGAAAAAGCATTCCTAGGTTGGTGTGTGTGTGTGCGCGCGAGCACGAGGGTTTACTTTTCAAGTCACAAGGTATACATTAAAATCATACATAAGAATCACATACCACAGTACCAGCAATAATTATATTATTTGTGTAAAAATGTTGAAATTATCAAAGAATATTTTTCTCAAAGGAACAAAATTTTGTGAAATGAGATAGAGAATACTTTGAAATCTTTCATGAATATTATAATTTTCAGCATGGAATATTCAATTTTAATTATTTATTGGACAGACATGTGTTGAAGCTACCCCTCTACTGTGGTAGGAAGCTTTGGCTAGCACACAAGGTTTGTTTGTTTATTTATTTATTTATCTAGGGTGTGTGTGCACCATTGTGTGTGTGTTTTTTTTTTGTATTTTCCTTCTCTTTTTCCGTCCACCTGTGAAGATGATGACAGACGATGACAGTAAGTTAGTACCTTTACCTTTTTCTGTACTTCGCACTTTGCACAATTTGTACCAAATTCACATCAGACTTTTTTTTAGAAACAAATGTCACTCATCACCAATCTAACAAGGTTATGGATAATTTTGGCTCACCCGAATGAAACCCAAAACCCCAAAAAATAATCAAATCAAAGCACAAACAAATAGAAAACATTTGTCAACGAAAATAGAATTTTTTTTGCTTACTGCCCAGAACAACCGACGTCCACTTATAGCACCCCAACTGCTGAAGGATATTCCTGCGGGAAGGGAAGAAATTTAGGGTTTAGATCTCCGTCTCCCGCGCTAGGGTTTTCGCTAGGGTTTCCTCGAGAAAGACCACGCATGCTACGATCCGCCATCGCCGATCGTGGCAAGCTGCCATGTTTCTTCTCCGGCGCTCTGCTGCGATCTTCTTATGCTGCAATTCAGGAGTGCTTAAGAGTACGATCTATTGACCTCGATGCGTCCTTCATCATACTATGTGCTCTGATGTGCAAAGTCGTCCGACGAGAGGGAAGCTTGGTCTAGGCTTAGATGTTGATCTGCTTATGCCGCGAATGCTGAATTTGCAGAAGCTAACAGTTGTATCTCTGTTTTGTCACTGGTAGCGACTTGCAAAGTCTGTTGATGTATCCAGTCTTGTTTTTCTGAACCCGATACCTACCATGCTGAAGTGCACCCATAATCATCCATGTGTCTTTTTGGCAAGACACAGCATTCTTGATTAGTTTTTGAAGGTTTCGATGGCTTAAATCGCTCTGCACTTGGAGCATTCAAGGAATTTTCGCAACCGATGTCCTCTGAGCAAATAATTCAACACGCAATTCGGTTTTTAGCATGTCTAGTCCTGCGACATGATGATGGAAGCAATTAGGTTTTTGTAGATCCTGGTTTGAGTAATTTCTTGCTCTTACTTCCTTTCTTAATAAGACTGGCGAAGCTCCGGTGAATCTATGGTGTTGATGTATTTGCATGACAAATGTGCGGAATGACTTTGGCTCACTGCCAAAGTTTGAAGAGCCCTTCTCAGGGGTGTGTCTGCATCATCAGAACCCAAGTCTTCAAAGTTCATGACCAGTAAGAATTCAATTCTCTGCTATCTTTTGTTCAACGCCCATCATATGTCTGCACTCTTGAGTTTGGAGTAGGAAGGTGGCCAACATCTTTGGTCTTTAACAATATTACATATAGTATAGGAAGGATGGTATCGACGATGATCCCGACAAATGAAGCCGCCCTTGAACTCGCGCGCGTCCAGTCATCCAGTCGGACGGACGATCGCTTCATTTGGTCGGCCTGGAAGCTGCCCGTGAAGTCGGACGGACAGTATGAAGAGAACAGACACACATGGAGGCAAAAGAGCAGATGATCAAGGAAGAAAAAAAATGTAGCAAGTTCTTAACTCCGCTCACAGAGTCGCCACAGACTGTACCATTGACGGACAGTTTACTTGGTGACTGTGTGCTTAATGAGCAGCTTTTTACTGGGTAGGGCGGCCAGGGCAGACGCTGGAGGGGGTCTGCAGGGGGGGCGGGCCAGCAGGGATGGGGGGGAACGGCAGTCGGATTCTGCCGATGAATAGGTACCCTATCAAACTGGGTTTTTACTGCTGCATTTACGGGGCACCGGTGAAGGCGTGCTGCATTTTCTGGGGCAGGGGCAGGGGGGCAGGACGGGGCAGGGCAGGGGGCAAGGCAGGGGCAGGGGCAGGGCGGCCAGACAGGGCAGGGAAGGGCAGGGCAGGGGGGGGGAGGGCATGGCAGGGGAGGGGCAGGGCAGGGGCAGGGCAGGGAGGGCAAGGCAGGGGGGGAGGGCAAGGCAGGGGCAGGGCAGGGCAGGGTTTTAGGGGGGGGGGTCCGCAGGGGGGGCCGGCCAGCAGGGATTGGGGGGGGGCGGGCAACGGACGGGGGGACGGACACCTGTGCCTTAGGCACGGGGCACACACTAGTAACTTCATAAAGTAAAACTATGTCCAATGAGTGTATCTAGTTCCAACAGCTGTGCTATGGGCAGACCATCTGGTGAGCTGATTAGAGGATTTGAATGGTTGCAGCATGCATTATTGATTATTTTGTGATAGTTAGTTGTATGCATTCCTGAATCAATTCCCACCAGCAGTAGCAGCAGAATTGATCTTGCAGCAAATGATTGTCTTGCTGCTATAGTCAATAATGTGGCATCAGAATTGTACAGGTTCTTTATTTCCCATCCATCTTTGCTCACACTTTTTTTGAATAATATTGGGTTGGATCATTTTGTGCTCATTTGAAATTTCACTTGTGCACGTCAGGGTTGGTAGTATGCTGCAGCAAAGTTTATTCTCCATCCCTAAGCTTGCTTTCTTATAGGTTGAAACAGCTTGTAGCTCTTCTGTAATGTCATATATAGAGAATGATGGTTTAGTTAGAAAAGAAATTGGGTTAGAAGTTGATGTCAAAGTTGAGGCTACTATGAGATTGATGTATCCAGATGTGAATCACGCCACAGCTGTAGGTTTTTTATTATTTCTGAAATAACAAAATGGTTTCCCCTTCTCAATCACTACTCATTTTCATAAGCAATGACTAGCAATTTGTTTCCATGAGATACACAGCTTGTCTATTGAGTGAAATAGTATTAAGGGGTTTGCCTACTAGAAATTTCCACTCTCTGTAAATCCTCTTGCTATTCTCATAGTTAATTTACTACTTGCTATCTATTACAATTGCCTCTAAATTTGCCTTTGTATGGACGGAGAAGAAAAAACATACATATTAGGTCATGAACAAATGGAGAGGTCCATTTAGAGTACTAGAATTAACGTTTTGTGAACAATGTGGTTGTGGGTAGAGTTAGGGTAAATCATTGAAGTGATGAATCACTTCATTTGCAAGCACAAAGAACAAGTCCCAAGCTAACCATTTTTTGTCATAGAGACTCACATGTTTGCCCAAAACAAATTTTCCTCATCTGTTACTCATTTGTTGCATTACCATTTCCTATTTGAGAAAGTAATGTGGCATCCCCACAATCTTCAAAGCATTTCATGCATGTGTATTGTTCAAATCAGTCTTTGTCCAAATTCTTCCTCATCATGCCTTCAAATATAACCTGCACTTAGTACTTTGTAACAAATTGTGATTGCAAATGAGGAGCTATTTGACTTGGATCCTTATTCAAAAAAATTGTTCCCAAATTTCTTGTTTCCACCAGTTTCTTGATGACAGATTGATTGTCAATCATAACCTACGCTAGCCCTCAAATCATACCATACAAGAAATGATTCCAAGTCAGAAAGATGAGACAAATATGAAAGTGTGTGTGCACGTCTCTTTCTCTTTTGTTTTTTCTATATTCATGCAACTCTAGACCCACTGCATGTTGAACTTCCATGCAATTTCTTGATGACAAATTGATTTGTTGGTCATAACCAACACTAGCCTTCAAATCAAACTATATGGGATTTCCAAGTGAGAATGATTCCAAATCCACATTGTGGAATCTCCGTCACTTCTCTCTTGTCATTGCTGCATCAACTCAGCTCTAGGCATTGCTGTTGGCTGAAAATCTCTGTGTATGTGCATCAATTGGGGTGTGTGTGTGTGTGTGTGTGTATCTGTTTTCAAACCAATTTAGCTCTGGACCTGGTTCTTTATGGAAAAGCTCTCTTTGTTTTTGCATCAATTCCACTTTGGACATACTGATGGCTGAATGTCTCTCTATCTCTTACTTTGTTTCTGCATCAATTCAGCCCTGGACATGTTGCCTGGCTGAAAATCTCTGTATTTCTGTCTCTTTCTGCGTTCATTTAGGGCATGCTGCTTGGCTTAAAAACTCTGTTGCTCTCTTTTTTTCCTGATAATTTCAGCTCTTCACATACTCTTTGGCTGAAAATATTTTTTCGCATCAATTCAGCTCTCACCATACTACTTGGCTGAAAATTTTTTTACATCAATTCAGATTTGAACATGCTGCTTGGCTGAAATCTATCTCTCTTTGTTTTTCTGCATCAATTCTTGCACATGCTGCTTGGCTGGAACTTTCTCACATTTCTCTCTCATTTCCATATCAATTCAGCACTGGAAATGCTGCTGCTTGAAGTGGGGTGAAACACTTCATTTTCGTTAACAGAGGTGCTTACATGTGTGTGTAAATGAAGCAAACAATCTTTTCCAAAGTGGATTTCATGGAAAGGTGGTCAGGTTTTGTGTTGCTAAACTATCATATATGAAAATCATATTGTATCATGTTACATAGTCTGACCTCTATCCCAAGCTTCAGAAATTTGCAAATTGCAAAAGAGATCCAAGATTTTGTTAGCTTTGAGAAACAAGTCTTCACCAGATCCTTCAGTTATCGAGCTTGCGGGTTCTTCTGCACCAAAGCAAAAAATTTGCAACAACTACTGTGTCAGATCACCCATTCTGCTTCATAAGCAAGCATCCTGCCAAAACTTCAAGAGAGATGTGGATTTTGCAGTAGCAATAGCGGGAGTGTGGGTGGTGTTACCAGATTTATTTCATGCCACATTTGTGTGAGGCTGTGTTCAGAAGAGCTTTTGAGGTTCACCCAAGCTGCTGTTTCTTCTTCAGCAGAAGCCGGAGAATGTGGCCATGACGAGTTGTGTTGATCCTCGGACTTCATCAAAGGTTTGGTGTCCTTGTACAAGCTGTTCGCACTATAGCTAGAGAGGTCCAGCTCGATGTACTCGCCCTCCTTCAAACTGCCGTGTATCCTGGTGTCGCTAGAAGCGTCGTGAGCTGCGAGATTGGCGGGATCGGTACTATATCCATAAACCCTAATGCTTCTGAGCTCCTCCAGCACCTCCTTCATGTTGGGCCTGTCGTCTTTCTCCGTCGCCAGGCATCGGAAGGCGAGCTCCGCCACGCGGTTCACCATATCTCTCAGTTTTTCCGCGTCAGGTGTGTGCACAATATTTGTTCGAGATCCTTCGTTGAATCTCATCTTCAGGTAAGGATCGATGATTTCGTCCAGCGTACCCGCTTGGATCTTGGCCACTGCAAGAGATGCCAGATTGATTTCCTTGCGCTCGCGCGTCATGTCCACCGCCTTCTTCGCGGTGATCAGCTCCATGAGCACCACCCCGAAACTGTACACGTCGCTCTTGTCTGACAGTTGGTAGCTGTGATGGTAGTCGGGGTCGAGATAACCTGGAGTTCCTTGTGGAGCCGTCGAGATGTGCGTCATTTCGAATGTGGAGGTGGGTACCTGCAAAGTTATCAATTCCTGCTGCAGTCAGTACAAAGCAGACAGGTTCTAAACTTGCAAATCGATACTCGCTGGATCACTGAGTCCTCCCCTGATCGTCTTCACCATACTTCACCCCGCATGATGTAACACACACTGCAGTCGAGATAGACATGCACTCGAGCGCGAATTCCAAAGACGGACAATGAGCTATACTATATGTGCAATACGATTTTTGAAGGATTTGCTAGCGTGCACGCACCAGCCTGGACAGCCCGAAATCCGCGACCTTGGCTCGGAATTGCGCGTCCAAGAGGATGTTGGTCGTCTTGACGTCTCTGTGGAAGATAGGCGGGTTGACGAGGCAGTGAAGGTACATGAGCGCATCGGCGGTCTGAATTGCGACACTGAGCCTGGTTTCCCACGGTAAGCAGGAATCTGGGCCATGGAGGTGTTGAGCCAGGGATCCGTTAGAGACGAACTCGTACACCAAAAGCGCGTGGCGCTTCACCTCCACGCAACAGCCCAGCAGGTGCACTAGATGTGGATGGTGGACGTGCGATAGCACTGTCACCTCGTTGTGGAACTGCTGTAGACCTTGTCTTCCCTCTTGGTTTAGCTTCTTCACTGCGATCACCCGGCCATCAGCGAGCTTCCCCTTGTAAACCGTGCCGAAGCCTCCGCCACCCAGTTCCACAGCTGCGCTGAAGCCTTGTGTGGCGTCCTCCAACTCCTTGTACGAGAACAAATGCGTCATACCAGCGCCCTCTGAGGACAAATTCCTGCTGTACCCTCTCGCCAACGGCATCTGCGCGCTGTTAGACTTGGAGATCTTCATTCTACCAGACCTTCGGCAGAAGCAATAGAACAAAGAAATAACCAGGACAACACCCAACAGACCCCCGAGCACTCCTCCTGTCACACAATGAAAACATGTTGTCAACCAAAAGGGGAAAAGATCCAGAAAAGAACGACACCCAGGTTTTATCTCTAAACCCAAACCACTGCAGAAAAATGTTCAAGCTCGCTGATCTTCATCCCCCAAATTCCGAACCCCAAATCAGGATTCATGGAAAACGATGGCATTCCGAGGATCTTGGGATACGTAAGGAAATTGTCTACATTCTTCAACGTTCTCAACTGGAAGGTGTGGGTGGAGATCCAAGACGAAGTCTGCAAAACTACGACTTTTCTGCAAGTAGGGTAAACCCTAAACACCAAGACAGTATACTAGGAATCCCGAAGAGACAAGTGCAGCAGCGGCTTGAAACCCAGGGCCTCGTTCGAGCACTTACCAGTGATATCGAGAGTTCTCTGCGTTGAATTTGAACCTGAACATTGAAAAGGCAGTAATTCATACAGAATTCAGATCACGATGAATCAGCAAAGCCAGCAGAGAGAGCATACAGGAGATTTCTGATGATCACCAGCTGATTTATATATCTGGAATCTCAAGATGACGCTTATCTTCCAAAATAGCCAGAGCTAAATCTATAGGATTCTTCAGAAATGAGCAGGGATTCTTCAGTGTCCCATGATTCCGGCACTTACCATGGCGAGAAGGCACCGGTGGTAATATTGGCACTGAAGAACAAAACCAACAGCAACCCACAAAATTCAGTTCACATGTGACACAGTCATGCAAACCCTTTAGAACAGTCTGACTCTACAGCACCACGATTCACAAAGAATGGTGTGACAACGCCCTCATGATGTCCGGCAACAAAGATTCTGAATGAGGAGTATATCACTAGACTTCGACTGGTTTGTTTGCTGAATGGTTCCCCTTGAACCGCAACAGCTAGCAACTTAAGGCCTTCAAGCCGTTTTGCAATTGCAGAACTTCATCAAAATGATCCAGCTAACGATGCCAAGAGAAACTTGTAACCTATCTGAAATCCCTTGAATCTACACATCATGATCTGAGCATTTCGGGTTTCCACAAGTCTTGCAAGTACCAGGTGGTTACCTGGTTGCCACTTAAGCGGAAATGTAGTGAGGTCGATATCCCCTTCTGTATTGGAAGAGTTGGAAAGCGAGCCCTGACTGCCGTAAAGGATGCACGAGTTGTATGCGATTGTGTTATAGTAGATCGGCTCGTTGAACGTTTTCGGAGATTGAAGGTAGCAGCAGTAGCCTGCATTTTCTCCGAACGGCTCTGCAGCACAGGAGGCATTCCCTCCACAGTATTGGTTTGCTTCATCCGCAGCACTGCAGTGATCACTGCCCAATAGACTGGAATTGCAGTGAAGAACGACCGTGTTACTCGGAAAAAAGAAAGGCCGGAATACTTCGATCCAGTCGAGTGGAGTGGTGCACTGATCAAAAGTGTCTCCGGTATCGATCATCATAGTACCGGCGGTGAAACTGATATTTAGGACAGCGTAGTTGGCGCCCGTGCTTCTAACCGTGAGGAACAGTTCCTGATTAGAACTGCAGAACAGCGACAAATCCTCTGGACTTTCTCGTCCCTCCGTACACCCATCTCTCCTTACCGAAATCGGAGATAGTTTCTGAAAAACTTCGAATGGTCCACAATGGAAATCCGTGCAATTATCGCTGGTAGTACTATTAGAAGCTTGGCCGAAGACGGAAACCAACAGAACCTCGAAAGTTAGTGCAGCTAAAGAAACGATGCACATATATGTCACCATAGCTAATTATTCGCGCTTCCTGCATATGAGTTGACGCCAGCTGCTGCTGCTGCTCCTCCTCCTCCTCCTCTTACTCCTCAAAACCCCAAGCACTACTACACCACCATATTCCCAGTCCCCCTAATATTTACACCTCGAAGATGTGAAGAAACATGAACGAAGTCACGACAAAGAACTGGCCGCCCGCGGGGCTCATAAACACACGCGGTAGAGAAGCTCCAAGTTCGTCCATGCTCTAACGTTATTCCAAATTGCAGATTTCACTGCTATCTCCAAAACCCCAGCTGCTGCTAGTACTGCTTGTAAACCAATAGTACTAGTCTATACTTTTTCTGCAACAACAGGACCAAAATCTAGGTCGGCGCAACAATAAAAACACTGCAGAGAACCACCAAAACTCGTATGCACAAGAAGCTCTCACTGTCGGAGCTTGCAAGGAACACGCAGCACTACGTCTGCCACTACTACAACAGTTTCCAAAACCCTATTACCCACTTTGACCGATTTTTCCTTTTCTGCAAGCGACAAACGAGGCATATTCAATCCGAGGGTACTGTTTTTTCTAGAGCGGTGCTACAAAGAAAGAAAGGAAGAAGCAAGTTCCGGAAACCAGGAGCTCATGCAGACACGGGACTGCGACGACGACGACAGCATAATTGATAGGAAGAGCAGCACGACTTCGCAGCAGCAGCAGCAATTCCGTCACGACTTGGGCCTGGCAATCAATCCCCTCACGACTTTATCGTTCCGTTTTTAATGAGGGAGAAAGAGAGAGAGTCAAAGAAGCAGCAAAACCAACGACTTTTGTTGCCACTCTTTATCACCGGAAAGAATAATTTATTAAAAAAGATGCAAGAAACTTCCCTCTTGTTTTCCCCCTTTTAGTTAGACAACTCCTCAAAACCGTTCACAGCTCCAGTTCAAAAGCTCCAATTCTAACAATCAAATTCGACAATTCCTCTAAGTAATTCGGTTCAAACAATCTCAGAACAATCGTGAAAGGGTTTTTTTTTTCACACCCACCCTGGCAAAAGCCTTATTTCAAAAGCTCTCCAACACACATGTGTGTATTTCTTTATTTATCTACCTATTTCATTGTCCATCTAGAGATCATTAAAAACCCAAATCTGACCATCTCACTGGTCATTGAAGGTTTTTTTCACACCTATAGTGCTCCACAGAGAGCTTGTTTGTGGTGGATGAGGGGAGGTTGTTTAGCATCCCCCCTTAGCACAAAACCTTCTTCCAAGTTCTCTCTTGTACCCTATCTATGTCCTTCCTCTATATAGAAACAAATGAAAATTAGCATCTAAACACCTCCTTCTTTGAACAAAAAAAGAAAAATGATTGAAAAAGAAACATCATCTTCAGACAAGAAGTTTGAATTGGCTCATTGTGTTTAATGGCCCTGGCCTTTTATGACAGGTTTAAAACAAAGTCATGAGAGGTATGGAATCGTGTTAATTAGTTGCAACTTATTGTCCTGCCTACCTACCTTCAAGACCTAAGTTTAGTTGGGGAAGTTACTTAGGTGAAACCCCATATCAACTCCGTGGCGGTTCTTCCATAAGTGAGTCATAAGAGGCTTGGGGTGGATAGCGTGTTGGTTGCTTTTGGTCCATTCTGGCCCTTTTTATGGCAATTTAAAACAATAATTATGGCTGTTGATACAATTTGATTCAAAACTGACAACAGCTGAAAGAGTGCAAATAGGTCTTTAGCACTGACAAGTTGGTTGGTTCCCAGTCCAACCCAAATTTGTATCTCAAACCTTACTTGGATGTGAGATCTCTTCATCTTGAGTGACAGAGCCAATGAATTAAGAAGCAAAAAAATAACAGAAAACTCCCTGTTTCATACAGAAAACTAAGTGAGAGAAAAACATTTTTGATGAAAAAATGAAATAAATAAATAGTAATTAAAAGATTTTTCTAGCTCACTAGTTACAGCATCTGCAAAAATATCAATAATTTTAATAATACTATCAATAATCCAACAGCTCACCATGATCTAGGTGTTTCCTAAAGTCAAATGTCTAGATCATATTCAGCATGGGGGAGATAGAATTCATCATGTATTTAGATTCTTTGGGCCTTTTGATAGACACCACACTTACAAGGATACACAGAGATAGATGAAATGTGATCAGATGAAGGAGACTAATTTCAAGTCCACCAATTCTGCAGGATCCGTTGGATAAGGAGACCTAAAAAAATGCAAGAATTGCCTATAAAATGAAGAGTTGCTGGTATGATGACCATTATAATCAACATGTTCCTTCGACTTTAAGCAAAAGTATTCTTCAACGAAGCTAATTGGACTCCTTGCCTTTTTCAAAGGATTGTGGGTCCCCATTCCCTCAATAATTTTTTTTTTCCTTTGATCATGAACCAAGTTGGGGACCAGGGGTAATAATAGCCTCCAGTAGAACAACTTTGGCACTACATCCTAGTGGGGTGCATTCTTTTCTTTAGTTTTTGGCCAAATTCTCATCCCACTTGTTAGGATTTGAGGTTTGAACATGAACGTAGGTAAATGCAGTGGTATCTAATTAAAAGGTTTTTTTGATCCCGTACAGCCTCACTTTCCAGCCATCTCTAGGTTGATTACAACCCTTAGTTTCGTGAATGATGGCTACTGGCTTTTAGGCAAGAAAATGCCAAGGAAACCCACGACTTTGGGAGGTTTTAAGAATTTTTGCAAAGTTTTTAGAGGACATTAGTTTTCTTTTTTTTCCATATGTTGAAATCTCTATGTCTACTAAACCTACAAATAGATGTTTTGGCAGAAATATTCATCACCCCTGGAATTTCTTTCTCAATCTCTTCTATGACATCCCTAACATGAGCAATAGGTAGTATGTTGTTAAGGTCAGGGGTGGTGGAAGATTATGTGATTTGTCTCAACCATTTTACATGACATAACCTTCCAGTGAGTATCATACAATCCTTATACCATAGGGGCTAGGGAATTCATCTTTTAATAATTATTTCAGGCCAAGGAGAAAAACTTGAAACTAAATTGGGCCTGCAGGGAGAAATGGAGAAATGAAGAAATTAAATCTGTTGTAACGCAGAAGAAATTGTGAGAAATTGCCAAAAAATTCGATACCAGCGCTGCTAGCCGCAGGCTAAAAGCGGCGACGACCGCATTGTGGCTGGTAGGTACCTAGAAACTGTTTCACAACGAGAGAAAATGGAAATTATATCTTGGAAGGCGATCGTGAAATGTTGTTAAATTCGAAATTGCCTTACCGAAACCTCAAAACTTTCTAAATTAATTATTCGCGGCGCTTGGGGGTGAATTCCCTTGCCGCTACGGTAGTGATCAAAATCTGTGTTGAACTTTAAATTGTTGAATCTGCAAACCCAGACTTTAATGTCATGGAGTGGTCTTGCCCTTGCCCACTATGGTGTATGCATCACCTTAGCTCACCCTAAGCAGCTCACGTGGTGCCATAGCCAGTATAATGGGAAGGGGCTTGACCATTCTTAGTGCATAAGGGACCATATCTACCAACTCAGCACGTTATGTGGGTGTTTCAAATGGCAGAAATCAACCCTGATCCCATTATTTTTTGTTTGAACTTGTTTTCTTCCCACCCCTGCTTACCTTTAATTCTTTAATTTTTTTGAATTTTTTCTCCCTCACACCCCACCTAGTCGCACCTACTACGTATGAATTTTTTTCCCCTCGCCCTCACCCAGTCTCACATACCTACCAACTTCTTCTTTTTTTCTTTTTTTTTATTTGCCCCCCACTTAGTCTCACCTTCCCCTACACACTCACCTCTCTACTTACCTACCTACCCACCCATATACCAATGAGCTCAATTGAAGGTATTCCAATTTATCAAGTAAGTATTTATCCTCACCCTTTCAACTTCCTACCTACTAACCATTGAAGTAGGTATCTACCAAAGTTCCCCACCTACCTAGTTGCAACTACCTTCCCAGTCGTCTTTCTAACTGACCTTTCAACTATCAAAAACGACAACAAGAAAAATAAAATGAGGAGATTACAAGGAATTTGAAATTGTTTACTCAAGCAATATTTAAACTTGCGATTAATATTTTTTGTTAACACCTGTATGAAGATATTGCATAAACTTTAAAAATTCAAAGTGTATGCAATACCCTCAAATGGATATTTTATATACTCCGTGGATTGGAACATTGTGTTTAGATTGTTCTTAGGGTGTTACACAAACTTTTTTTAAATCCAAAATGTATGCAATACCTATTTCATATATGCCATGGGTTGAAACATAGTGTTTAAATTGTCCTACGGATATTGCATAATTTACCTCAAGAAATCTAGACCGTATAACTTCACCTAGGTACTTTATCTATGCCTTGAGTTCGGAGGGGACATTTTTGGTTGTCATGAAGATATTATGTAAACCATGAAAATATACATTGAATATTTATTATCTCTATGTGACTCTTGAATTGGGGGGCCATCAAGTAGGATGGTGATTGTATGCAATGATGTTTTTGCACAAATGCAAGCTTCAATGGTTCAAGATTTTAAATTGATATTTGAATGTGGAATTTTAACTAACAATGTATATGACTTTAACAAACAAACAAAACTTGAACAAAGTTTCAAAATGATAATATAATACCACCACAATTCATTAAATATTTTATTCCACCTCAGTTTGATATTAACTTTTGCAACCCTTCATGCATGGCCAATGTACTATTGAAATCAAGCTTTTTTAAAAACATTATTGCAATACCACCTTGCATACGTTCAAACAAAATGATACACAAAACAAAAAATGTTGCATGAAAAAATTATGGGTGTTATACTATACATCATGGTACAAAAATATGCAAGTCCAAAAATAAGCTAACCAAATTGATGAATGTCTACAAGCTCTTGGTTTCAATAGGGCCCTCCTAGCTTTTAATATAAAAAACACAAGAAATAAAAGAAAAAACATAAAAAGTGAAAAAAAAATCAAAAAAAGAATTCAAATGAATACAAAAAAAAATTCAAAAACCAAAAAAGAAGAAAGGAAAAGCAAGAAAAAATCTCTCTCCCAAAAAACAAAACTCTCAAAACAAAAACAAAAAAAGCTCTCAAGAAATAAATAAATAAAGAACAAATTTTTTTAAAAAAAAAACTTAGGGAGAGAAAGCATGGATAGATAAGAATAAAAAGGTTGACTAGGTGAGAAGGACGAGCTCAAAGCAGGAATAAGGACTGACTAGTGGGTACCCGTTAATTGCTTCGACCAATTAATAACGCACGCACGCTCTCAGGACCTGGGTTTCAGGACCTCAACGCGAGGTTTCAGGACCTGGATCTCAGGACCTGAGTTTCAGGCCCTCAACGCGAGGTTTCAGGACCTGGCTCTCAGGACCTGGGTTTTAGGCCCTCAATGCGAGGTTTCAGGACCTGGCTCTCAGGACCTCGAAAGCTCTCCATCCTACGGTCGTCTTATCTTCTTCCCATCACTTTTCTCTGCGTCCACCGTCACTTTTCTTTTTCCCCCTCACTTTTCTCTGCGTCCACCAGTCACTTTTCTCTGCGTCCGGTGGTCACAGACGGACGCACAGACAGACGCACCAAGTGACTTTATATATAAGATTGTTGGAATAGGAATAGGTGGGAGAAAAAAACCAAAAGCTCACCCCAAGGGACAGGTCCTAGGGTTAGGTTTCATCCCATCCAAGAAAAAGCGTTTTAGCTCACTTTATTGAAATAAAATGCAACTGGAAAGTTCAATGCATGACTACAACAACCTCCTCATTCAACCCAAAACAAAAAGACAAGAAATTTCACACGAGAAGATTAATATAGATACCCCATTTTTTTCAGACTATTTAATTGGCTCTGCCCCAAGAAATCTCTTCAATTTTTTGACTTCATAAAGTGAAATTTATTTTGCTGAAAATCGTATTTAACATATTTTCAACAACATATTTTATCATGTTGTTTTTGAAAAAAAATTTGCAACAACAAAATACTTGCCCAACAATACAATTTTTACAATTTTGACTTGAAGTGGGAATCACTTTAAGGGTTATAACTCGACGCCTAGCTCTATACTCTAGGCTCTCTTTTATCAAATTCATTTTTCATTCAAATTACTCCACTATGTTATATTGTTCTCGTCTCTCACCACTTTCTTTGAACCTCCTATCAAGGGCAAAGTAGCGCACTCTGGGCTTGCTTCTATCCCACTTTTGCATTGCCAAGCCAAAGTGCAGCCTCTGCTCCAGTTTTTTTTTTTGGGCGAATTTTCATCATTTGGCAAAAAGTTTGTGAAAAAAATATCATGTCAAATGTTCCTTTTCAAAAAAATCATGAAACATTTAAGAATTTTCTTTGATCACTGCAAATTAATATAGATATCTACACATTTTTTAAGCAAGGATTTTAACAAATTTGGGCTCCTCATTTTTTTGTGCACTACCAGTGATGATCAACTTTTTTTTCTCCTTATGTTTTCATATGGTTTCCAATAATTGATCATTATTTATGTCAATGTCAAATTTAATTTGAATTAATGTTTCTACACATTGTTGAAGCAAGGGTTTTAATCTATTTATATTTTCATAACTAGTCTATAGCCAAATGTGGTTGTATTATAAGTGGATGATTGCCAATATGGCACTATCACAAAATTGGAAAAATAACAAAGATGTTGTTTTGCCTTAGTCATTTTTTTCTTTGGGCAAAATTTTAAACCGGTGTGCATCTAGATTGTTTAGTGCAAGAGAATCAAAGCAATCCAAAACTCAAATTGTTGTGCAAGATAATTAAATAACACAACACATACTATGAATTACAACATGCATATCATACAACACAATTTACACAAAAATCCTCATTACAAATTTGATTGTACTATTCCACAAATTGTAAAAGCATGATGAATAAACACAAACAAAAATTTTATGAAATTTTGATAAGATAATTTCACAAAATGTCAAAGCATGATGAGTAACCACAATCACAAAAACTGTCGTGATAGCTTTGATCAAATGAATTCACAAATGATCAAAACATGATGTGTAAACACAAACACAGAAATTGTCATAACATGATCAAAAACATGTGCACAACATGAAATCATGTTGAATAAACATTGTAAAGATCAAATTACCATGACATTATGAGAAAACCAAAAAAAATGTCATAATTAGAAATATGTCATCACATCATGACGAGTAAAGACAAATTGTCATGACATGATTTCTTACATCTCCAATTGTCACATATGATATGGTGAGTATTGAGTGGCTTTAAGAGTTTAGAGTTGCAAGTTGGACCCCCATGTTCCTCACAAATTGTAGATAATTTTTCGAAGTTTGGAATCTATATTAATGGAAGTGGAAATCATTACATGAGAAGTATCATGGATTTTGATTTGATATTGTAAGATTCAAAGAACAAATGCACATATACTAATATTTTGATCGTGTGAATTTGATCATCACGGGTAGTCATGAGCAATATAGAGTCCAAGTATTATGTAAAACTATTGTGAATATCATGGGACAGACCTTGTGTGTTTTACACCTTCATCTAACTTGACTACTATCAGGATCTGAAAGACTTCTTTTTGTTCACGAGACTCTCAAGAGCTTCCTCATCAACATATCATTCCACAACAATATTTGGGAATTGAACCAGGTCATCATCTGTATCTATGAGGATATTTGCGGTGACAACCCTACTTAAGCTACCTAGAATTTAGATGTCACTATGCAATTATTTATACAAGATGCAAGATTACTAGTGGGATGGCTGTGGCAATAAGTAAATTGGGGCTTCAATGATCAATCCATGATGAATCCCCCGAGCCTAAAAGTGTTACTGCCCCTTTTGTGCAATTATTTGGTAGGGAGAAGTCCCTATGCATGTTGTGATCAAGGAATGGATTACCAAAAGTATGGCCCTTTTGGTATTCCAAGTGGGCCAGCTCAGTTATTGCACCATTCAACATAGAATCTAACATCTGGTGTCATCTGCATCATTATCATCTTAGAAATGAAAAACCAATGCACATGACTAACTGATAGTTTGTGAAAGTGTAATGTCAGGCCATTGCACACATTTAGGCATGCACACATTTAGGCAAGCACACATCAGCTACATACTTGCATTGGAAAACAGGAAACCTTGTGGACTTTCTGAATTGCAATCAAATTGCACTTCTTTTGTGTTGTACGATAGGCAATGTAGTGGCACTCATGCGGTCCAGTTTCGGGAACAAAGACATCTATCTCAGGGAGGATATTTTTTGGAGACATTGATGTTCATTGTGCAGATTAGTGTTGGGGTTAAGATTGCCAGATTCCAGTTCTAGCAAGGAAGGGAGAGTCTGTCTGCTCCTGGACACCCAAGAGAAAGTGAAGAGATTTTAGTATGACTTGTTCAATCACACCCTCCTGCTGCCAATGTTGCTGCCAAGGTGATCTGCCACATCTGTGCTCTCATCCCACCACTAGTGACAAAGATTTAGAAGAAGCCCTAAAGTTCAACCTCTTTCCAGCAAGCATTATTAGTGCATTGTTTGATTTCCCAGAAGAATGAGTTTTCTCCTCATCAGAAAGTGGACACAAATGAGAGAAAATAGAGGGAACATAGCCTGATTCACTTTTTGAATGTAAATTACTCCAATTTGATTTATTCCAATCTCTAATGCTGCAAGAGGAGGCAAAGATGGTGATGTCAATCTTGGTATATTTTGCCTCTTCAAAGACCTTGATGCTCTTTTGGTATTGCCATGAAGAACACCATTGTTTCTACACAGGGTTGATTGAACTGTGGCAACTTGTTTGAGTTGTGAACAGAAATAACTCAAATAAATTGGTTTCAACTTTCAACTTCTCTGACAGAAGATTCTATGTGAAGTCATTGCAAAACTGACTCAGAATTTAGTTCTCCAATCAAGATTTTGTTTGATGATTTGTTGTTTTTAAAGTGCACAGATGTATCATGCTCTTAAAAATTGCTCTGATTTCTTTCACTCTTGCTCTCTCTCTCATCCTTGTTCCTTGTTAGTTCTGTTTTTGGTTTTCTGTTTGTTTTTTGTTCACAAGCTCATGTTCTTGGTCTCCTTCCCTCTTCTCCTACTGTAATATTTTTCCCTCCTCTTCCTCTTTCCTTGTTTAATTATCTTTCTGGTGTTTTACTCTTTCTGTGTTTACAAGCTGTTGGTTTCATTTGGTCTTTGCCTGCTCTTTTAATTTTGTTGAGATAGCCAGATTTATTGCAATTAAGAATTAGAATATCAGACACCATATGTGATTTCATTCCAGCATCCCATACAGTCTGTGGCTCAGCATAACTTCTCTTTATATCAGCATCCATAGCAACAACAATTGACACTGCAGATGAGAGCCCTCATTACATAAGTTTACAAACAAGCAAGATTTTTTCATATTGAGAAAGTAATTCATTACATGAGAGAGTCAAACTGTTCAAGGATATCATGTGGCACATGAGATTTACATTACAATTTAGAGCACAAAGTTTTTGATCTTTAGAGTCTAGGGCCGGGATGCAGTTGCACGTTTCTGGAGAATGCCAGAAGGTGTTGATTTCTTGCCCCCTGCTTCATCAACTGTTTTGGTTCTGCTTTGAGGTGACCGGTAAGCACCTCCTGGTGAGTCCAACTTTGGTACTCCTTGAATTGTACCCCCAGATGCCTGCATTGTGTCATGGAACAGTAGATCAAGTTCACATCAAAATCATGAGAAACAATGATATCCAATGACGTTTTAACATGGTTCTAGATAATGTGAATGCAAGATGAATGTGATGAAAAAATTTGCAGCCTCTAGCAAGTACAGCTCATGGCAAACTCTGAAGAATCCAATTGTTGAAATATGTTTCAGGCTCTCAAGCCTAGTTGTCGCTTCCTGTGTTCAAGCTCTCAAGAATCCAATTGCTGCAATTTATGTGTTGAAGCTTCCAAGACAATTGATGCTGTATGTGTTCAAGCTATGAAGGATCCAATTGTTGCTTCATATGTTCAAGTTCTCAAGAATTCCGTTGTTGCTGTATGTGCTCAAGCTCTGAAGATTCAAGGATGCAAATTTGGTGCATGTTTGGACAATAGTATGTTTGTGTATTGGACATGAATAAGACGAACCTGTGTGTTTGTTTTGGCAGCTTCTCGGATGGTGTTGCCTTTGCCTGTACTGAGCATGGATTTTTCCCGAATGCCAGTGGTCACAGCATCTTGTTCACCTCGCTCTGTACCTTCAACCTTCTGGATTGCTGCATCTGCAGAGCTAGAAGCAACGGCTCCTGTGAGAATAATGGCACCTGCCAGGGTCATTGCTGTCGTGAACATGAAGCTGCGCTTTGATGGACTCCGGACTTCTTCATCTCTCTGATTCAATTTCCCAGTCCCGCCCCCCCAGGGACACAAAAAAATACCAGATTCAGAAGAAAAGCAAACAAGCAGCCACCGCCATCTTGTCGCTGAACGGTTCAACAGCAGTCATTAGAGCTTTGAAGAAACTTGGAGACAAGGTAAATTGTCAAGCTATAAACTGTACTTCTAAATATCCTTATCCAGGAAGAGTTCAGGAAAGCTTAGCAAAGAGGAAAGGCAAAAGAAATGCTAATGTCATACTTTTTCTTCTTCTTCTTCTTCCTCAGAAAATATTCATAACTTCTAGCATCGAGCTCTCAAGAGAGGAAAAAAAATCTTCAATGCATTCCATGAGATTTTCGAGGTGGTGTAAAAGCGTACAATATTTCCGTCTTGAGAAGCGACTGCCAACACGCCATCAAAGCTCCGTCGTGATCCGCAAGGAACTAATTTTCGCGTGCGCAATTGTTCCTGCAGCTTCAACCCCGGTACTGATCCTTGCTGCCGTAATCCATGGGCTCCACTACGACTACTAGTACTCCCCTGCCCGACAACTGCTAACGACGGCAGCGTCGCCAGCTCAAACACTCCAGACGTTGCTGCTAGAGCCATAATCACCCCCACTCACAAAATCACACAAACCAAAAATTCCCACTGATCTCAAACTCGAGACCTGTTTCGGTGACAAACAAGTGTGCTGCTGCAACAGATTACAACAAGTCTAGCAACAGAAATGCAATTCGAGCTTGGATTGAAAAACCCCAGTGGAATCAAGCAACAATTTCTTTCAACTATGAATTACTACTACCACCACTACCAATCAGTAATTACACTTCAATATTTCGATCGACCACAATCTCGCGTTGCAAACTCGAGACTTGTATTGATAGATTTCAACGCTTTAGAACTGTTGCAAAGGCGTGAAGCGATTTTTTCCATAAAGTAATTTTTTCGTCAAATGCATGCGCGCGCGCGCTGAGAAGTAGAGCTCGATCGAGATCCGCGATGTCCGCCGATTGGTGATTATACAACGTGTCAGTGCACATGCATGCAAGGGTTCCACGTGACTAGAGGCTTTGGATGCCAACAACCCTAAAGAGCTGCAAAAAACTACATCTCAACTTTGTCGCCACTTTGCATTTCAGGATTTGCAGCTTCCAAATTGCTTGCTAAGCCCATTTCTGTTTGTGTGTGTGCGTCTTATCTCTGAGAAGAATTCAGTAGGGGGGGGGTTCAAAGGCTGATAATCTTCTGATTATCTACTTGTAATAATCGATTATTTTAAATGTTCACTTGGTTACATATGATTGGATCGATTGTTGATTCATCGATTATTCAAAACTCTACTCAAGAGCAAAGTTGGCTTGAATTTGCAAGTTCATTTTCTGCGAACTTTATGGCACATTTGGGAACTTCATGGAACATCTTATATTTTAACAAGTTGCTGAATCGAACTTGCCATAAGCGGAGCAGAGCCATCATTAGGCTATGCTGCTGTTTTTTATTGCTCACTGTTGATGGATCAAGGTTAACCAGCACCTCCACAGGTACACTCACCTTCTCAAATGAGGCCTCTTATTACTTAGTGGGTATGTTATGAAGTGGATCTAGAGTTGCCCAGACTGATTGTCAGAGAAATAAAGAACAACAGGGAGGAGGCCAGAGTTAAATATAGGAAGACCAGGGACAGACTCAAGAGGTCGAACTCCAGAGCAATAATACTATCGCATCACCTTAACAAACTAAACAACTAAAAACTGCTCAAGAGACATCACAGAGAAAAACCCTGAAATAAAAATCAAGGATGGGAACCCACCCATCAAAAGTACAAGGGAAATGAGAACACAATTAAACACAATCCAAAGGGAAAACAAAAGCAAACAATCAACAAATAACCTGGCAAAGATTTTATGCAAAGTGGGCACATGACAACAAAATGACAATCAACAATAACAAAGAAGACCTAAGATGAAAAAGCTATCATCTCACTTGTCACAAATCGACTATTGACAAAGGTGCACTAGCTATGATGTGTGAAAGGGATTAGGTACCCTGCTGACCAAGTGCAACAATTTGTTGAGTAATCGTTATAGCTTGCACACATTGTAGGATTATGGACACACATTATCGATAATAAAAAACAAGCAACAAGAGTACAAAAAAAAATTGTTGATGACATGCAATAATGGTTTGTGCACAAGCGATCATAAATGAATCAAAATGGGAATGAAAACATCCATATATCTCAATAACAAGGGGAATGAAATCATCATTTGGTACTCATTTGGGGTATGATCATGTCATCTCCTAAACAACCATCATTGATACATGTGTTGTCATCATCAATATTTACTAGACCATATTTATACGAGTCAAATCAACAATGACAACATCCATCAAGGTTTGAAAGTCATCTCTAGTAATAAAAATATACATTTGTTGTCAAGTGTAACAAGAGAAAACCTAAGAAATCTCTCTCTAAACATGTGCTCCACTCTCCAAACAATAGTCACAACAGTATCTTAAAATGTATCATAGATTGTTGTATGTTCACTCCCACAAGGGCACTAAAACAAATAAGTACCTAAATCGTCAATGGTATGACCACATTGACACCGTGAAAAAATGGGCAACCGTAAGATGTGGCAAGCCAAGCCGAGTACGTAATGTTTTAATGAAATGGATTATAGATAAACGAAATGCAAATGTGGGAAAACAAGCTAATAGTTAAGTGCCTGCCCATAGACTCGCATACAAACAAAACAATATGCATGTTGGGCTTCTAAAGGAACATCTACTAGAAACAAAGTAAATTCCTACTGGTGTAAGCAATCTACCAAAGAAGCTAAAATTGAGGATAAAACTAAATCACAAAGGGTGGGACTTGAGAACGAACACCCTGAAATAATAAAGTTTGAATATTTCATAATGCCATTTGAAATGAAAGAAATGTTAATCTAATCATGTGCTATTACATCCAAAAAAATAGAATGATCATCTTGCTAAAACAAATGACAAGTGCAAGAATTATCAATGCCCAATGTCGTAAGAATGTGAGAACAACAATCCAAACTACAAAAGGGAGGTTGAACTTGCCCAAAAAAATAAGAAGAATAGCTTGACAAAAAATTAGGTGATCAATAGAACCATCAAAAAATCCCACATCAAATAACTTCTTCGACATAATTATGGTACGAGTATCAAACTTAGTGTAATACCGCAAAAGGTAATGAGCACTATAGAAACTTTTACTTAATTTATCAACCTTGTGATGATTTGGAGCCAGTAAGCTTAAACACAACACGGAGAACAAAAGATGATATTAAACCTAGGAAATATTAAATTTGAACTTGCAAACCTTAATTTATAATGTTTAAAAACCTGAAATAAGATTTGGGGTATTTGATCAATTTTGCAATGGTATTTCATATTAGTATTTCTCACATTGTGTTGGATTGAAAACATTTTTAATTGCTAAATTGATGGTGCAAATGCTTTTCACATTTTTTTCCAATGGTGTTGTTTTCATCAACATTGAATTGAAAATTAATTTGGTTCTGAAATGTTGGAAGCTTCATTGTAATTTTTCTAACTTCATTTTTACTTTGAAGCTAGGGAGATTAGTCAAGGTTGTAGCTTTATGAGCTTTTGGTTGCAAATCAATGGGGGGGTTTGAGAGTTCCTAATATTGAGTTGGTGGGCAATGCTTTTGTGAGATTGAAAGCCTTGGATTCCCAACATTCCCAACTAATTGCCAATGCATTTCCCGTCATGGTAGTAAAGCTATAATTTGCTTATGAAAAACCTTGCTTATAAAAAGCCTTGTTCGAAGTGTTGAAAAGATTTGATTCTGGGGGGTTTGCTGACACCCACCCAATGCTTTGTAAAATCCGACCAACTAAAAAAGATGGAGAATTTAAAAGAGATGGATGCTTTCACAAACATCTGCTTTCCACCAATTATATATCACATCAAATTTGAGGAAAACCAGACACCAATGTTTCCAAGCTTTTCTTGCTTCCTTCTGCTTGGGTGCTGGAGATTTCCTCTAAGGAAGAGACTACTGAACAATGCTCTTTTCATTTGGTTCTACATTTTGAGGAATGTTCACCATGTGTTACTGTATGTTGATTTTATGTGAACTCCATGGAACATTTCCTATTTTAGCTGTTGCTGGTTTGAACTTGCCCTAAGGGGCAGAGCCGCTATGTGATGAGCTTCTTGTAATGTGCTACAAAACTTGGTGCTAGAAAAATTGATGCCCATGAGCCGCCAGTCATGTTTTTTAAATGTTTGTATTATGATAGTTGCTCCAGCACAGACGCAAAGATATACAACAAAGGAAGGTGTTGGGGAGGATGTAGAAGAAGATGATGTATGCACAACTTCATTTGATGTCAACAGAATAAGACTCATTTGAAAAGGATTTTTCTCATCTTCATAGAACATTGTTTATTCCAGCTTTTGTTGTCCTACAATTGAAGAGATTCTTGAACAAAAGACAAGCTAAGTGAAGCTATAGCATACACGTACAAAAATTTGGTCTTTTATGCCACTGTAGACATCTTCCAGCCTGTTGTAATCCCATGGAAAAAAGACTCAGAAGTCTTGAGAAAGCTGCTCAAAGGAGAGGTGGCTTGCTCATTACTAGAAGATGAAGATTCAGGAGAACTAGAAATGGAAGAAGGTGATGCCTCCTTGACTCCAAGAATTGGGTAGTTCCGTTTGATTGCCTCCACAGTCTTGTCTACAGGATTGCCTGAGGCATCTGTAACATAGAATACATCCATTGCCTTATCACCTTGGGTGGAGACATCAGCCCTGGTCACTGACAGGCCATTTTCCCGAAAGATCTGTGTTACATCTGACAACAGCCCCACTCTGTCGCTAGTGCAGAGCTCTAGCCTTAAGCCCTGCAAAAATCCACAACATACGAAACAAATTGTGTTCAGAGACCACACACAATTGGCAACTATCACTCTCTCTCAAGTGATGAGGACTGGCAAGAATCCTCAAGCTTTTGTGTAAATGTTTGCAGTGACTCATGTGGCACCTTTGACGATGGAAAGAAGAAAACACTAGAATATTAAGTACCTTGGAGGACCTGCGCTCAATTGCTGCCTCCAAGCACTTCTTGACATGCTCTTCTGCATCTGGACTAAGAGTTCGACCATCCGTTTGGCGAATATGGAACTCCTGGATAATTTTATTCCACAATGGCAGCTCCTCAGAAAATTTGGTCTTTAACATCATTGTTATTGCAAGCACTTCAATTTTCAAACCTCCTCATAAATCCTTTGCTTCAAGTACTTATGAACCTAGAATGGGTAGTAATTTGATTGCATACAATTGCTGCTATAAAAATTCTATTGATGTCATTAACAGATATGACACTTTATATATATCAGACCACCTTCTTCAGGTAATTCATTTTTTTGATCAATCAAGTATTGCTATTTATCTTATAAATGCTGATCTTTGGAACTGTGAATTCTAATTTTTCATTGAAAACTCTTGATACTTCATTATCTGTTGGAAATCTGGATCCAGCATGAAGAATTCAAAAGGGAATCAAGTGGGATACCTGAAGCGCCCATGGACCTGAAGAATCGGGAGTTGCAGTTGCATGGAAAACATCAAATTGCATATCAGTTAAAGTGCAAACTGTATCAAAAAGAAGCTTTGGACGGTCTTTACACCGTACATTTATAACAGAGTAGCCCCTTTGATGATGGGGAGTTTGAACTGTGACTGTTGGCTTCTCTTCTTTCCCAGCCATGGACTTGGACTTCTCAAGCTGATCATTAGCTTCATAATCTTCGTCGGCAAGCATCAGCTGATGTAAACGTCTTTCGGTATGTGTGGTGCCATCAGCCACAGTTGTTGTTGCATTTCTTCTCTCATCATCACCTTGCATTACAAAGTGAAGCTTCTGTTTGATGCTCTCCAGTTTCTTCACATTTGTTAGAGGGCCTGAAGTGTCCTCATCTGTGATGTACACCATGCACGCAACTCTTTTATTGTGTGTCCAAAATTCTGAAGCATGAACCCTACAATTCATGTCTGTGACGACTGCAAAAACCTCTGAGAGAAGCCCAGGTCGCTCTTTTCCGGTGAGTTCTAAGACAGTGTGCTCTGTACTAGACTCAGCTCCCACAAACTTCCCAGCAGCACACCTTGAAAATTCAGCTGACACTTTACTCTTCCTTGTTCTCAAAGCCTGCAACCAAACAAAGCGAGAAATCCAACAAGAGTATTAAGACTCGACACATGGTCAAAATCTCATGATATTGGAGAATTCATTACCTGGTTGCACATGAAGGTCTTAACTGACTGAAAATCAGAAATCAGAGAAATCCTTCGAGCTCAAAAGAGGATTCATGCATTTAAAAGAAGTTGACCTTCTGGATGTGCTCCAAAACATCTGCTTCCCGAATTTTGTTTCCTTGCTGGTCTGTGACATGAAACACTGCACCCAATGGACAGAAAATATCAGAATAGACAGCAACTGCCACAAAGGTTATAAACATGCAAACCCAACAAGTAGAATTTTGATTCCAAACATGAAAAATTAGATGAAGGTTGTTGAGACAAAAACATCTAGTTGCAAAACAAAATGAAAAGAAAAACAAAAACATTCTCACCATCCATGAACCATCCACCATCAGATGCAATATATGCCTTTGAGATATTCAAATCAAGATCTGTCAACTCTTGAACAACCTCAAGCAAAATCCCATGCTTGTTGGCACTGTTCACCTGATTGGCAGAATCAAAACCAGCAGATCAAACACGCAAACAGTTTCATATCACAGGGCAAGTCTTTGGAGTTTGATGCAAAAACAAATCTTGTGCAAGTTATAGTACCTTCACAAGTGTTGCATCATCATGAGAGTCATTGTCAATTATTATCCTGCACAAGTGGGAAATGTGAGGAGGGTAGACTCCCAAGACTTTCCCAAGTAAAAACTTCTGAGATGATTGTCACAATCGCATTGCCATGTGCAATATATCACAACAACATACTAAGGATTACCAAATCAATCATGAGATATATTAATGCTGAATCAGTCATATTTTTGACAGAGCCACATTTCATCACATGTGTTGTGAGGTAAACTTTGTGATTTCATCAATTTCTCTATGAAATTTATTTGGTATTTACCATAATTTAACATTAGTGTGATATGTTTTCATAGTTGGTACCACATTCAAGTGTCAAGGACTACTGCCATATGAAAAGCCATATTCTGTTGTAGTGTGTATTACTTGAAAATTGATTTTTTTTGCTGATGAGAAGAGAATTAAGGCAAAAGAAATAGAGAAGGGGGAAAAAGCCCTCCAAAGATGTAAATGTTTGCATACATACCGAGGTGGGTTAATTCGTGAGCTCAAAGTTTCATACTCAGGATCAAAGTAGGGCCAGCTCACAACAGCCGTTGGTGGGGAAAACATATTTTATTCGAACACCTACAAAAAGGAAAACACAACCTTTTTTTGAATGCTAAATTCTTGATTCTTGGCTTGCACTCTTGACATTCAACATTGAAGTGGGGAATTGAATCAAAGGACATATAAAGCAATCACACGAAGCATGAAATCATATTAACCTCTAACATCACAACAAGCTTGAATGTATGGATTTGTATACTATGGTAAGGCTCCCGCCCTAGGGTGTTATGGTTGTAAGCTCCCCAATGGCTGAGGGGCAGTAAATAACGGAGGCAAAACACACAACAGGTTTAAAGTTTGAACATTTGTGCAAAGTCTGGAACTCTCTGAGAAACTAGAGTCATGGAGCCAAAAACAAGAGGGAGGGAAATAAACCTTAAGATGATGACAAATAGAAGTTATATGTCCTTGGTTCCTAAACCCTCTCCTGATCTTTTATAACTGGATATATCATTGAAGCTCAAAAATCTTATTGTGAATTTTATGCTAGCAAAGATTTTTTTTTTGATCCAGAAGATAACAAGCAGCTTATCATGGCTCTGCCTTATTAGGGAAGTCCAGACCAGTATTCAATCTTTCCTGAAGGCAGACTTCACCTCTGAATCAATAAGAGCTTGAAACACAAAACTTTCTGTAAACAATGGCTTTCATCAACCATAAAATCAGACATACCCAAAATATTAATAATAATACTAATGTTAAATCCTATGGTCTGTGGTAAACCTTGGGCGCAGCACAATAGTTCAGAGAGGATTAGAATGATTTCCAGGTACATAGAATTTACAGACCTTAGGAACACAATCCTGTTTTATAGTATTCAAGTCTTTGGAGATGAGGCACCAGAGATGTAGCTAGCTACTCATAACTTTGTCTGTTCCATCAAGTTCTGCAAGCGAGATCACTGAGACATTAAATGGTGCATGGCAGATTGTAACGAAATGGCTTGACAAGCATTACTACGTAGGCCTGCAACTCCTACCAGCTTCAGCTAGAACGTAATCTAGTTGTGGCGTGTTGTGCGAGTCCGGGCTTTTGGTCGTATTCGACCCCCAGTCTCCACAAAAAGGTTCTCTCTCTCTCTCTCCAACTCTTTGCAAATCTCTCACATTCATGAAATTCAAACCGAAACAAACCACAAACACAAAATCAGAAGCTTCATAGCGACACCAACAAGTACCTTCTCTTCGCACTTCGTTTCTACACTGTGTGAATCTCCTCCAAAACCCCCCCCCGCCCCCCACCCCCCGGCCCCAAAAAAAGAGAAAAAACACTCTTTTAGTATTCGGCAGAATTCACAAGAGGAATTCTTCACCGATCCCAGTGCCCACAAACCAAAAAATACAAAGACACACACAAATTTAACTCCTGATGATACTCAAGAAAAATTCCTTCCTCCCCCAAAACCTCAACTTCCTATCAACTTCTTCATAGACATCACCAACAAACACACGATTAAAAAAATATTATTACACGCCGGTGTAGACGATTCATTCGCCCTTCAAAAAAAAACATTAAATTTATTGATTGAAGACGGAAAGAAAAACAAAAACCAAAAGGGGAATCACTCCTTCTTCGTCGGCTATGCATCGAATCCCGGAGAGCCAACCCTCCAAATTTCTTGGCTCCTACCTCGAGGGAAGGAATCAATCCCAGCACCGATTAAAACCATATTTATTGGCACCAGTAAGGTCCTACCCTATAAAAATTTAAAAAATTATTATTTTGGAAGAATTGTATTGTTGTAAATATCTCCTTGGAAAGAAAATGGCTTTTTGTGTCCAACAATAGGTCTAGAAATTAGAAGTGCATTTTTATTTTTATTTTTAGTAGTTTTGAGAAATTTGAGCATTTCTTGGCTCGTTGTTGGGCCCCAAACTAATTAATAAAATATTATTTCTTTGGGGGCTAATGCCAAAAAGTAGCGATCAAGGTTGCAACCCTCCCCTCATGCTTTCATTCTTTCTTGATATTGTTCTTTTTCTTATCTTTATCTTTTCTTTTTTCAAGTTAAACATTTAAAAATCAGACCGTAGTGAATGAGCATCCTTTTCTTTTCTTGGGTGTCTTCAAAATTGGGAACTTCGTGGCTAATTGACTTACTCTGGGCATAAATTTCTACTCTTTTCAAGCTCTTCTCCTATTGCAAAAAAATATAATTTGAAATCAAGATGGGCAGATTAGTTGTTGGAGTTACAAACATTTGAAGGGATGCATTTAAAAGGGCTGAAATGAATGAGAACTTACATTTGACACACCCTTTTTCACGCAACACTCCAATATTTTTCATATTCAAAAACAAACACAACAGCTTGACAAAATGAGAGAAAACTGAAAAGAGATAAAAGAAAGGAAAAAAAAAAAAAGATTAAAAGGTTTGGTTTGGTTTAGGATTTGCTTTGATCTTTTCTCGTGAATTTCATCAAAAGGACAATATTTTATTACAACAATATTTGTCCTCAAGGGTTGCAAATTGGCCTTTCAAGTTTATAGGTATTTTTTTTCTGCCTGGGGGCCAAGTCAGGGCCATAAAGTGCTAGATTAAAAGGAAAAAAAGGATCAACCTTGACTCCTAATGTAAAGCTCTTGGAGCTGATTTCAGCGAATACACCAATAGGAGTGCTTAATTTGAGTTCAACCTTAGCCTTGACTCCTAGTGTTAAAGTGGGCCCTAGAACAAGCTTTTTATTATTGTACACTTTGGTGGGGTTTTGGGTCAGAATTTTTTTATGCAATCTGGGACCCACTAGAACCAGATTCTAATTGCTTTTTCCCATTTTTTGGGAGTTTTTTTTTAAATTCCCAACTACATTTTTTTTTTAAGGTTTTTGCAGTCTGGTGTCCCTTTAGAAAAAGATTTCATATTTTTGTAGTCTAAATTTGTTTAGTGGTAGGTAAGGCATGCAGATGGGGGGCATCACAAAAATAAGGCGCATGGTCTCAATAGCCTTAATATGCATAATGACCACTCCACCACATATCTAACCTCAAAGAAAATGTTGCATCAAACCCCTTTTAAAGCCCTACTATTAACCACCATAACATATATATAACATTTTTTTAAATATGATAATGTAGTACTTGGGTAGGTTGGTACACACAAGTGCCAAATAATTAATTTAGTTTAAATTTCCCATGTGAGTTTCTATTTTTTGAATTTTTCAGCATATAAAAATAATTTAAATAATAAATTCTAAATTTCTCTTATTGCCTAAATATGCTTTTCAAAAATTCAATTCTTTTTGTAAAAATAAAAAGTATTTAATGTATGTCAAAGTCACCCATGTACTGTATAGTATGTGGAGTTGGCTAGCCTTACCATCAGCCCAAGTCACCCATGTACTGTTTGTGGATTGTCTAGCCTTTTGGTCAGTTAGGGTGGCTCATAGCTTTATGTAGAAGGTTTTTATTCACACCTACCAAAAATTTATTAGGTTACTAAAAGGATACCAATGCCTTTCCATGATGAATTCACATATGTTATGATAGTTTTAGCTCGTCACCTACCTTTAGTGTTCTCATCTCCATCTTGCATCTTATGCGATTGTTTTGAATTTTTTAGACTTTCCTTGATGGAATCAGTAGCTAGCACCACTATTCCATGATACTGCTTAATGTGAAAAGAAAAATATGGCACAAATGCCTCTAGAATATCCTACATAGAATATCCATTAGGGCGGTTGGACAATGGAAATGTCAACTATGATCCGGAACATGCATTAGTAGACGCACCGCGTAACAACTGAACACTGGTCGCCCCTTCAGGCTTGCCATGTTTTTTAGGTGGAAAGGGCCCTGACTCTATAGTAAAGCCGAATGCATTCCACAGCATGTAAGACCATCTCCACCGGTGCTCATTATGTCAGTCTGGATAATAAAATTAAATGTCTAAGTTTAGCTTTTTTTTTTTGCAACCCCACCAAAACTGGAACTGCATATATGTGGGGACTACTAATAGCAAACCAACTGGACCAATTATTATGATCGACCAATTAGAAATACTGAGCTGCAGTTAGGTCCAATTTATCACACTCTTTTTTGGAGGTGCACAACTGTGCTGCCAGGTTTTCAAGCCATGGCAACCGTGCACAAATTTGGTGCAGAAAAACCAATTTCCTGAGCTAAAGGGGCTCATTTTGACTCTTTCGCGACAAATTTTACTGTTTGGAGTCACATACTGAGCACGGTTGGAAATGCTGTAACCAACTTTGATGTCCTATTCGAACACTTTTATAGGCATTTTCGTAGGTGGGCACAGGGAGCCATTTACTGGCTTTTGGTATTCTGAATGTCCATCTTGTTGCAAATCAATGATTTAAAATGTGCTTGAAATGTGAATCAATGTTCAAAAACTGATTATACTTTGGAATAGGCCCTGAAAGAACCCATTACGACCTAACAGTATGATGGCTTGCTTCATCCCGGCTTGTTCCTTTCTTGGCTGGAATTGTCCCTACCATAGCAAGAAACCTCTGGTTTTCCTGAGAATCTGACTTCGAATTTTTGAATATTCAGTTCACATTGCATTTTCATTAGAATTGGAATCAGGATTTCTAAATTTTTCTGTCGAAGTGGAATAGCGTTTTCCTTTTTTTGTGAAATGTTGCCAAAATGTGAAAACTGCAATATTTGAGAGAAATATTTTGTCACAATATTCTCAATTTTTTCTGAGAAAACCAAAAAAAAAAATTAATAGAAATTTTTTTTTTGAAAAAACCTTAGCCACATTTGGACTCTGATTTTAGTTTGATAGCATTTTTAAACTGGGTTTTTTTCCTATTTGGACTAATTTTTTAAACTTATCACCAGTCAATACCATAAATCCCTCTTGGGATGCTAGCCAAAGACGCAACAACATGGGAAAATTGGAAAAATATCCCTGCAGGGACAAGTCCTGGTTTTTATACCATAGTACATTGGCCATTTCAACACATGTCTGTCAATTAATTAATAAATTTTGAAAAAATCATTTCAACAAATGAAATATTCCTAAATATTCACTATTTTCCTTCACAATATTTTCTCATTAGAATGAAATATTTTTTGAAAAATTTAACAATATAATATAATTACTGTCGAATTGGCCAAGGTACTAGGGTATTCGGTTTCCAAGTTCAGCGCTATTTGTGTGGATCTTGAATTACTTTTCCACATAACCTTGTCATCCTTTCAGGGAATAGACTTGCAGGTGTAGTGTTGTTGTTGGGAGTTTGTCCAAGGTTTAGGGTTTAGTACAAGAACTTGTAGGTAGTGTAAGGATAAAGAATAGGGCTGTTTCAGGAATGCAGTCCCCATGCAAGGTGATAGGCAATTTTCCATCTGGGTTTTTTAATTAAATTTTGTAGTAGATGGGTAGGGTTCAATCACCACCTTCTCATATACATCTTTTTTTGGGTAAAAATTGGGTATGTTTTATTTATATGTTTAATTAAGAATGAAGAAAATGTTCACATTTTTAAGACAGTTTTCAGAACCCAAATCCAATGTCAAAATGAGGGAATCAAAATGTTTGATCCATCATCCTTGATTATGATAAATAAGCTTATGAATGAACACTTAATATATTAAAAGACAATGGTGTTTATGGTTGTTGTTTGGTTGGTTATTGAGTTTAAAAAGTAGCTCATCTTTGGGCGCACTTCAATAGACTTTTGAATCATTCAATTTCACTACACATATGCACTTTTATCACATGTTAACAATCCTCAATTTGATCTTGTATGCTGTGCCCAAAGTTCTCCCTTCTTACTTATATAGATGGGGCAAAGAGGAGGCACTACATTCTCACATTACAATTTCTATTTTGGGGAGCTTTCAAAGGTTTTTCTTTTCTTTTTTTTTTGAGGAGGGGATGGGCCAATGAAATTGGCTTGTTGCAAAAAATAGAAAAAGGAAAAAAAAAAAACCTTGAAGGTCACCCCATTTAATTGATAGAACTGACAAAGTTTAGGGTTTAAATCATACTTACCCTATGAATATTTGAATGCCAAAAAGTATTCAGCTTTGAGTGTGGTATTTTTTTGCATGTTTTTTAATGTTACAAATAGGATATAATTCTTCAAATTTACATACCTTTTGGTATGCCCTTCATTAAGGCATATTGATTTTAAGAAAAATATTAAGATAAATCATATATCATATTCACTGTGGATAAATATATCGGGGTAGAAGAGATAGCCACTAAACATTGGTTCTAGGTGGGTATTGACTTTGGCACAACCTAGGTGGGACTTGTTTCAGATCCTTTTCAAAAAAAACATACCTTACCCCAAGGTCAATTTCATCATTAAATAATCATCAAAATAGTGAAAGGAAATTTTGTGAAAATATGAAGTTGATGTGTTGAGAATCATCATAATTATCATACAATACACTACATTGTGCCATGTGCTCTTAAGCATTTCCTTCATTTGGTTTTAGGGAAATTAAAATCAATTTATTGTTGTAATTTCTCTATGTATAAAAAACTAATACAATTTTTAGTGTCTGTGAAGGGCACCTTACCTTTAGTAAAATATTCCTCTTTTAGAAAGGATGGCACCTAAAAGTAACGTATTGTGTGTGGAAAATGCCTTTCATCCTTCACAAATAAAATCAAAGTTATCAAAAGTGTATTAAATCTTTACACCCCATAAGTTCATCGAATTGTAACTCTATTGAGTATGATCAAAAGCCTTTATGTAATAAAGTTAACTGTAAAGTATGTAAAAAACAAGGGTGAAAACCTTCTGTTTGTTGAAAACATGAAATGCAATAAAAAATACAAGGGGTAGTAAAAAACATAGAAAGGAAATGACAAAGGAAAAAATCAGGGCAAACTTCGAAAATGCACACCAAGTATGATTCTAAGAGATGACAAGCTTTGAAGATGTTTGCATTTTTTGTCGATGAAGCGAACAAGTTTGAAATCAAAGGGAAGGCTTGAACGATTACATAAGGTAATCAAAATGTTTGAGTGTAGAGAAGGCAAGAGTTCTTGAAAGCCAAAAAAATGCTTGACATTTGTTTGAAGGAGGAAGTTGCATTTTGGAGTTCCCATGCTTGAAGGATGATGTTGTGATTTGGAGAAAGGTTGATTGGGAGGCACATTAGTATAAGTAGAAGAGGTTGAATGCTTTAAAAAACTTGCATGTAATCATCACTAATAGGTTGTCATTTTCTATATTCAAATAATGTTTGAACCTACAATTGAAATGTAAGCCTTTTTATAGCCATGGTCATAATAACAACACACTTTTGTAAAAATATGAGGTCTTTATTATTGTTTAAAAAATTTCAAGATTTGAGAATTTATATTGTTGTGTGTGTGGTATTTTTCCACCCTTATGTGGTTTATTTTCACTCATTGTTCCAAAGTATGTGAGTTTGTGCAAACCATAACTAAAAGAAAATTAGTTCAATTTCCCAAGAAACTTTTTTCATACCTTCATGTATAAACAAATCTTCTCCCCAAATCCTATGAACCCGTGTACACCCAAAACCCTAAGCTATAATTGTGCTTGGAAAAAAAAAAAGAGTTTATTGTTTCCTCTTTTGGTTTCCATTGTTATGCAACACATTTTTACCCATTTGCCTTTGACAACCTCAGTGCTTTGGTGTATTTATTGAGTAAGTTAGACATGGTTATGTTTATAGGTGAAAAGTTTCCTTGGAATACATTATAGGTATTCAAAGTTCACCATAGGTCCTACCTCCAACACCTTGTAATGCACGATACTTCAAAGCACTTGTTCCAAATGCACTTCAAATTTAAGTTTCAAACCTTTGAAGATGTGCTTTCTACCCATTGACCTAATTTATCTCACTTTCTAGGATTCAAAAAGATTCTTTTAATGCCACTCAATGTAGTGTGGAACAACTCCTTTAATAGATTTGTGTTGGTATTTCCACTTTTGTTCACAAATTTTTTACAATTTTTAATTTAAGTTATTTCATTTGCAATCGATTTGAATTATTTTTGACTTGTTTCATTTGTTTTGATATATGCTTTTAATTTGAGTCCTATCTTGTCGAATCCAAAATCTGTAAATGTGTGTCATTAAAACTCTTTTTGTTTATAAATTTAAAAAACTTTATTTTGTCTTTAATCTTTTTCTCCATCCCTCATTCTCTTTCTCTCTGACTTAGTCTCTTTCTTTCTCCATTTCCTTAAATTTGTAACACTTTTCTTGAATCTCATTCTATTTCTCTTCTTAGTCTGTCTTTTTTTCTTTTTCTTGTCTTTGCTCAAATCTCTCCTTCACTTTCTTTTTGTTTATAATTCTCTTTTTGTCTCTTTGACGTTCTTTATTTTTTCATTGTGTCCCTCTTTCATTTTGTTTAATTTGGTTTGCATAGCCAAAGTTAGAAATGAATTTTGAAGACAAAAAAAACCCCTAACATGTGTAACTAATTCCACCCCACAGAAGTGTTTAGTCATTAGAATGTGTTCCACACCTACGATTGGGGTTCATTGATTGTACATTTTTTTCCTCCAACTCTGCCAATGTAAAATATTCCCAAGTTTTGACATAAGTGATTTTAGCTTCCACTGTAATTCGATCATCTGTTGCGATTTCTTTAACCATCTCCTCCATTGCTATTAGAGAAGCTTGAGTCAAGACCAGATAAACTAAACTCCACAGATGGCAAGTGAAATGGGCCTTCAAAAAGAAAAAGAAAATGAGACTCCCTATAAACCTTAAATGAACACATTCAAATCACTTTACACTCCCAAATGAAATGAGTTTGAAAAAGAAACTGCACAAATGAGATCCCTCCCACTTATATAACATCAAAGACATTAAATGAAAAGCTCCATCACCTCTACTTTTTAAACCCTAAAAATAAAACTTAAACCCTCACCCAATCCAAGTATCTCCTAAACCTCCAACAAAGAAAATATATATTTAGAGACTCCGAACCCCTTCTAAGAAAAAAAAAACCCCTCCCTCCTGCCCTCCACCTATTTAGACCCCTATAACCCTTTGTGGAAAAATACACTAAAATCATGACCCTCTCCACCACCCCCCCCCCCAAATGCAAAAAATTTAACCAAGCCAAAGGCGCCTCCACTAGCTAAACCCCTTCTCATCCCTTCTTTTCCCATAACCACCCAAAGTCAGGGTGACTTAATGGACCAATACAACTCGGGGTGAAAAAATTAATTGGGTGTGAGACACCCTGTGAAACTCATGATGAATTTAGGTATAACTTTATACTATCAGCTGCAAATTGTCAAGCTTCCTACAAATATTAGAGTTATCCAGAAAGTCACCCTGTCTTCACCTTGTCTTTGGGCTTGCTTTCACCCCCTATCCCCTCTTTCAGTTGGTATCTGCAAAGTAATGAAATTTTATTAAATCTCAGTATACACAAGGTCTGAGACTAATTATAATAGTTATACACGTAAGAGCAAGTACGAGACTAATAATTATACAGGTAGGAGCGGTGAAAACAGATGTAGCAGCAGTGGAGGCACTCAGGAAAAGAAAAGACAGGATGAAACTCAGTTTACCACCACAATTGGTGAGAAAACTAGTTTGGGTCCCAGTTATTTTGTTTTGTAAAATTTTCATTCCCAATTACGCATTTGATTCCCTATTATGCTGAAACTGGCCGTTCTCACCCCCTAATCACGAGACTTCACCATAACCATATCGCAGTGTAATCTTACTGCAGAGTTCCTCAAAGGGGATGTTTGTATAAACAGTTTTGTAATAATTGTTTTAAACAAAATCAAAATTGTTTTCTACTGAATAATAAGGTAAATCCTTTCAATTGCAATTGTTTCATACGAAGATCCTAAAACTAGAGAATTATGCAGAAAATTGAAAAACACACAAAGTGAAGGTCAACAACATAACAGTATCCTGTTTTCTTCAAGAAAAGAAACAAAAATTCAAAAGTGATCTTCCCCTTGAATTCCTCAAGAAGGAAAGCAAAGTAAGATGAAGAAAATGATCTCTTCGTAAGATCGCTAATTTAAATACTTTTCTAAGATTCAATGCCATCCAGTCTCAAGTGGTTTATCAATTTGTCACTTGGCCTTTAAACAAGGATTAATTTTGGCCCTAAAATAGGTCATCACAGTTGCAGAAGTCCTTGTGACCTTTCTAAATAGTCATTGTCCAAATTCCAGCACAGCTTGCTAATCAAATAAAAGCCTAAAACCTTTTCAATTTGGTAGACCAATGGCTACCAACCCTTCAAGTGTTAAAAAAACTCATTCCCAAAAAATCCCCCCTCTTGGTCCTTAGGTAAGCCTTAAAGTACTTAATAATTCTTAAAGTACTTAATTTTTATTTTTTTTGAAACATGCAAGGTAAGATGTATCTTTCACACATTTTTTTTTTCCTTTCAAAGGTAGCTTCTAAAATTATTGACCACTTCCACAAAAAAATAATAATAAAAGTTATTGCCGTTTTCTTTAACCTTCAAATGTTTGGACCCCAAAAAGTTTTCCTTTGTTGAAAAACTTACTATTTTGATTGATTTGGTCACTTCGAGTGTTGATTGTTTTGCATTCTTTCCATCACTTATGTTGAATTTCATAACCTTACAGCAAAATATGTATCTATAATTCAAGTGTCAAAGTTTAATGCTTTTAAATTCATCTTTTAAGCATTGATAATTGATTGCTGAATTTCAATTGTATGGATAACATCCATACATGACACTTTTACAAATTCTTTTTGCAAATGCATTTAAAAATAATTTTGAAAACGTCATTTTTTGACACATCTAAGAAATTGTTGTAACCCGTAGGCTTTTAGAGGGCAACAAATTTGTAAAGAATTGTGAAAACAATAGCTAGTAGACATAAATGTGGGGACGTTCTCCCCCAAAAAAAAAACATTTCCTCAAAATTTCGCAATTTGTTTAACAAATGAAAAATGTGCATTGAGAGGGTATATTTTGTATTTTTGTGAGGTAGGTGGGTTGGCACTGGGCAGTCATCCACAAGAGGACTTAGCCAAATTTGGCTACACATGAAAAGTTGAAAAGTTCAGTCGCCACTAAACAAAACATTCTAAAATACTGTTCTAAACATCAAAGAACTTAAGATCAATTTTCTTATTAATTGATGAAACCCTGCCAAACTTTATAAAAAGAACAATACTCCTCATGGATGAATAGTGGATGATAATGAATGGATCCACATTTCAGCATCACTGGTTAAACGGATGTTTCATTGGAGTATGAATCAAACTACATATGATCTTGCATTGACAGATTCGTGAACTTTTCTTGAAGGTTCCGATGGGCAGTGATGGTGGTGGTGGTTTCAAAGACCCCAAATGAATTTGGGAAAAACCCCTACTCCTTCCAGTGACTTACCTAAGTGTAAAGGATTTTCCTTCAAGGATGCAAAAACCTTACATCTGAGTAAGTAAGGGGGTGCCATTAGAGCATCTCCACCGGTGCTCAGTATGTCACTCTAATAAAATAAAATTTAAAGTTTAGCTGTTTTTTTATTTTACAACTCCACCAATAAAACTGTAACTAGAACTGCATATATTTGGGAACCACTAATAGAAAACCACCTGGACCAATCATCATGATTGACCAATTAGAAATACTGAGCAGCAGTTAAGTCCAATTTATTACACTTCTTTGGAGGTGCACAACTGTGTTGCGCCTTTAACCAGTTAAGGCAAGCTCCACAAATTTGGTGCAGAAAAACGAATTTCCTGCGCTAAACCGGCACATTTTGACTTTTCCACAATAAAGTTCACTGTCTCAAGTCACCTATTGAGCACTGGCGGAGATGCTCTTAGTAGCCATGATCCAAACCCTATTTTCCATTACATAGTGGAAAGTGCAATCCTATAAAAACTTATGAAAGGTAACCGGATGTTACGGTTATTTCGTCCACTTCCGCACAAAGATTACTATCAGAAAAATGCTCTTAGTTGGCAGATTACAATCTTGGAATGGTCCATTAGAAATAGATTTGTCAATTTATATGGCTCAGAACTTTTGTGAGGTTGGCAGAGAACAATCTTGTAATGGTCGATTAGCAATTGATCTGTAGCAATTTAGGGTTGATAATGGTCTGCGATTGGCTAATTACAATCTTGTAATAGGACATTGGCAATTGATCCATGTCAAATCAACGGCTTGGATATCGGCGTCAAGATCGAACTTTAAAAAAATAATCCACCCCGGCTGGATTATATTCTGGAACGGGCAGTGCGGCCTCTTTCATTCAGTGTATCCATTTAAGCAGCAACAAGCTAGTTCCTCTTTTTTTTTCTTTTAAAAAAAAAGAGAATAATTCTTGATATTTTAATTTTTATAATATCAAATTACAAAGTCGTTTTAAATTTAATTCATTCAGCTGACTCCTCCTCTTTTTTCCAATAAATTATTAGGGTTTACGAATTAGCAAAAAATAAAATAAAATAAAATAGTCTGCATCGTCTCTCCCGTCTCGGGCGCGCACGACACCTGCGCTACGTTTCTTTCCTCGCAAAACAACGACCTCGCATCGATCTACGAGCAAAGCCTTCGCACGAAAGAGCCTCTCAAAGCACCTTAGAACCGAGATGACAGGTTACCATCACATCTAATGTAGAAGAACGCGGAAGAGCTTTTGTGTTGTCATGTTTTTTTGCCTTGGTTTTTCTCTTTTTAGGGTTTCTGTTGGAGCAAGAGACTGCTGCTCGCTGGCTTACAGGTGCAGGGAGATACGGAGATAGGAGGTTGTAACATCCAGAGGGCAGTGTGGAGGACGTGGTATTATGAGCTTTCTGGATGTTGAGGCTGGGGGCTTGACTCCCGGCCGTCGGCAACAGGATCCGTCACAGGCGTTAGCGGCGGGTGTGTTCCAGATTAACACTGCCGTCTCGTCTTTCAAGAAGTTAAGCAATGGTCTCGGCACACCGAAAGACACGCCTGCCCTGCGTGAGAAACTGTAAGTTTTGTTGGTGACTCACATCGTCTCCCGCGACCCCTATTGTCTTTCCCTCCCTCCGCCTGTCACAAACCCTAATGTTCCTGAAGTTGTTTTGGTTCAATTATGTGACGATCTCTTGGGTGCAATTTGTGAAATTTGAATTGTTCGGGACTATAGCTTCCCAAGCCTATGGAAAGAGTTATAAGGCCTTTTGAATCTGGATCCCTTGATTCTGGTGTTTTGGTTGATCACAACTCTTCAGTTTTGAGCTCCTCGGACAAAGATGAAGAAATCCTTGGCCCTTGCTGACATCCAAAGTGAGAAATTGCTGCAGGGAGGAGATCAGGGGATGATATCTGTGCATATTTCTATATAGTTGTCTTCAGTTTTTTATTAGGGTTCAGTTGCACCATCCTTGCAGTTAAAAGTAAGCTTGAGGCATGAGAGGGTGGGTATCTGTGGCAGTTAATCTGCTTTACGGGTGTTGCCCATGATCAATATACCAACCAGAGTTGTGCACTGGTTTTTTATTTGGAGTTCACCTTCATAATCAGCATGTGTATTTGCAATTTGTAGGCACAAAACTCGACAGCACATAGGTCAATTGGCAAAGGAAACTGGAGCCAAGCTGAAATCTGCTAGTGATCGCGATCATAACAACGCCACTGTAAGCGAGGCTTTAATTTGTATGCCTTCTCAGTTTTCATTCTTGATGTCAGAAACTGAGCTTGCTCTGCACTGTTAAATATACAACTCATCCAGCTGAGGTTTCAATACAAACAACAATCATGAAGGCAGAAACTCAACCTTCAGTGGGAGGTTTTTTTGAGTCTGCAGGCTACAAAGAGGGTGAGTGATGCAAAGTTGGCAAAGGATTTCCAAGCAATTCTTGTTGAATTCCAAAATGCCCAAAAAATTGCTCAGGATCGGGAAAAATTCTACATTCCATTTGTTGCTCAAGCGGTCCTTCCTACGAGGTAAAATATAAACTCTTGATGTGGTGTTCAATTCTGATGAGTGTTGTTCTAATCTCTAGAACACTCTTCTTACTTTAGGTTTTTAGTTTGTGTGTTCCTCAGGAGTTTGTTCCATTTTGATGTCTTTTAGCCTCTTCATCTTGTGCTTTGTGCTGCAGTCAATTTTCTGGCGAGTTTAAGCTGATGCCTGAAGATAATCAGGAGCAGCGAGCTCTGTTTGCTGAGCAAAGAAGGTATGCAAGCAAATTGTTCATGAACTGATTTGTGCAACCAGGTTGTCAACAATGACCTGAGAGGGTGTGTGTGTAGGTGTGCAAATGCAAGTAGGTGCTGTCCATTGTAATAATCTCAGGAAGACACTATATGTAGCAACCCCTGGTTTGTTTCTGCATGCATGTGCAAGAACTGCCTATGCAAGATGTCATTAGCTATTCTGTATGTCTACGTTGTATTTATTGTCTTCTGATGGGTTGAATTTGAATATATGCAGACAAGATTTCCTCCAGTTGGAAAATGAAGTTGTATTCAATGAAGCAGTGATTGAGGAGAGAGAGCAAGGCATTCGGGAGATTCATCAGCAGATTGGTGAAGTCAATGAAATTTTCAATGACTTGGCTGTCCTTGTCAATGAACAAGGATACATGATAGGTGAGTGTGCATGCATGTACTTCTACTTCATGTTTTTCCTTCAAAATCTCTGAACTTTCTCACCAGCAGTGAACAAGCATTAGCCAGCTGGCCCTGATTGTGACTTGCAGTTTTCATGTTTTGTGATGATTCCTGGAGCTCTGGAAAGGAAAGAAGCTGACAATGGTGTGGCCCTCCCACTGCAGATGACATTGACTCACATATAGAAAGTGCACATTCTGCTACAGTTCAGGGTAACCGCCAACTTGTCAAGGCAGTGAAGAGTCAAAAGTCTGGAGCATCCATTGTGAGCATTACTCACCTTCATGGTTTTTTTGTTTGCACATGATCCTGAGGCAAAATATTAGTGTTTTTGGCCAAAGTTTAGTTGGTATCAGAAGTGTTTGGAAGAGGGCACATTGACATGTTTACAAACAGCTGTATTAGCTGACAGTCAAGGTGGAGACCATGGAAATACACCAAGTTTTGGAGTTGCAGCAGAGATGAAATTGCATGAGTATTAATGTGGAATCTTATTGTAAATGATGCAGACATGTTGGATTTTGGTGATTGTGACGGTGGCACTGCTGCTGTTCATCGTCTTCATGGTTCTATAATCTTCACTAAGATATCTTCTCTGTCCTGGTTGGGGTTGGTTCAATGCCACAAATAGTGGAGGTGGTGGTTTATATCATCTGCACTTTCATTAAACTTGTATCATGATCTTCTAAGATCCCAGCTTAGTTTTCTAAATTGCTTTTGTCTAACCTAGTGCATTTGCAACTTGTTATCCTGTGAATCAGGGTGTACATAAGGGCTCAAGCTCAAGCTCCTCCACCTTCTGCTATTTAACTTCAGAACTATATGAATTACTGTAGCAGAGTTTCCACATTCCTTTCATCCAAAATATTTTGACTTTTAGGCTTCATGCAAATTGATATTGGCTTGCTAAGTTAGTCAATATCAAGATGCACCAAACTCCTGGGGTGTAGTGTTTAGGTATTCTGCTGTTCACAGGATCGAGTTATCATCTGCTGTTTTGCCTGCTTATTGCATTGCCTCTTGCCTGTTGTTCTCCTTAAGATGCACAAAGCAAGAAAAATAGCTTCTTTGTGGCAATACTAAAGCTGCTTTAGTTTAATTTTGCAGACACAATATTCAGTGGCATTCATGGGAACCACTTATGTTTCAATAAAGGTCCCTGAGAAGGAATGAGTACAGGTTTGTATGTTTTGTTTTCCGGTTAGCCTTTCTTGTCATCATTTATAACCAGCTCTTTGATCACTGTGAGCTTCCAGTGTGAAGATCAATATTTGTACAACTGCACTGTTTTCACATTGTTTGGTTATTATGTTAGTCTCAAGCATTGAGTTGTCTATGTTTTGAATTAGGATTTTTAGTTGGAAGCTCACAAGTGGCATTTGTAAACAGTTTTGTTATCATGTGCATTTCGTTTGGCGTGTGTGATCTTAGTTTCAGTCCTTTTTTTGAGTGTGTTGAACATTTCTTATGTATGACTCAAAAAGTTGGAATTGAATTCTTCTTGGTTTTGGTTTTAATTTCAATGTGTTAGGCTGTAAACTATTAGTAGGTATTTGAGAATTGAAACAAGTTGCACACCTTGTTATCGTGGTTTAGGTTTTGAAGTGGTGCTTTACCAAAACAATTGAACAAAGGTGTAGGCAAAGCATATTGAAATTAAACGATTTCAAATGCATTGATTTATTTGTAGTATGGAATTGAATGCTATGAACTAGCCACTAATCTCCTTGATGTTTAAAATCAAGTGAAACATCATTAGAAATTTTCATTTGGAGACTGGACACGAAATTGTTATCTTGACTTTTTATGTCACAAAAATTTATAAATGTAATTTTCCTTGATGCAGATAAAACGTTTTTTCAATCAATAAATATTTTGGTTGTTTATTTTGCCATTAAAATGGTTGCTCCCATTCAAGAGGTTGCAAAATTATTTGGTCTTATCTGATGATATGCATAAATGCAAATGAATTTACCAGCTTTTTTTCTCTAGTATGAAAGCCTCTTGTTCTTGGTGAATGCAATCAGCCCATGTTTTTCATGACGCATAAGCAATGGAAAGACTCTTTGAGCAAATACCCACTGACAAGGTTATCCTAAAGCACAATTGGCTATTATTTCACATGGGTATTCTTCACACACACTACATCCTACTTAGGGTTACTCACTCCTGATCAATTCAAGTCCATTATTTGCACGAAGATTCAAATGCAAAATACAGCTAAAACTGAGAAAGCTATGATGGAATAAACTATCTGGGAGTACAAGGTGCAAGTGATTGCAAAAGGAAGCCATTCTTGCTTCCAGATTAATCTTGAATAATACTTAAAAATTTGCCATACTAATGGTGAAATAAAGATACCTTCAATCTACTGCAATATCTGAATCTGACAGCATGACTTGCCTTACAAGCAGCCATGCCTATATGGGAGGTTTTGGGTTTCTGCCAACATCTGTAATTTCCAAAATCACATCAAAGAATCCTATTGCTGAAGTAATTCACAAAAAGTTGAAAAATGGAGCGACAAGTGCATTCTAATCAATATGGTCTGGAACCCCCTCTAAATAGAGTTCAAGAGACCAAGGCAAGTGAGAAGGCTTGTGATTCCCAAAATGAATTCACTACCCAAGCAGCAATTCCCCATAAAAGTACATGAATTAGTTTAGGTTGATATGGGTGTCTGAATTCTCTTGTGCAACAGAAGACGGCGTGGACGTGACAGCATTCTAGCATGTGACACAGTCTCTTCCTTCTCATATAGGAATCCACCTTTGGTGTACAGCATCATTGCTGCCTGATTATTTGCCACTACATGTACATACAGATCAGTCACACCTGTTTTTCCAAAACAGAAATCACAAGTTGTCAGAAAAATCTGCAAGAAAATCCAGGAGACCTAACTTTTTTTCCCCTAGTTTCCTGCTTGCATCAAATCCTTGGAATGTGTCGAGAAACCTCAAGCTTCTTGAGATGAAACTGTGAGTTTAATAGTCTTGGAGAGAAACACAGAAATATACCCCAAAGTTGAGCAACTTCTTGTGCCCTTTGCAGAAGGGCTGCCCCAATACCTCGCTTGTGGACTTGTGGTGCCACACAAACATTTGAGAGGTAACCTCTTTTTTGCTCTGCTTCTCCATCCTACAGACACACTTTTTGCATTATATAAACTGAAACAAGAATTGCACACTTGAAACTTGAATGTGACCATGTACAACTCACTCACCAAGCTGAACTGGGGATCCATTACAACATGTTGTTCACTGAGCATGTTGTCAGGATTTGTCTGCAGCACATACCTTAGGATGATCACCACTCAGCTCTCCAGGTAGTTGAAGTCCTTGATTCAAATCAAGGGATCCAACAACCGAATGTGCTTCACCATTTGCCAGAACAACCTGCAAATGCTTGAAACTCAGACTATTTGCCAGGAGCACCCTGCAATAATCCTTGCATTATATGTTTGCAAATGCAGATTTGACATCTATCAAGGCTTGGAATACTTCTGCTGTTGTGCCTGGAATGTACTCTGAGCTTGAACCTAAAGGGGCACAGCAGACTTCCCTTGAGAATACACACTGACGTTACAAGAAGGGTTCAGGGAGAGGCTGCTGTCAGCAAGCTCCAAGAGCAGGCAAAGAGCCCAGACTTTCCTTGAGAATATAGACTGACCTTACAGGAAGGGTTCAGGGAGAGGCTGCTGTCAGCAAGCTCTGAGAGTGGACACAGGGCAATGATGCAGGCAACACGCTTGTATCCTTGCTCCAGGCCAGCTACTTTCGATGTGAGAGCACTGCATTCATCTTCTGCTTTCATTTTACGGTGCAACTACCCCAACCACCATCTCTTCCCCTATCAGCAAATCAAACCTTTCTCAATCTTCACACCTCCCTCATCAAGACCAAAGAAACAGAACGGACCAAAGAAAGTCCAAAGCTCTTAGATGTTGCAAGGCCATCTCAAGAGAAGACCTGCAACATGTTTTACCTTCTCCACTGTTTTGCCCACTGCTGAGACCTAAGCTCAGATTCTCTGACTCCAAAATCGAGCAAGCAAAAGAAATCACAAAAAAAAGAGCAGAGATGAAAAGGCAGAGAGAGCTTGTACCTTGAGAGCTTCTTCAGAGCGTCCTTCAGGGTAAGTGTAGAAACACATTGCTCTCAAGTAGGCTGCAGCTCGCAGGTGTTCTGGTGACTTTCCTTCCTGAAACACAACCACTTCTCGTAGTGACGGCCGGATTGCAAGCTTCCCCAACGCTGTTTCCTTCTTCAGAGCAAAGCCATTTTGCTTCAGTTCCTTCTCGACTGTGGAAGAGCTCCCTCGAGGCGTAATAGCCCTTGTGGCTGCTGCACCGCTATTTCTCTTACACCTATCTAAAAACCCACAGGGAGATGAAAGCTGGGGTGGAAGAAGGGCAGGTTGGCGAGAATACAAAACAGGGTATCCATAATCTCTACTTGTTCTGGATTGTTTACACACCAGCGGAAGGAAGCTCTTGATCCGTAATCCAAACTGTCGTCGTCGTCGTCCCTCTTCTTGTTGTTGTCGAGAATTACAGGAAGAGAAGTTGATGAACCCTGAACTCAAATCTCTTCCCTGCTGTAGTAGACAAGGGCTTGTCATCTTTCCTTCAGCCCACTCCCTCCTCCTCTTCCTCCTCCCTTTCTTCTGCGACAAAACAACCTCTTCACCAACAAAAGCCTTTCCTTCTTCCCCAAAATTCGTTGAACACAGAACTCCAGCTGCTGATCTTCTTCACAAATCCACACTCGTGGTCTCTACGAAACGTAAAGCTTAGTAACAACAACCCCATGCATCTCTCTGCTCCCGCTTCTTCCCCATCTTCCAAATTTCCTTCGTTAGCTGAACTATCTTCCTCCCTTTCCTCCAAGAGAACCCAAAGATGGGTCCCAGTGCTGGTACTTTCATGAGATCGACAGCTGCAGCGAAAGTGGAAAACGAAACTCCAAGATTCCTGGTCAAATCCGACAGCGCATTCTTAAGAACCAGAGCTGCAATCTCTGAACTCCAAGTCTCTGAACTCCGAGACACACAGCAGAGAGAGTTTGAGAGATCGAGAAAATGGATAATGATGAGTGAATCAAAATTCCGTCACAAAAGTTTCTATCAAACACACGCCTTGCAAACTCGCAGTTTTATCCGTTGCAATCGATTCGCTGCCCCTGTTTTTTTGTTTTTTTTTTTTGTTTTGTTTTTGGGTATATCTCTCCCTCGAAGACGCTGTTGCGCAATTGCACGCAACTTACCGGATCTTGGAAACCATCCAGGATTGCACCAACAGACGGTCGCCGATCCAATGACCAACGAGTTCACATGGACACAGATTGTCAATTGGCAATCGACCGCAATCTTGCACAGAATCAGAGGCGAAAGATGGCGGCAACAACGCTTACACCGTAAGAATTCCCAGCTGTCCTTCCGTCTTAACAAACTAGAACTGCCAGAAACGTGAGCAATTGGTCATGGGCTTCGTTTTCTTCCCGGACGGCGAATTTCTCTTCAACAAGCTTGCGTGGGACACAAGCGCTTCGCAGTGATTTATTTACTTTTCCTCGAATTCTTCTAGGACTCGCAACTTGCACGCTTGCATTCAGAGGAATTTATTTTTTCTGGATGAGAAATTTCATGAGATTTCGGCAAGAGCATCCCTATCTGCAAATGCAAATTACATACCTATCCAGTAGATCTCGAGAATCAAACTGCAATTCTGCGAATTGCAAGCCGCCAATTGCCATTGCTCGTAGAGTGTCAAATCTGCTCAGAAACCTTGCATTGGATTTTGTCCTGCTCAACGTGAGAGAAACATTGCAAAAACAGCCAGAAGCATATCCAGATCTCTCTCTTCTTGCAATGCTCTTTCTGAATTCAATACAATCAACATCAATTTTTCTTCATGTTTTGTATTGCATTTCAAAGGGGAGGATGAATCCAAAGAAGAAGAGCGTCCGGGTTTCAGACAATAGCCATACTTGTGTCTCCTCCTCGTTCTTCATCAAACTATGAAGTGGGAGTTTCCCAGGTCTGTATGTAAACAACTCCTTGTGATGCTCTGGCTAGATCATCAAATCAATCATATCACTTGCAAACCTTTTTTCATGAGCTGTCCTGGATTCAACACAATCAAACATAAATTATTATCCTCTTTTTTTTGCATTTCAAAGAGTACTTCAATCACTAGGATGATTACAAGATATGAATGCCACCTGCAATGGACATTGTGCTGCACTGTTCGAAACTTTTTCTTATTGAGACCTCTCAACTCACTTCTGTTCTAAGTTAGACCTTTGCAAACAAATTCAATAAAGTTTCCCTTTTTATCCAGCTTTCGACTAGGTACTTCAAAGTTCAACCCATATGACAATTGGAAGATGGATCAGCTTCAGAGGGTGCTCAGAGATTCTTACAATGCTTGAACAAATTTTGAACATCTATTTAGCACTCAAATACTTGTAAGCATTGAACTAGTAGAAATACTGCTTGAAGTTAGAATCCACCAATGCTTTCTACAGTGGCACATAAGAAATTCAATTGTGAAAAACATCAGTTATAATAAAACAAACTGAAGTTACTAGGGTAGCTAGGCCAGTCCAAACACTTAGTCTCACAGAAGCACGAATTCAAAAATATCCTTGGGTTTCTTTTGGAGCTCAAATAGATGCTGTAGCCCTCCACCTGGGGCATTCAACACCACACAAATCACTCAAATCTGTCGAGAAAGGACCAAGATACAGCCTTTAGAAGTTAAGGGGGTAAATATTCGGTGATAGTCGTTAAAACGGTTTTTGTTTTGAAGCTTAAGATCTTTAAACATTGGTCTATTTCTGCCAATGGAGTTCAAAGATGTTTTTGGTTAAGCTTTAGTTGACAGACCCAAAGTTTTTTAAATCACTTAAATTGGATAAGAAATGAGGAAAACATACAATTTGAAAGTAATGGGTCTAATGCTTTTTTTCTCTTTAGACAAGCATATGCTCCTGCTTTTTCTCTTTGGACAAACTCATGCTCTTATTGGTTCTCCCTTGTCTCTGGAGTTCAGTGATGCTTTGTAAACCTTCAGTTGACACACATCGCCATGAAGATCTCTTCAAAAGAACTAGAAATGAAGGCATGCCAACTGATTAATGATAGGGTTATGTTCAATGATAAGTGTAGTTACCCTAATGGTGACAAGACTCTGGAACCATGAATTTGCAGCAACTCCTATGTAAGGCAAAGCTTGATAAAATGCATTCTTTGAGTTTTGCTGTAATAGTCTAATGAGCACTGCAGCCTGCAGTTAGAAACATATGGAGTCCAGTAAAAATATTTTACTACTCTTCAAAAATAGGTTCAAGAAAACAAAACAAAGATGAAAAGAGAATCCAGGTATCCTGGTGAAACAATTTCGCCATATCAAATGTTCCTTAGTTATTAACCTTCCTTTAATCTCTTGCTACCAGAAAGGTAGCACATTGACAACTGGACCCCATGTGTTCCACTCTAGAAATGCACATGGGAAGTGTCCTACACCAATCTACTACAATAAAGGCAGCAATCCTCAACAGTGTATGCAGTCTCATTCCTCCCTACAAGCTAGTCTTTCTTCAACCTTGACTGAAAAAGGCAAGACCACCTAGGCAATGTTCTGTGACTTGTTCAGGATCACACCCTCGTACTTGACCTGGAACCACTTCATGGCATCTTCCTTGGTGACACGATGCTGAATACCAACCCGAGATTTAGCCCTGCGTCTTCTGCCCACTCTGTAACCTGGGCGCTCAAGCACAACATAGAAGTCCATTCCATATATGCCTGTGGAAGGGTCATACCTGCAATGAACAAATGTTGCACTTTTACATCACATGAATAGAGCACAAAATTATCAACGTGATTACAGAGAGAACACCAACAAAAGATTTAAGGTGATCAAAAAATACATTGTACTAGTTCTGGCCACTCACAATGTATCAGACCATCACCTTTATCACCAATGGCAGTGACTAGCCACCATTACTCCCATCTAACCCAATAGTGGCTGTAGATAAGTATATAATAGTCAGCTCAAACTTACTGTAATAAAACTAGACCAAAATCTGCATCATGAGCTTCTGTGACATTTGCTAAAGCAATGGGAAGCCTCAGTCAAGGTACTGACACTGAAGAGTCATTGCTAATGAAGTACTGTCAGTGAAGCTGCAGAAAGAATGTGAGGGTAGGGTGCATTTCATTTTAGCTTGCCCCTGTAGAAGCAGGCATTTAAAGAACAGAGAGGCTACATAGAGGATGGTGCTTGGCACGTCCTGTGTCCCAAGCAGGAAGTAGCATAAGATTCCTCCAAAGCACAGAAGTAAGAAGGAACTCACTTGATTCCCAGGTCAATGTGTTCTTGGATACCAAATCCAAAGCATCCAGTTTCACTGAAATTCCGGCGAAGGAGCTCATACTCCTTTACCTTCAGTCCACTCTCCAGGAGCTGTGTGGCTTTCTCTCCACGCACTGTAACATAGCACGCAATCTTTTCATTGCGTCGAATCCCAAAAGAACGCACAGTGTACCTTGCTGCAATGCCAAAATCTCTTGTGAGTGTCCAGTAGATATTCAATCTACTTTCTACTACTCATCAGTATTTGTCTTTTAAACCTGTTGAGTTGCAGAATCTGTGAAAAATCATCAGGTTCTACAGAAAGGCACACTCTCACACCCAACTCACCTTTGGAAAAGACAGGAGTCTGACCACTGAGCTGCTCCAACACCTGCAACAGATAAACTCCAAGAGATGAGAACACACTGTACACCAATCCCTCTACACAAGCAGGCGCAGCAAACACCTCCTCCCAAAGCATCATCTTGACATATAGGTCTGAAACGAAAGACTATTCCCTCCAGATAGTTCATCAAATGACATAAAAATGTAGACAAACTGACGAGTGCAATCACCTTAGATGCCCTGGTGAGCCGATCTCCACTCTCCCCCACGGAGATATTCAATACCAGCTTCTGCACCTTGATCTCCCGCATGCAATTCTGCTGCTTCTTTGCGGAGGCCTGCAACCACGAGCAGCATTCAGCACTCGCTCATTCATGTGCAACATCACCCACAGGTATACACCCGGTTCATAAACCTTCCCAAAAACCCTAAAATGACAAATCTCTCAAAGCGCCGCCATAAACTTCCGCGACAACGAGAGGATGCGAAAACAAAATGTAGATTTCTACACATAGCGAAAACGTCTTCAGGAAGCTTTCCGCAACTAACCCTAAAGATCGAATCCAACGTAGAAGTAGAGTTGCAATAATTTTGGAGGTTAAAGGAAGCATTCTAAAAGACAGAAGATTTACAGAAAATATTCAAAATTATCACCAGAGAAGCAGCAGACAAAGAACAGCGATCACCAAAACGACATCAAGCCATGGTCACCAAAAGAAGAAAGCAATGACATAATTCCCATGGCCGTCAAAATAAACCCCCAAAAAAATATTCAGAGACTCAAGGTGCTAGTTGTCCAGCTAAAGACTGAGAAAATCAACAACAAAGCAGCGATGGAGGAGCCGTAGGTGCAGAGAACAGACCATGACGAGGAGCTGCAGCAGGAGGTCTGGCGATGGCGGCGCGAGAAAACAACATAGAGAACGAATTACTCAGTACGCCTTGCGTTTTGCAGCACTTCTGATATCCCCCGTTCACACTTAGACGCCCTAATTTTCTTACAACGTGTTCACACTGCAACGACAAGACAAACTTGGACCAAAACAATACCTCTCATTTTCAATCAGGAAAAAAAATTAAAGAAAAAGAAAGAAAAAACCCTTGCGGCATCCACGGCCGCGCTCACCGACCCGGGCACGCGGACCCGTTGAGACGTCGTTCACGCGCGCGCGGCAAAGCCAACGGTCTACGGCGCAGGCTGGGCGCGGGTGGGAAGTTCCACCGGACCCGGGATCCCTGGGCGGGGATTGGCACCTAAACCAGAGGGGCGCAGTTTAACTTCTTTTTTTTGCATTCTTGAAAAAAGAACAAAAATAGCACTTCTTAAAAGCCACTAAACATAGTATGTTTAGCATACAAGCCTAATAATTGCTTTTTTTTGAACAGCGTGGTTTGCGCGATTCCAAAATTGGTTGTCAATTGCGCCTAATTTGTTGCCTCGATCTGCAAAAGGGAGAGACTAAGCAACCATGTAAATTTTCATTTGGTTACACATTAATTACATTTGAGAATGTTCACCAGGGTTAGTTGGTCCGAACTCATGTTTTGTGAAGTTCGGCCAGATGAAACCAGTGTACACGAATACACCATTCAGGATGGTTAGTAAGTGATCAGGATACAGTTCTCTGTTGGGTTGGTTCCAGTTCCCTAGCTACCCAGGGTGGTTAGCTCAGTTTCTTTTTTAACAACCTGCTTGTGGGTTGTTAGTAGGTAGTAAAGATTTCCCTCGCCTATGTGTAAACTATGAACCATCTACTTACTTAGTATCGCTTACTTTTTTTTAACCTATATATAGTTATTTCTTACACAATGGTTTACCAGGGTCAACTGGAGAGGGAATGAGTTGAGGTTCATCCATATCCGAGTCACAACGGGTATCCAGTGGATGGTGTGCTGGTGGGTTCTGGTTTACTATGGCTGTGAACTTCATCCAACATTTCTTATTTTAACTGTTTTGCTGGTTTGATCTTGCTTGCCATAAAGGGGCAAAGCCATGTGCTATGAGTCAACTTATTTTGATCTCACTACTAGGAAGGCGGAAGGGAGAAGGGAATCGATCTCCAGACCTCCTGTGTTTATTTACAAGTTGCTTGCCATCAATCTGCTCTGTATTTTGATGCGCTGTGTGCGACATCGTCGGCTTGCTCCTTCGGTTTCGCTCGACGCTTTGGAGCTTTGGAGATCGTCACCCCGTCATATGCATCATGGAGGACGTGATCGTCAGCTTTGCCTCTTCTTCTCCGGTACCCTGAATCTCTACCCCATCTCGCAATTTGTTTCTCGGTGTTGAAATTTGTTTGGCTTCTCTTTAAACACAAAGATTCAAATTTTATGGGTATTTCGTTGGGGAGATTCTTCGCTGGTCGTCGCTATATTTTATGCGCGAATTCGTTTTGCGGTTCTGGGAACTACAGCATTATATAAACAAGAAGCAATGTAGTCGACACAACCAGTCAGTCAGCCAGGCATTGTGAACTTCTCAAACAAATATGTAGGGGGGGGGGATTTTCCGCATCTGTTGAGTTTCGGTAATTCTAGAGCTTATAACACTCCTGGAGAAGAGAAAGTAGAGAGCAGAAGCTCTTAGAGTGGTCTCGCTACTTTCCGAAGGATCTCCTTGTCGGGACACTCTGTAACTCCTCGTTGTCGCTTGAGCAAGTTCAAACTAAATAGCTAGTGGTTCGTGCCCATGACCACCTTGCAAATCACACCGGGTCATGGATGCTAGATGGTAGAGAGTAGTCAACCGAGGTACTTGTTGATTTCTCTTAGCAAATGCCAAACCAAAAGCTAGTCATACCATTGCACAGTTGAATAACAATTCATGCCATATGTAGACTGTGAACTCTACATTCCAAGCATTGTTGAATTGTAATTTACGTCTATGGCTTCTGAACTCTGTCACATAGCCTGCTCAAAAATATTGCACATGTTGCCACAACCAGATTGTGAGAATGGAGGTCCCTCACATGAAACCAGTGTGTGGATTCATGGTCTCACAGACTGAGCAAGTCAATGGGAAAGGGACAACCTCTTGAGATGGACAAAAGAGAAAGAACTGGGGAGGGCAGTTTGTCCTTCACCCCACCTGTTCACCCACCCTCAAGCTTCCTCATAGTAAGTTGATATTGAAGTTGATTCTCGTGTTTTTATGGAAATGAATACAGCAATGTGTTTATTCCTTATACACTGTGCAAAGTGTTTTTCAAATGATGACATTCCTTGCAGTAATCTTGTGTATGTCCAATTCTAGGTACATGAAATGAAGATGCTGCCAAGCAATGATATCTCATCACAGATGAGCTTGCAGGCAATGAGAACCCCTGAGTTTAGTGTCTCTCAGAATAATGTGACACCAGCACCAGACAGTCATCGAAGAAATTCTTCCCTGGAGAATTTGCTAGCTCATTTAGACAGCTCCAAACAGGCACTGGAGCATGAAGTGCAGCAGTTGCTAGAGGAGAACATTTTGAGTAAGTCTGCAAAGAAGGATAACCACTGGCAGATAGAGAGAGCGAGGATTCTCTCTGATCTCAATGCAGCAAACACAAGTAAGATCAGGAAGGAAGAGCAAATCCATGAGCTTGAGAAAGAGCTTGGTGTTTTTAAGGTGACTTTGGAGCATGTGCAGAGACAGTGTGAAAAGGCAGAGCAGGCAGTGGACAAGAGTGCCATTGAAAGAGCCAACCTGCAGGCTGAGATAGAGCATCATCACTCAGCCATCCAAGACCTTGAGAAAAACTGCAAGTCTAAGCAGGATATGTTGGAACAGCAGCAGCAGAGGCTTGCTGAGTTAGAGTACCAGTTTGAAGAGCTGGAGAACAAGTATAGTAGAGCATCACAAGAGCTGAGTGAAAAAACAGAGCAACTCATCTTAATGAGAGATGAATATGAGAAGATATGTGCCACCCATGCGAAGATGCAGATACAACAAATGTTAGAGATGCAACAAGTTCACAATACCATGGAAATATGTCAATCAAAGTGTGAGCAGCAAGAAGTGATCCTCCAGGACAGGGAGATTGAGCTTGCAACATTTGGGACCCAGGTGAAGAAACTCGAGGCAAGGTGTTTGGCAGCAGAGGCAGATGCGAATGTGAAGGCTGCATTATTGAGTCAGGTATTGCAATCTCATTCAGATGCAGGTGCATGTCATTAGGGGCATTGTGAAGTGTATTCAGGCCAGGATAGGAGTGATCTCTCTGCCATGCAAGATCATCAAAGAAACAAAAGATAGTTGCAAAAAACAGAAGCCATGCCTTAGATGAACAAAGAGAGACTGGAAATGCTCATCTCTAACACCTTTGGATATTGATTTGTTGATGTATTTGTTATGTTGCTAGATGCAATCAGAGCTTGACACCCTAGCAACTGGGACCATCTCTCTTGAGGCACAAGTTGATGATTTTAAGGCACAAGCTGGTGTGTTGAAGACAACACTCACAATAGTTGAGAAGGCTCTTGCTCATGAGAGATCATCAAAAGTCAAAGTGGAGTCAACCCTGGCTGAGTATACGCATCGGGAGAGACATTTGTTGCAAGTGGACAAAGCCCATAGAAACTTGCAGCAGGAAGCAAAATGGAGGAATGAGCAATTTCAGTCCCTTGAAGAGGCCCACTCCAAGCTGCGCAAACAATTTCATGAGGCTCAATGCCAATGGGAGTCAGAAAAAACAGACATGTTCAAGGCGATTGATTTACTGCAAGACAATCTGCAGTCAAAGGAGAGACTAGCCCAAGAGAATCGCACTCAGCTTCAGATACTACACCAGGCACTTGCTCATGAAGAAAGTCAGAGAAAGCTTCTGGCATTGCAATCAACTCAGACCCAAGCAGGGAAAGAGAATGTTGCAACTGAGTTTGAAGCAGCACAATCTGGCATAGAGGCCTTGAGAGCAAGCACCACCAAAGAGATAGCATCACTGCGAGAGACATTGTCTTCAAAGAATATGCAGATCAAAGAGATGCAACTCAAGCATGTACAGATTAAGCAAGAGTGTGACAACCTTAGAAGAACAGAGGTTCAATTTCAGACATACAAAAGGGACCATGAGGAACTACAACAAGCATTGCAGGATGACCAAATTTGGGTGCACAAGAAAGCCAATGGTTTCAGTGTTGGGAGAACAAAGGGCAAGAAGAAACATCTGTCACAGGAAGAGATGGACAGTCTACTGAAAAGTCTGGCTGCTGCTGAAGCAAGCATAGCTTCCAAGGATGCCCAGTTGATAGAGATTGAAATTGAGCTTGACCGCAGAAAAGCCTCAATTGAAGATCTTGAGCACAAGCATTTGAAGCTCGAGCAAGAGCTTGAAAGGGTACTTTTGCTTGATGACACAGGAAAGCATAGAGCAAAATCTGAGAGTCAGACCACCAACCTGGAGTTGCAACTTGCACAGGCAAGTTTATTTGTAGGAGATGTGAAGACAGACAAAAGTTCATTCCAGTCTGAGGGTTTGCAGCAGATAACACACAGCAACAAATTAGAGAAGATGGAGCTAATGAAGGCTGACAGTAATCTTTTGGGTCAGGAAAGTAGTAAGAAACCATCATGGCACACAAAGAAGGAGAAACCATTGCAACTTGAGGAACAGATTCCAGAGAAGGCACACAATCTTGAAAAGCATCAGAGTCTCATATTCAATCTAGATTCTAGTTTATCATCTTGTAGGACACCTTTACTTGTGCAGTCTCTGAGGGCACAGGAAGCCAACAAGAAACTGGTGGCAGAAAGGCTGGAGATTGAGAAGCTAAAGAAAAGAGCTCATCTTCTGGATAGGCCCTTGATTACTGAAGTTGCAACCAGGGATGTTTCCATTGAGCAGCTAAGAGGAGATCTACATGAGCTAAAGGTTCTTTACAGAGGAGTTGCTGAAGCAGCAAACATTCAAACCTTGAAGATTGCCTCAATGGAAGAGAGATTGCAAGATCAACAGGAATCACAGGACACTATGGAGGAGCGCTTGCATGCTGTAACAGGAGAACTCAATGAGACTGCAGAGATTGTAGAGAAAGCAACATATGGCATCAACTGTCTACATGCTGAGCTGCGAAATGTGCAAGAAGAAGCAGATTCAGCAAAAGGAGAATCTGTGAAGCGCCTTGAGACTTTGGAGAAAATGGTTCCTGTTTTGAACAAAGAACTGAACGAGGTAATTCATCAGAGGCCAAAATTCTTCTCTCCACCTTCAACTACCTGTACATCCTGCAAATGTAGTTGGCACATGAGAAGCATTGCATGAGAACTGAATACTAGTAAATTTTCCCTTGTGGATGCTTCATTTGTGTTTCTGATGAAGCTTGTTTTGGTGGATTGTTGGGGACTTACAGGTTAATAAACAATTGGAGGACATGATTGCTGAGAGAGACATGCTTGTACGGGATGTCCATGCAAAAGAACTGGACATCCTTGAACTCAAGAAGGATAATGAGAAGCTTACCATTGTGAGAGGTCTGCTGGAAGATGCTGGCAAGGACCTGCATGAAAGGGAACTTCAATTGATCAGAGAAGTTGAGAGCAACAGCACTACTGTGCAAAAACTGGGTATGAGTCTGGAAGTAGCTGAAGAAAGCCTTGCATCTGCATATGCACAACTCAATGATCTCCACAGCAAGTTGCGACAGGCAGAGAAGTTGTGTGCCCAGCTACAGATCAACAAGGAGGCTGTTCAAAAACTGAAGGAGAAGCTTAGCAAAGCTGAAGCTAATGTCCAAGAAATGGAGGAAAAATTGATTGCTTCAGAGTGGACTGTGCAACAACTGGCAAGTGAGATCTCAAAAGTGAAACTTTGCCTCAGTCAGAAGGAGAGGGAGGCAGCATTGCTGCAGAATCAGTTCTCAGACCTTATAAGCCAACAGAGGAGAAAGGAAAGTGAGATGCTCGAAATGAAATGCAACTTGGAGAAAGTATTGAACACAAATCTAACAAAAGAGGCTGAAGTCTGCACACTTACCCACAGAGTACAGGACATGGAGAATGAGAGAGCTGAATGGAAGACTCTGGAGGCTGAACAAACAATAGAGCTGAATGTGATTAGAACTGCATTGGCAGAAACACAAACAGCCTTAGCTGTCATAGAGTCTGCAGTTGATAGAGGCGTTGAATTGCATAGAGTAACAGAAGGAGCATTGGAAATCCTCAAGCTGCAATTGACTGATGAAAAAAAGAGAAATGCTGCTTGCCAGTGTGAGATGGAGAATTTGCGTGAGAATCTTAACAGAACAAAGGAAGAAGCCAGCATCCAGCTAGCAGAGTTGAAAGAAAAGCAACAACAGTTGGAGCAGAGCCAAGACCACTGTCACAAGGCATCGTATGCAATGACTGATCTACAAAGTCAGCTGATGTCCATGCAGACACACCTTGAAAACTCAGAAACGAAAATGGAGAAAGGTGCAGCTGACCTTGTGCAATACAAGGAAAATTGTTCAGACTTGTTAGATTTGATTGAGAAGCAGCACCAGGCACTCAAGGACATGGAAGCAGAACTGGAGCTTGTGCAATTGGAAGCCATGAACCCACTGCAAAAGGAGTTTGATGTTGCAATGGGCACATTCACAGCTGAAGATGTAAGCGAAGTGAAGAAACTGAAGCTTGAAAGTCGTATCACAGATCTTGAAGCTGAAGTTGGAGAACAGAAAGTACAAGCAGCATTGAATGCTAATGCAAGGAAGCTTGAGAGGGAACAACTCCAGGATTCAAACAAAAGTCTGCAAGCTATGGCAAGAACACTGCAGGCAGAGTTGAAAGGATGGAAGGAGAAAGCTGAATCTCTGGCTGACAACAATAGTGATGTGGTAGTATTGCAATCTGAATTGGTTGTTTGGAGGCAAAGAGAACACGAAGGGAGGGCTTTGATTTTGGAGCTCCAGCAGTCCATGCATGAAGTTGAACCTGTGATGCTAGAGTGGAAGGAGAACATTGCCTCCATCACTGATGAAGGTAGGAAAATGAGAGAAGAGATGCACTTTTCCTTGAAGGATTTGAATCGAGAGCTTGAAGCAACGAAAGTGGAGGTTGCTGCATGGGAAGAAAGGTCTGCTTTGGTAGCTGAAGAAGCAATTTTCTTCAATGCAGACCTTGAGAGCTCCATCAAGGAGTTCAAAGCAGAAGTAGAGGTATGGAAAGGCAGAGCGTTATCAGCCATGGCAGAGGGGAAGGCAAAACAAGAGCAGCTTGAGCACTCTATTGAAGATTTGCGGTCTGAGCTGGAAACCTGGAAAGGCAATGCCAACACAGCATCATCTGAAGGACAAACTATGATGCAGAGAGTATCAGAGCTGGAATGCTCATTGCAAGCTCTTCAAAAATGTGTAGAAGCAGAAAAAGCAGAGGTGATGGAATGGAAAGAAAGAGCAGAAGCAGCAGTGCAAGAAACAACAGTTATGAAAGGAGAGCTCGACGAGTGCATTAGGAATCTCCAAGCAGAACTGGAAGGATGGAAGAATAGAGGAGCAATGGCTGCTGGCCAGTGCCTTGTACTAAGGAAGAAGAATGAGGATGCTGCAAAACAACTGAAAGTTTTGCAAGCAGAGTTGTTAGACAAGAAAAAGCTGGTTGCAGAGGCTGAAGAAGAGACCAGATTTGTGAAGTCAGAGCATTCAACATTGCAGAGCTGGGTGAAGGTTCTGCAGAGTGAGGATAGAGCACTGAGGACAGAGATAGTGCAATGGAAGGAAAAGGCAACATCAGAGAAACTGGAGCTTGAATGTTGCATCAGATCTTTGCAAGGGGAATTGGAAGGGTGGAAGCAGAGAGCACAAGAGGAGGAAGGACTGAAAGATCATCTGGAGGATATGATCCAATCCTTGCAAGTTGAGGTTGACTGCTGGAAATTGAAGGCTGTCTCAGCTGAAGATGAGGGTGAGTCTGTGAAACTAGATCTTCTTGACACATTGGAGAAGCTTGAGGGGCAGCTGGAGGAGTGGAGTGAAGAAGAAATCTTCACTCACAGGGAGGGAAGAAGAAAGAAGGGAGATCTTGCAGTACCATTGAAAGCATTGCACTGGGGGGGGGAGGACATAGCATCTTCTACAGTAGAGAATTGCACAATGGAGGAATGCGACTCTTTGACAAGAGACTTGGAAGGTGAGCTGGAGGACTGGAAAGAGAGAGCAGTGTTTGCTGAGGAGAAGGAGAAATGTTTGAGAAAACAATTCAACAGTACAGTCAAGAATTTGCAGATGGAGGTAGATGCTAGGCAAAAGATTGCAGCATGCATAGCAGAAGATCGAAGGATTGTGCAGCTTGAGCTGGAGAAGCAGCCGAAGGATCTGCAGGTTGAATCTCTGCAGGTGAAGGACACTGCAATCACACAGGGTGGTGACATGGCCAAGGAATTTGAAGCTGCAATGGTGGAAATGCAAGCAGAGTTGGATGCTTCAAAGAGACAAGTAGCAGATTCTGCCATGGATGGTGAGTTGCTGAGAACAGCATTTGATGATGCCATGAAAACTGTCCAAAAGGAGTCTGCAGTGTGGGAAGAAAAGCTTGCAAGTGCTAGTGAACAACTGAGATCTGTGAAGACACAGCTTACAGATTGTATGCAAGCATTGCAGTCAGAGGTGGTCATGTGCAGGGAGAGAATAGAAAGCATCATTCAAGAAGGTTCATCAGAAAAACAAGAACTACAGGACAGAATCAATGAGTTGCAGATGGATCTTCGTGAGTGGAAAGAGAGAGCAGAGTCCCTGGAACATCAGCTGAAAGATTCACACACCAAGTCCCAGACAGAGTCGCAAGAATGGAGAGAGAGAAGTGTAGCCATTGCCCAGGAAACTGTGTCATTGCAGACAGAATTGCAGAGCACAAAGGACATTGTGATCGAGTTAAGGACTCAGTTGGATACTTACAAGGAGAACAAACTCTCACAGGAGAAGCTGAACGAGGAATTACAGAGGAACGTCTTACTTGTCAGTGAGGAGGCTGAGGTAAGAAAGGAGAAGCTGTTGCAAGTACTTTCTGATCTGGAAAATACTCAAACCCACCAGAATGAGCTTCAACGAAAGCTACACCTAGCACACCAGCATATGGTTGAAGATGAGAGATGCACATACAACATGAGCACCATGGAGAAAGAAGTTGCAGTCATGGCTGTAAACCGTGGGAGTGAGGTATTTTCTGAACCTCTTTAGATAACCAAATGTGGATCCACAACATCTGATTCCTCCTCACAATAATGCGGCTGCATCAAGTTATTTACTGCCAAGGCTTCACACTCCTTACACATGAAATCCCCACCAGAAATGGGTAGTGAACTGTCCAAACTCTCAGTAGATATTTCTGCTGTGGATCAGCAGAGGGTGGAGTTTCCATGGTTACTATCCTCAGAGAGCAGCAAGCATGAGCATGTAAGCAAAGGTGATCCTGAGGGAAATCAAGCAATTACTGTCACTGGAGATGATGAGATGACTTGCAAGGCAGGGAAGTTTGGCAGCATCAGAGAACAAAGACAGTACCTTGAGCTTTGCACATCATTCATGAGGTGAAAACCAATTAGCCATTTTGAAAAAAGTTCTGAACTTAGTGCTGGTGACTTGAACAGGTCCTGAATTGTTGTTTCTCACAATTTGTTCATGCAGTCCTCTTTATGTGATGTGTGCCACATTTTCTTGTTGCAGACAGAACAAAGATCACCTGCCGAAGCAATGGAAAGGAATGGAGGTGTGTGGCCCAGTACAAGTGGAAAAAGCTTTCTTCCAAGTACTTGAGGAAAACCCAACTCAAAATTGGTGTCGGAAGAGATCTGCAAAGAGTGGAGTACTTGCAGAGGTTGATGGAAATTTGCCTCTTGTAAGCTCAATTGAGAGGTTTCCTTCAGCTGATGAGCATCTATGTTCACCCTTTCTCATGTCAAGCCAGTCACAGACACCTCAGAGGTCGAGGTGCACCTTTGATACAACCTCCTGAGTTGTTTAGGTTACAAAGCTTTTGGTCAAACCTGCAAAAGGATCCAACTTTTGAAGACATCCTGCTCTATCCTCTCATACCTATGGAGAAGATTCTAGTATCCTCACCATCAGACAGAAGAACTATGGGGAGAAAAGAAGAAGATGCAAGATTTGTCGCAGTAGCATGAAGAAGTCACCAGAGTATCTTGTACAAAGCATGTGAAGGGATGCTGAAGGTGCCAATGATACAAAAGAATCCTGGAGACCTACTAGTGCTATTCACCAAGGTTGGTACTATGCACTTCCAAGGGAATGAAGTTGGTAAAAAGTAAGAAACTTTATCTCAGGTCTCAGACCAGCAGCAGTGATTGATTATCTACCATGTTGATAATGATGATTCAAATGTGTATGCATGTGGGTTGATGAAATTGTTGAATCATTTGTGTCGAAGCTGCCACATTGAGGAGGTACTAAATTGCAACAGGTATTACTTTCACTGTATTGTTGTCCAATCACCTGTGATGTACTTGAGATTGCTTTATGTGACCTCATTGGGACTGAACCCGACACAGAAAGAGCTTGTCAGCTACAAGTCTATAAAAGAAAGTTGTGCAGAAATTGATACTGAGAGAGAGAGAAGTGGGAGGTTGCATCAATCAAGGGTACATGACCGAAGGAATTGTCCTCTTTTGTTAGAAACTTAACCTTACTACATGTAAGCTCCACAAGTTCCACTTTTTAATCCTGTGACAGATAATGGAGCTTTGAGGAATGCTGGCTTCAGCTTCAGTTCAATTATGCACGTACTCTCACAAGAGACATAGTTGGAAGAATTGATACTGAAACAGCTCTCAGGAATCATTAACATAATGGACTGTCTGAGTTTTTTCTGTTAACTATTCTATCAGACAACCTTAATTTATAGTTTTGATATCATGTTCATTCTTGTAATTAAGTTTTCCATTCTACAAGTCAAGGGTTTTAATTCTTGATGTGGTGAAGGTTATGTTGCAAACACCATCTCCACAAATAACCTTACTTGATTTCCACGTTAAGGGGTAGCTAGGTCTCTATGATGCAAAAACTTGGATCAAAAGAAGAAGTGGGTGAGTCTACCATGAATAAGAAAATCAGCTTTTTTGAGAGTAGTAAAGGAGAGAGATAACTGAATCAAATCACGCAGTCCATGGAAAATGCAACAATCCTTGACATGATTGCAGACTTCGATGCTTATTAGTTGAAGATAAAGTTCAGACCAAGCTTGGGTGCCAAAGAAATGATCTTCTCAAAGAAAGAAAAACCAAAAACTGTGGCTCAAGAACCAGGTGCAGGAGGGGAAGAAACTGAGAGTACTGTGTGTGATGAGTTCATGGGTTCACTCAAAAGAATCTGCAACAAAGGGAAGTTTCTACGTTGTAAGTTTGGTTGGGTTTTTCCTGAATCTTCCTGATTTCTGCCGTCTAACCTAATTTTCTCTCACCCCAACCTTGCAAGGAAACTGTTTTGCAGTGGCTAGCCTACAGCTCATTCATGAAGACAATATATGTTTTCATTATTGGCCTTCTGAGAGCAAAAAAATTAATCTTGCCTACTTACTTTTAAGTTGCAACCAGCATCTTTTCTCTAACTATGTACATTTTTTTCTTCAGGATTCCATTTGATTTGACTACAAGATGAGTCCCAAAGAGAATACAAAGAGTGCCAGCAAAAAGACACCCAGAGTTCTTGGTACCACCAAGTGTAGGGCAGCACCCGAGGTTGGAAAATAGTCCGGCATTGAACACTCTTCTCCATTGAACCAAACTTGTTGTGGAAACCCATATCCTGTATCAACACTGATGCCTGGATTAGTTGTGAAACCAAACACTGATTGTTGAATGCCATAGGAGTAATTGGTGGCTCCATAGACACCTTGTGTGCCCAGCAAGTAGTCATTATAGCCTTTAGTACCCTGAAGAATCAATGTATCATTTAGCTGTGGTACCCATGTGGCATTGAATGAGTATGCACTCTGGAAGCCAGCACCAGCTGCACCAAGATCTATGGCAACAAACCAGTTTGGATATGTTGTGGTTGACCAATCAAACACTGACATCCGAGCACTCCAACCAGTTGTGTAGTTGGAGACGATGTGCCAGTTGATGCTAACCCCACAATTACTTTCACATGGTAATGGGTTGGGGACAGACCAGTGGTTAATGTCAGCCCAGGCAACAAGTTGTGCAGTTCGGTTATCTGGGGGAATTGTCAGGGCTCCATATGGAAGCAAAAGAGCTGGAGCCGTTGCATTGCATGTAGTTGGAGGTGGAGTGGCTGGAGCACCACATGCATATGTTTTACATGGGATGATTGAGTCATTTGTGTAAGCTGAGAACGATACACAACATTTCTTGGGGCTAGTAGCAGGAGTTTTGGTGTAATTGCATGTCACCTGCAAAAACAAGGGCATACAGACAGAATTGGGTCTTGGTCAGCAAATTCAGAACCCAAAAATGCCCAACCCACCCTCTTCTTCAGCAGAAGAAGAAACAGCATCAATACCTACTTGACAGGCAATGTCTCTTCACTCTTAAGGTCAACAACTAACAATAAAAAAAGAGTGCAAAACCTAAAAAATCTGTACATGATCATACCAACATTCCTACTATTATCAAGCCAATGACAATAAACCCTAACTAAATCTTTCCATAATGGTACACATACTATCTGTTTCATTCCTCTGTATGCATGTTACAAGAAAGGAAAAACATGTGTAGATCATCTGGGATGCATTTACAATTGCCTCAGTGTGATGAAATTATACCTGCCAAGATTTCAAAGCAGATGTCGTGTGAAGAAGACCCGAAGGATCTGCAAACTGTGATGGAGTCACAAGCTGTGGTTGTCCACAATTGTATGTTCCAGTTTGATTGCCAGAATTGATTGCAAAGTTTGCTGGAGGATCCAATTGAGTTACATTCAGATATGGATTGAGCTTGTACACATTCATCTTGAACACCGACTTGGACTGGCTCGGATCAATGGTAGCTGGCAAGAGGGTGCCATTACGACAGCAGAAGGGGACTTCACCCAAGGTTGTGTTATAATAAGCTGGAGGAAGATCTACAATGTGAGGGCTTTTGTCACAGCTTACAACTGAATTCAAGTCAGGCTGACCATCCGAGTATTGCTGTTCCGCTGGTCCATACACACATAGATCTGTGTCACTGGATAATGCTTGAGCTCCTTGAAGCTTGTTGATGAATTCCCCTTCTTGCCAATCCCAAGTCAAATTCCAGTAGTCCAGGCGTCCAATGGGGTCATTGTTTGAAATTGTAACCTGAAAAATTGGTACAGAAAAAGCAAGCAGGTGGGCATTTGTGCATATAAAAGCTTAAGACTCTCATTTTGTTCAAGACAAACATCAAAAAATTCAATCAATCACAAAGTAAGAAAGTGTTGAGCATCAAATTGGGATGCAGGAAACAAGCTCAGAATTCATCACAAGTTGTTTAGAAATCACTCATGAAGAAGAAGAAGAAGAAAAAGATGTGCAGGGGAAGAGAGCTTAAAGATATGACGAGAGAGAGAGCTTGAAGAAGACGAAGCTCCTTAATCACTCATGATGAAGAAAAGAAGAAATGCACAGATAGAGAGAGAGAGCTTGAAGAGGAATACGGAGAAAGGGAAAACAAAGCTTTATCTGCGACTCGTACCTGTGCCCAGTAATTCGCCGTGTAGGCCATGATAACATCGTAAGAAATTGTGATGTCGCCAGTCTCGAGAGGTTGGTATTCCTCTGTCTGAAGTGTCACGTTCGCAGTCGCGTTCTCGGCGCAACAGACACGCATTGAATTCACTGCATTGCAGAGCCAAAAAACCAAGCTCAAGAAAATCAGTCGATCACACAAGAAAGTTGTTGCGTGCGCATCAAGTTGTGATGAAAGGAATCATCCGAAAACAAAATCCTTGATAACAACAAGAACAAAAGGAAGAATTGCGAAAAAAGAACAGAAAAGAAAGTGGTAGGTAGGGTGGGCGTGCGTCGAAGAAACTCGAAAACTCACCGGAGGTTCTGGAAGAGTTGCTGCAGGTGTAGCCCGAGTTCGTGAGGTTGATGGAGAGGGGGAGTGGGTACGACGTATTACCATCGGAGCCGAACTCGGTCCCCACCAGACTCACCTGCACTTGGATCTGCGACGGATCCCCGGCAGTAGAGATGGCATTCTTGATGGTCCTCGCAGGATATCCCGTAAGAATGGTCCCATTCCCAACTGGCGCCGGGAATGACGTTCCATCAGCAAGCACGGCACTCGACGCTGACACCAATATCTGCAAGCATTGGAATCCCAACTCACTCTCCATCAGCAGCGATCCTGTAGCTAGATACCAAAACCGTGAAGAAATTCGGACGATTTTTATATGAATGAGAAGGTGTGATGATTCAACAATTGCGCACAGTGTGAGTGCATGCGTGCGAAGACGAACAAATGTATTATTATTGTGTGTCACCTACCTCGCTGTGGTTGAATTGGATGCCCATCTCCCAGTCGGAGAGCGTTTTGTAGCCTTCGTTGGTGATGGTAGCGGTGGCCGCAAAACTGTAAGGCTGCAGTGGATTGCCCGCTGAGAGGTATGGATATATCATTTTTATGTCGCTCACGTTGTAAGTAAGGACTACGCCCTGACAAGGGCTTGGTGCGGGAGCTTGCCCGTTCACCGCCTGCAAGACTTCTAAGTGGGTCCCTACCATTGCTACCAAAAGTATCGCATACAGATTCGTCGCCCGCCATAGCCACCATATCAATGACATTCCTGCCATGCTTCTTCGCGCTCTTACGAGTCTCGTATCCGCACTGGCATTGAGTCCTTGCATACGCTAGACAGCCTGCGCTCCAAAAAATATACTCCAAAGAAAAGAATATCTTGAGATTCTCAACACGCGAAGGAACCCAAACAAAAGAGCCCAAGTCGTGTCCCTAGACGAGCTCTACGAATATCGATTGCTACCGGATCAGGTGAAGAAAGAAGAAGGATGAGTTCAGTAGTTCAAAAGCCAAATTCTGCTCACAAGAGCAGGTAGACAAACCCACAACGCTGAGTCCACCACCACCACCACTATCACGTCACCAACAACAGAGCTCCCTCGGAACAATTGGCAATGACAATAAAAGAGCGTCACTGGAGACCATCTCGCAGCTTGCTAAGCCCTGACTTCTTCTTGGGGAGGATCAATGGAGAAACAGAAACAAGAGACACGAGAGAGAGAGAGAGAGAGAGAGAGAGTGTGTGTGTGTGTTGTGGTTGCGCGAGAAGAACCTAGAAACCGCTGACGGTGTGCCAGAGAGGAGAGCAAGTACAATTTCAAGCGAGTTGCGTCAGCCGACAAACAATGAGGGGCGAATTATATAAGCAAAGTTGAAGATTTTTATGAGAAGCCGTAGGTAAAGCAGCAGCAGCAGCTTGAGAAGAGCTTGGTCGCATAACCGGTCTGTCTGCGCAAACGCGAAATCATTCTTCACTCGGAGAGCCACGCTCATCACTAATATTAGTGCGAGTTGCGAAGAAAAAGAGCAAGAAGAAAAACAACTTGACGTTTGTAAGTTTGCGCTGTGTGTACGCGTGTGGTGTCTCTGGCTGACTGCAGTCCTTCCCCCCCTTTGTCCGCGCACGGGGAGTTGACAACCGCGTGCGGAAAAGGGAAGAAGATGACTGTTACGCCCCATAAACAGCCCCCACGACGGTGCCATTTTCCACCATAGAATGCACACACACACAGTAACGTGTTGCAAGAGGCGATGCATTAGGGAGGAAGGTAGGTCTCGTTGCCTGCTATTTTCCAGCTGTAATATGCATCGTAACTTCCTGGAACCTGACTATTATCTTTTTTGCCTCTTTACTCTCCAAGAACGTCAACCAAAACATTCCCTACCCCCTCCTCGCCCCCTACCCACACACACCCCCCCCCCCCCCCCCCCATCTTTTTTCTTTTTTTCTTTGATCAAATCATAATATTATTATAGGGAACTACTACCTACCTACTTTTCTTTTCTTTTCTTCCTTTCTTACGCGGTTACTTTCTCATTTCCTCCACTGAATTGAAACTCCTGAAGTTGTCTCCCTTGCCTCTTGGGGGAAGGAACTCTTTTGGTTTGTGGCATTTGTTTGTTTGTTTGTGTTTGCATGTAGATGATGATTGGACTTTCCCCATATCTTTTTTTTTTCTTTTTCCTTTTTGAAAAAATCATAGTAAAAAAACAGTTGACATTTTTTTAAATAATTTTAAAAACTAATTTCATACCTTTTTTCCCCAAATTGACAAGCCACGAGTTTGGAAATTAGATTGTTGCCCCCCGCCCCCCCCCCCCCCCTTTTTAATCAATCCCTAGTATTAGGCCCCAAGGCTGATTTTCGTGTTGTATAACCCTGGTTTAAACCTGGTGATGGTATTGGTATAATGTAAGTATATATACATATATACCTTGTTGCATCAGGTTGGTACTCTTATAAAGGCCGGTATGCTTCAAGTCATACAACAATTGGCATGTTCTTATGCATACTAGTACTATAGACCCGGGTTGCACCTTATCTAAGGTTCAACAATGTTGTGAACCTAGACATTTTGTATATTGGTACTTAGGGAGGTGTACGAGGGGAGGGTTTTTAGTATTTACACCTACTCCTTAAGAGTGACGGAGGTCATAGGTCTATGGAGGAGTAGGAGTGATATTATAGCTCATAAGTAGGTGTAAGATCCCTCTATGCTAATAAGGGGTAGGTGCAAGACCCCTTGGTACTCATAAAGAGTAGGCATAACAACTCTCATCCTTTTCTTTATGAAGGATATTTGCATAATTAAGGTGACCTCCAAATACACTTAAGAAATTTGTCAGAATGCTTTGCGTGCAAATTGAATCAATCCAAGTGGTAGCAACTAGCAATGCAGTAACTAGTAACCCGAAGAAGTGCTTTCCCCCCCTCTCTCAGCCACCCCAAGAAAAGGATTTGTTTGCAAGGCCCATATAAGCCAGCACTTCTCTAAGTACTTGGAGCATTGGAAAGCAATGGATTGTTCCAATGTTCCAACTACATCCCATTTTGTCCTTTCTCTCCTTTGTCTTTTGCATGACACATTTTCAACTCCATAACTTTTTCTAGAACCTTGTGTGACAAGTGAACATGATTTCCATATAACTTACTCTTTCCTAACTCATATTCTCTTTGTTCTCTCTATATTTTTCTCAGCACATATAATAAAAGAATCCAAGTGTGGTTCATTTTCATCCAAAGGTATATATCAGCTTCATGTCCATGGATGAATTTAAGTCCCACCCATGAAAATAGAACTCAAGTGTCGAGTTCCTTACAGAAACAAGCACAGCCACCACCACATATGATGGGGGGCAAAACTAGGTTATATACTTTCTTACCCTTCTTTTAGATATCACATCCATTTCATATTCCACCTATTTTTCTTCCCATCTAACACCTGATGTTTGGTGTTTAGGAATTTGTGAAGAGCAAGAATTTTCATGCATTCACACTTGAAGGCATTCTTACATGTCACAACCTCTAGGTATACTTTAACACGATTGCCCATCCACACCAAACCTAAATTTTATGGATCACTTTACCTAAGAATAAAATAAGTAATGGTAAATAGTTGGTAAGTGGGAAGAAGGTGGTATCCAGGCCCCATCATTTTGTATGTGCTAGTAACATTGAGTTAAATGTTCATTTTTGACCTCATTATCTAACATTGAAAAAAAAATGAACCAAATCTAAGTTTTAGGCTTGATGAAATGTTAGCTACTACCAATGTTCACACCGAGCTAGCACCACTTGCCACCTAGGATGCCACAGCATTGACAATGCCAGCTAACAATTCATATGTGAATGCACTTAAAAATCAAAAGAACTTAACACTAACTTATTGTTGATTTACCACCAAAGTGTGAATCAGGCTTAACTAATTCTCCAAAAGAGCTTGAATTGAACACCTTTAAGGAGAGTAGAAGGTCTTGTGCACTCCATAGCAAGGTATCAAACCCAGAGATCGAAAAATCCAGGAAACCCTTAAAAAGTCCACCCATGAGTAGTAAAGCTCCAATTTGGAATCTAGTGGTGCTTAGGTGAAATTTATTCTTTTCAGTTAAATATTAAAAATTCAGTTAGTTAAATGACTTTTCATTGGTTTCTTTTTCAAAAAAAATTATTTCTCTATCTTTCTTATCCCAGGGAAAACATTTGGCAACTAGCAATCCCCCCCCCCCCCCCCCCCTCAAAAAAAATACAAACCTATGTACCACCTTCCTAAATGGCATATTCTAAGGACCATTCAAAACCCCCCAACTCTCCCCTAAATAGCTTGCTTTACTTGAAGACAAAAATAGGAAGGATTCCCTTGGCTCACACACAAATTCATAGTGGACTTCATCCTAGCGTGTTGATTTTTTGATTCCATAACGTGTGTTTCCATTTTATTCAAAAAATAATCAAAAGTTTTTAGAATATTCGACTTTTCTCTCCCTTCATTAAAGATTTAAAATAGGAATTAAAATTTTAGTATATAACATAAAACTCAGAAAACAATTTTTTAAAATGTTTTGATTAGAGATTAATCAAATTGGTATAAAAGCTGGAGCCTGAAATGCAGGATAGATGACACCAATGTGAAGATTTATTTATTTTGTTTATATCTTTGGACCTAGTTAACTCAAAGAGAACTAATGATGCCCTTCCAAGCAACATGAAACAAGAGCTGTGAACCTTAGACCCATTCTTTCATCAGAATATATAATTTGGGCCAATTGGAATACAAGGAAAGAAGGTACAACATCCTATTTGTGGCAACTACCATTGTTACACACCAACACACGTGTGTGGTGCTCAAGAGTGGGTGTGTATGCAATGTGGACTAACAATTTTAACTTGGAAATAGTCTATCCAAAGGAACCAAATTTCTCATTTGATTAAATGCTTTAACCCTTAGTCACCCACCCAAAGTGACCAATAATTGTCGAAACTTTAATGTCTACTGTAATTAAGGTGTTCAATAGATAGTTTATACAAAACTAAAGTTTTCTTTCCCAAGAGGAATGCAATTGCATAAGTTGTTAATGTTTTAACTAGACTTTTTATATGTTGTGAGGAAGGAGTAAAGGGCGAAGTGCAATGACATCCGTTATCACACTAAGTTGACAATCTTCACTTTCGTTCCCTTCTATCATGGCATGTGCTTAATTGCCATGAAACTATTACTACTTATCTTGACTAATACATACACCACACACCTTGCATACACCAATATATTTAATCTTGACAATTGTAGCAACTAGCAACCATTACTACCCAATTATTGTACCAACGTCACAATTGTACCCATGGCCACACCTTCATACTCCGTGTTGTTTTGAGAAGGTGTCTCCAAGTTTCGAGTGAGAAAATGCTTTGACTTCCACACTACTGTAGCCTAGGGTCAGTTTCCACATTGACAAAACGAATATTTTTTAAAATTTCATATTATATATTTTTCCATCATCTATTATAATATTGTAATATGAATAGTGAAATTATTCAAAGTGTATGTAGCCTATTATTATGTAGCCTATGATAATCATGATGATTTTCAAAATGTCAACTTCATATTTTTCACAAAATTTCATTTCATTATTTTGAGGATTATATAATGACGAAACTGACCTTAGGGTAAGGTATTGCTCTCTTCAATGAATTGGACTTGGGTTTAGGACACGAGTGGCTCAGTGCTTTTTTCAAGTAAGTTTTGTGTGTTGTCACACTGGCGATCATCCACAAGGAGATTTAGCCACATTTGGCTATATACCAGTATGCCAGAAAATTATTAAAATTCTTTTATATCATGGTTAGTTGCTTTGAACAATGTGTAGAAACATAGTTTTTTATATAATTTTTAATTTTTGGCTATTCTTTGTGAGAAATGTCAAGTAGTCAACAGAAAAAAAATTGGAATTTTTTTGCCAAATGACAAAAATTTGCCACAAAAAAAAGAAGTTGAATGGCTTATTATCTGCAGCTCAATTGCAATACATACCTGCTCATTCAGCAGGTTTTCAGGTGCTCATAGAAGGCAGAATTGGCCACCAGTGGCTGATTCCGTCATTTTGTACCTACCTACCTACCTATGCTAGTTTACAACCTACCTATGGTCCGGGCAATGTGGCCTAGTACAAAAACTACTGCCCTTGTTTTGAGATGAGAATGCAAGCATCCTTGGCAAAGCACATATTTGACAATTTTCATTTTATCCAACCCTATTCAGAAATGAGAGTGCAAGCAATCCATGCCCTCACATTTGCAATTGACAACTTTCTACACAGACCTTCCAAGAGTGCAAGTAATCTATGAACAAGGTACCCCATTTGACAACTTTCTAGCCATAAAAATATCTGAGAAAGGGTCTAAAAAAATCAGTTTGAAAAATGACATAGAAATTCATTGTTCTTTTTTCCTTTAGCCTTCATTCAAAATTACCTATCCCAAACATCAAAAGTTTAAAGAAATTACATGTTTGTCAATGGCAGAATTTTGGGAACTTAAGACAATTGTGTAAGTTGCATTTAAGGTCTATCATTTTCTTTTTCTTTTTTAAATATTTACTATCTATCATGTAAAGAATTTATCAATGATTTACCTACTACCTATGCTTAAAAATACAACTTCAATATGCACTACAACTCCTCACTTTAGTTGTTGAATAAAGTGGAGTCTTCAACATTTTTGCAACAAGAACTCGGAGAAAAAAATGGTGTAGTACTTTTTTTTGGAATGAGATCTTTTCATGAACATCAATCACCAAACATCATTGTCATATATTTTCATTTCAACATAGTCTATCAGGTTCAAAGTTACATAAATTATTATGAAACTCAATTTTGAAAAAAGAAAATAATTATCCAGCATCTGAGTGATGAATAATAGAGTATTATAATAACAATACCCAAAGCTAACTCCACACACATACCCATTGACTTCTTCTTATTCTTCCCATTCACAAAAATGCACATGTGAAGAAGATGCTATCCTCATGGTTAGACATAACTAAATAAGAATTTAGGAATAAAATCAAACAGATGAAACTGGTATTTCCAGAAGACATAAAACAATAGTAGAGTTAGGTCAAAACAATAGAAGCTTTGCTACCATTGCACACCACTGAATAGACACAGAGGCTACTTTCTGTCTCGTACATGACAATATATCAAAAGTGCTATTTTGAGGTATAGTCAGACACTGTTAAGCTTTCAAAGAAGCCAGAAAGGAGTGGAAAACAAGGGGTGTGTCACACCATGGCCTTGCCATTTACATTAAAAAGTATCTTAAGGCAAAAGAAAGAAGAATTATGAAAACTCAAATATTTCACCATGCAAAAATATAATCTACAAAAAATCCTCTAAAAGAAACCAAAATCCTTCAAGATATTATAACTCTAGAACTAATCTCAAGTTTCAACACAAGCCAAAATATTATCTTTCAAACAATCCTCATATAAAAAGAGACCTATTATTACCTAGGGGCCAAAATCCATTAAGCTACTATACTCTATAATGAATCCGAACACAATATCCTTGCCTTGGTAGGCAAGGCTAACAAACTATGGGGACAGAGAGCCAAGCAGGCTCATCATGTAAATGGTAAATGACTCCGCACTTTATGACAAAGTTCAAACAAGCAGCTCATCACATAATGACTCCTACCCCTTTTGGGCAAGTTCAAAAGCTTAAACTTCAAACTAGCAACAACAGTTAAAATAAGAAGTGTCCCATGCAGTTTCCCAAAATTGAACTCGCAGTTCTCACTAACAACACTTGGTGTTCATTCCTCAAAACGTGGGACCAAATGAAAACTGCACCATTCCAGAGCCGCCTCTTCCTCTTCCCTTCTTGTGGTGAAGAAGAGCCAACAAAATCCTGAGATACCATGGCACCCTGTAACACGACTGCCAAATACATTTGATCAAGAAAGCAGCTTCGAGAGTACAAATAAATTTCCAACTGTCATCCGCACATTGATTCCGGGTTCAAGCCAGAAAAATTACCTCAAAATCCTACCATAATATGAAGTCTCTTCCCTCTAGGCAGAAGTCTCCCGCACAGCGCCGCGTTCACATCCCAGTCTGCTTCGGCGATGGGTTCATTCGCCAGTCAGTCATCACCCAAACAGACCAACCCAACGAAACTATTTGCTTCGCACCCCAACCATTTGCTTGAAGTCACTGGAAAACGAGACTTTCTGTGCCTGAAACAACTTTCACCACTTGGTTTTTTGCATCCTCCGGGAGGAAGAAGGTGGGGAAAACAAAAAACAAAAACCCTTCTTCACAAAACTCACCAGAGCGCTTCAGCAACAATAGTGCACAACAATGTGTCCTGCAACAAAAGAGAGGGCAATAACGTGCTTCTTCTCTTTTTTAGGTCTTGCAATAGAGAGCGCAACAAAGTGATTCTAGCCCTACTTAGGGTTTAGGGTTTAGCATGGTCATGCTAGATGAGGGGATCAAGAATTTGCCTTGCCATTAATGACCATTTGGATGTTAAATGAGCCATTGTTCAACAATTCCTCTCTCAACTTCTCTACGTCAACCTTTGCATGTTTTCTCTCAATAACAATAAGAGTTTCATATTACCAAACCCCACAAATAGATCCCTAAAATTTACTCAATTCACCTTGGGCCTAGGCCGCTTCCACTACTCACAATAATTATGCACGCAATCTACAATCTTTGTCACTCTATATACTCTAGAATTGAGGTGCCTCAAATCTCATCACCTATTTTTCAAAGCAATCTCAATCATCACTCTCCTTGAATTCAATACACTATCATACCTCTTCTTGTCCTCATCTTGTAATGATATCCAATTCTTCTGCATCAAATCTTTGTATAAGTTGAACACTTTGAACTAATCACCATTTTGATGTGTCCCCCACCCCCCTCCCTCCCTCGACAAGATGACCCATATAAACATTCTATAAGATCTTGTTAGCATTGCAAACCCCTTCCAAAACAATAAACTAGATTTTTTTCCTATCGAAAATATTGCATGCCTCAAAGTAATTTTGCAACTTAGACAATTTGCTAAAGGAATGTGTGTCTCATTGATCACAACAAAAACATTTGACAACCTTATAAATGTCATGAAACTGCAAATGACATTCTCCAGTCATGCTCTTATAATAAGACCATTGATGCATTGCCTAAATAGGTTTTGCCCATTGACAAGGATGTCACAAACTATGTCAATGTATTTCCTTATAGTGGAACCCCTAACTTTTAAACAATCTACAATATGATCACGCAAAACACTATGGGCAAACTTGTCAATCATCAATTCCATAAATTTTTTAATCTCCAAATGGGGTCGAATTTAATTCTGCACTCCAACTTCAAGTAAGGTGTCAACATCTAAACTAAATTGTCAAATGCCTTTAGACTCATTCTATAAACCTTCATATACTTTTAATGGGAAGTCTAGATGGGAAGGTGGGTGTTTCTTGAGTTCTAAATTTTAATCCATTTCAACAAATGAACATATGTTAACATTTGTTAGTACAAGCTATATATCATCATAAAGTGTTTTCTTTTTCAATTTTGTGATGAAGTTGAGGTGGAAATTATCCATAAGCTGATTTAGTCAAATTTGGCTGTTAAAAACATATGAAAGGAAAAAAATTAACATCTTTTTATATTTTGGGTCCCTATTTGAACCATTTATTTTAATCTACTGAGTTTTTATCAATTTTTGGGCATTTTCTTCAAAATTCTATTCAATTTGCAACAAAAAAATTGCAAGGAAAAGAAAAGGTTATTGCCATATGTAAAACCACCCACCAAAACATCTTCATTTATTTTCTTGTTTGATAATATAATTATTCAAAAAATAGAACAAACACAACATGAGAAATGCATGTTCACCTAATACACAAGTTGTAATTGCAAACTTGGTGTCAAACTTTTACAAAGTGCATAAATGAGGTGTGAAAGATGATCTTACACATAAACTCAAGATCAAAACAATATCATGCAAATCTTTGGTGTCCATTATAAAGGCCCATGCGAGCAAGCTCAAATGTTTTTGTTTTCTTGTGAGCATAGAAGAAGGAGAGTGTTGAACTTTTTGTGCTAGTTAAAAAGGGGAAAACTATGTACAATAATCATTTTCTATGACTTTACTTAAATGTGATTGGATTTTGTGATTTTGTATTAGTGTGAGCTTAAAGGGAAGGTCAGAAAGAAAGAAAGAAGATTATGTTGTTTTGTAAGAAAGGAAGTCATGTCACCACCACATGCTTTGAGGCCTTGAAACACACAAACAAATTTAGAATTAGATGGGAGTGTGAAGATTGGAACTAGAAGCAAGTTTGATTCGAAGCCAAAACCAAAGACCAAAAAGCTCAAGCTCTTCAGGTGATGAGGTTTAGGGATTACATTTATAACCTGAGCTACAAAGCCATGGTACTAGTAGGGAGTGATTGGGTCAAAGATGAAGATGTCTTCCAAAATTGTAGAATAGATCCCTTTATCTGTGCTAGGCATTCATCCCCCCATTGTGATCATTTTCCATATTTTGTCAACAGATTTATCAAAGACTTCAAACCTTAACTAGTGCATGACTAGTAGAATCCTTCATGTGATTCAACAATAAGCTTCCAATAGTGATAAAACAAAATACCATAGTACCTAGGCTGGTTCGGTACTAATTATTTTTTATGAATTGCCAAAATTTCCCAAAAAATTATGTGCAAGTACCATGCAAAAAATCTGAATAAGGCTATCAAGCATAATAGCTTCATTATTTAGTACAATGCCAAACTGTAAATTGTTATTAATTTTACTATCAAAGATAAATGACCATTAAAAAAACACTATTATGCACCTTGCTGCCATAGCAACCTCAGTACTACAATATTCTAAATACCCAAAACTTCACCATAGCTTGGAACGCAATTGTGAAAACCATGAAATCCAAGGCTGCCTATTGATGCCTCTCATGGATGTCATTTTCACTGAACATATTTTGACTGACTTGTCTATGGACCTTTAAATGTTGTGGTATTTTCATCAAGTAAGCAAAGTGTGGTATAATGTTGTGAGTAATATTGTGGCATGGAATGTACATTCCTAGTCAAGATTGTTAGTGGGCTTTTAGTCAAATGAGACATCTCATCGACAATGATTAAAAAATAATATTGACATGTTTAATCAAGATGGCCAATGAGTTTCTAGTGAAATGAAATATCCCATTGTGCCATTTTGACTAAGCAACTACCTAGGTTATCTAGGCTAGCTAAACAAGGTTACTACTTAGTTGCTTAGGGTACATAAACATCAAGGCCCAAACCTGAGCAAGACTTAAATGATCGTTGTTTTCTTTTCTCTTTAAAACCTTCCAAATTTGAATCATTAACAAATTACATCTGCATGTATATCCTCTTAAAACTTTATGTAGTGCACTTTGTGTGACAAAGTTAAATTGCTTTGCTTAAATTTCTCTGCCATAGACATTCCACAGCAAATTAGCACCTATGTCCACACCAACCCCAATTAGTTTCTATCCAGTCAAAATACATGTATAACCCTCAGAAAAGAGCTTTACCTATTTGTGTGTTTTTCCACTGGTACATAAAAACACATCAAAATTTTCATTAGTGGACATTGATGAAGATTTGATGATGTAAGTTGACATTTTTCTCTATCAATCACATTATATAAATAGAACTTCAATTAGTGGAAACAAGTAATCAACTATCATTCTTTTGCTCACAACATATTGTGTTTCTCAATCTCCTGCAATAATAGAAAACAAAATGCTTAGAACTCTGAAAAGTCAAAATACTTGATGATTTTGCTAGTCTTTGTCTTCCTATACCACCTCAAAGGTTAAGTTGTTTTGCTCACACACTGCAAAGGAGCATTCCATCAAGGTTGTGGTTTGCAACATCAGCACCACATGGACGAGCAAATAAAGCATTGCTTCACAAATTTTGTCATTTGTGAACAGTGATATGGCATGAGATTCAGCACACCCTAATGCCATTGATGGTATTGATGCTCCCTTCACCCATTGCACTTAGTGCGATCATATGCCAGCTTCCTGAACAATAGAGAAAAGACTGCAGCCACTAAGTCATTTTAGCCTTGAGTATCATCAGGCTCTGCAGTCAAAATGCACAGTGAGCTCTACCAAGATCAATCATATGCCCATAGTGGCTTTCTATTGATCCATCGGACATAATCAGACCATCATATCTGTACACTTAGCTCATATGAAAGTAGAGTTCACTTTGCAAATTGTACCAAAATCCAAATCAGATTACAATTTTCTGCCTAGACTGCTATGCACTCTTGAGTTCACCATCAAATGGGCAGATTGAGATAACATACCAGGTGCCGGTCATCCTGTGTTTGTCACTACAAAAGTGCGAGACTACCTTGTGGATGTTTGGAGGGGGACTAGTACAATTGGTATGCACAATCCCCACCAATTATGCAAGCTTTTCGCTCAAACCTATAATCCAATTTCCAGATACTGGGCAACCACTTTACTAAACCAGATTTAACATAAACTAACAAATGCCATCCGTTATGGGGCTCTAGCTGGCACGAGTAAAGGTTGCAGTTCCATCACCTTTGATGAGAGGAAGAACACTAACTCTATTTGTAAGGTCAGTCTCCAGAGAATTTACTAATCCATGATGCCCTCCCAATCAACATCAAGTGTCATGGCACCTGGAGGTGGAAGAAAAGCCGGTGATTTCATTGTAAAATTTGCATCAATATTTGCTGCAGGTGAGATTGCGATTGTGGGTAGAACTGGTTCAAGATGTTGGGCCCTGATAGGAATCAGCCTATCCCCTTCCACCTTGGCCAAAAGCTCAAACTCAAGCCTCTCCACAGATGGTTTGGTGGCCCAGTCAGGCCAAAACTCGTCTGAGCTTAAACTTTCCTCAGTCACCTTCTTTTCCAGTTCAAATTGCATCTGCACAAAACTTGCTGCAGAAACTTTTGCCTTCAGCAGCTGAAAAGAGCCTTTCTTGTACACACTTGGCCCCAAAGTCTTAATCAGAGCTTGCTCCAATGCCTGCAGCTTTGACATGTTGAGCAAGGGGAGTGGCCACATCCAAGCATCCTCTCCCATGCTGTCACTCAAACTCACAAGTGCACCTGATGGTCCTGGTGAGGTCAACTCCACAGCCCCAGAACCAAGCCTCTTTACTTTCAACCTTGCTCTTTCAGGCTCACTTGCTTCAGTTGGTGCTGCTGCTGCAGTTAAGGAAGTTGGACCCACAATGCGCAGGGAGAGCAGCGGTGTGCCATGCCCAAGAGATGCAGAACGGAGCCGTGATGCAAGGGCTATCAAACTGGTAGCCAGACCTTTTCCCTCAGGACTTTGGGCTAGTGGTAGCGGTAACTGTAGTGGTCTCGACAAGCTCACTTCTCGAGCACCTCTCACAGTTACCGCAGCCCCATCTGCCAGCACCACTTTCTTCAGCTTCCCTGCATCAACATCATGCTGCACACCACCAGAAAACCAGCCCAACAAAGTCCTTAATGATGTCCATTCTGTACAAACCACTTTCTTCTGTCTGTAGCCCCTGAACAAACTCAATAACATATCAGAATGCTTGCACCTGATTCAGTCTGTAATCCCATATCATCACAGCACACAGCTAGAAATTGTGAAGAAATTGCACCAATCCCCCTGTACTAGAAGAGCAATTACCAAATCGGAAGATCGACTAGAATGTGGCGAATGGAACATACCGGCATCGAAAGACGAAGCTCCTCCGCGTCTTGAATCCACAAGTCTACGGGTCCTGCCACCTGAAATGGAGCCAACACGGCAGCGAATGCCTCAGGTCGCCAGACATCGATACCGCCCTTCTCCTCATCTCCTGCCTTCTCAAGATTCTCATTGCCACTTCCAGGAAGTTCATCCAGATACTGCCAGGAGGTGATCTCCTCTGAGAGTCGAAGCGGGATGATTACGTCTCCCACCCGAATATCGAACTCATATATAAGCGTCTGACCTAATCTGGCATCCCTTGTATCTGTCCTGCTTAGATCCACGTCGTCCTTGCTCCATCCCATGCGCTGAATTATCGAATCTACAGTGGACTGCACCGGATCATACAAACAACAAAATCCTAGAATCAGCAACACCATCCAGGTGATCTAATACAAGATTTATTGAAACAGGAAAATCAGCCAAATCCCACGAGCAGAAGGGTATCACACCATGATGCACATACCGAGACAGCCTCTTGTACAACAGCAGGAGTCTGATCTTTTTGCAACGCAGTTGCGCCCATTAAAATTGCGTGCTCCTGAACCAACAAACCAAACAAAATTCCTACCAAAAGAAACATCACTCTATAGCTCCTCCGCAGCTCCATAACAACAAAAAATCCTCTGTACACGAACAGTATATGAACTGAAAACCTTCAGCCCTCGCACGTTCGCTTACTTGCTCGCTAAGTTCAAAGCAGTCCCAAGCAGCAACGAGCTCAACTAGAAACCCTAATACGAATTGCAAGCGAAGAAGGACAGGCGCTTCTCGCGTTCCCAAACTGCAGCGATCAAAAGCCAGACAAGAACCGCTTTGAAGAATCCAAAGTTTCAACACATCAGAGAGAGAGAGAGAGAGAGAGAGAGGAACGCGTCAGACAGAAACTTGCTCGGGGTCATTTGATGCACATTATGGAAGCAATCATATGCGAGGGACCCGGCGAAAGGAAGGAGACGACCAACCGAACCTAGTCTCCGAACCAATGTACCTCACCTAATCTTATTCCGAAGCTAACTCGTTGCCGTTTCACGCGTACCGTGGAAGCAAATCGTTTGCGAGGGAGGGACCGGGCGAAACGAAGGGGATGACCAACCGAACCTAATCACCAAACAACCTTACCCCACCGAGTCTTATTCCGCACCTAACTCATTTCAATTAGAGCCGCGCGCCGAAAGCAATCATTTTGCCAGGGAACCGGCTGAACGATCAATTGGATGGGTTGTTTTGAAGTCTACCCATTTACTTGTTGGGTTTCTTTTAAAAATATGAATGTTGGGTTACTGATTTGCTCATCCTTCTATATCATTTTATTTATTTTTGGGTTGTCGCTTGCCTTTTTGTATCGCAAGGTTTCATATCACTATGAAATGTAAAGAACAATTCATATGATTAATTTTTGAAATGAAATTTGTTGGATAAACATACTAATGATTAACTTCAATTCCTTTAAATCTTATTGAAATGAGATTCTTAAAAAATTAATTTGAAAGATTATGCAAAGAATTGAATAAAAATAAAACACATCAATTTTTAAATAAATCAAAATTTCAATATAAAATTCTTTTTGAGACATAAATTTTTAAATTTAATTTGCTGTTATTTTTTAAGACTTTGATAATTAGTTTTTTTTCATTTTCTTCCCCTATTTTGACAATTTTTTACAAATGTGTACCCATTGATGGTAACTTTTTCTTGGGATGCTACCAAGAAGAAATATAGGTTTAGCTAAGATAAATAAGTTTAACTAAGAAGATATATAGGTTTTTTCAAGGGATATAAGTTTAACCAAGAAAAATATAGATTTACCCAAAAGATATAAATTTAGCAAAAAATACATATAAATTTTGTCAAGAGAGAGAAGTTTAACTAGTAAGATATATAAGTTTAGTCAAGAAATATAGGTTTAGTCGAAAGATAAAGGTTCAGTCAATAAGAAATATAAATTTAAGCAAGAAATAAAAATTAACCAACAAGATATATAGGTTTAGCCAAGAGATAAAAACTTAACCATTAGAATATAAATTTAACCAAGAAAAAATATAGGTTTAGCAAAGAAATAAAAATAAGCCAATAAGATATATAGGTTTAATCAAGAAATATAAGTTTAACCAAAAATAAATATAGATTCAGTCGAAAGATAAAGTTTAATCAAGAAGAAATATAAGTTTAACCAAAAAATAGAAGTTAGCAAATAAGATGTATATAAATTTAACCAAGAGATAAAAGTATAACCAAGAAATAAAAATTAACTAGTAAAATATATAAGTTTAGCCAAGAAATCAAAGTTTAATCAAGAAAAATAATAAATATAGCCAAAAAAATAGAAGTTAGCTAGTAAGATATATATATAAATTTAGCCAAGAAATAAAATTTTAACCAAGAAGAATTATAAGTTTAGCCAAAAAGAAATATAGGTTTAACCGAGAAAAGATAAGAGTTTTGCCAAGGTAAATAAAAGATTAATTGTTAGTTCATAGGTAGGGCTAAGATTTAGGGCAATACAGTAGCTAAATGGGTGAGTAGTATAGAGGTTAGGTTTGGGAAAAAATTGGCAATGAAAAAAAAAAATGATCAAAATTCAGCAGCCAAAAAAGATTGACTATGGTAGAATGTTGGTTAACGTAAGGTAAAGAGGTGAATGAAAAAGAAGCAAATCATCCAACCCATCCTATGGACTGAACGGCCAATTGGTACAGTCATGAGGGATGTCTTCACACAACTCCTTACAAATGGTGCCATTAAGGCTGCCACTCTTTTTCCATAGGCGTTGACTATGTTTCTTTTGCTAGTGAATTTTTGCCAAATTTTGAGCTGAAAAATATGATTTCGACCAATACAAAGGATTTTGCATTAAAAAATGGCCCAAATTCGTGAAATATTGAAGAATGAACAATCCAAATAGCCAAATTTTCATGATAAGTTCCAGTAGATAGCCAAGAATATAAAAGGATTCTAAATTTTTTTCTACTTTCGTATCTAATATGTAGACAAATTAGGTTAAATTATTTTTTGGATGATTACCACTTTGGCTACTTCATAAAATCCATAAAGAAACCCTAAGCCTCAAGTCATACATGAATGGGTATACCTATGTGCTTGGTATACATATATGATATTTGGGTTTTGTGCTACTTCGCACTACAAGTGATGTTGATTAAATGATGTCGATTTAAAAAAAAATGTGGACATAATAATTTTGTTGTGATCAAAAAAAAATTTCAAAAGATGAAATTTTGTAAATGGAATTCGGGAAACTTCAAAGCTTGGTGTAATTGGATTTATTTGGTTATTCCTAGTTGTTCCCAATTGTACCAATGGCCTAGTGCTATGACTATGTAACTCTCACAGGACTCCTGCCAAAATCCCATTTGACTACTTAATAGTGAACAAATTGTAGGTTTAGGGTTTGGGGATGGAACCCTAAAGGACATGAAACTTCTAGGTTTTTCGACAGTTTTGATTAACCCAATTATGGAATCCTAAGTCATCACCCTCAATTGAGGAGGTCCAAAGTTGAAACCAACCTCACCAATCCAACTTAATCCCAAAAAAAACCAACCTTCCAAATTCCACACTTGGATAAAACAAGTATTGGGAGGGTATGTGTCAAAGTCATTGTATAGCATACATGTAATGCATGTGGTTATAATGGATTCATTTGAATTAGCATGACAATTAACTATTGAATATATTTGCCTATGGCAATTTATTTTTATTCATCACATTAATTATTTTGGAAAAAGTCTTACCATATGCTCTTGTAACTATTTTTTATTTCATATCATTTATCATTATAAAAATGTTTTGAATATGTTTTTTATTCTATTGATTGATTTTTATTTTTTTCAGTTTTTTGATAGGGTGTTTGAATTTTCACATCTTCATGTTTGCAAAACCAATTGCACAAGTAATTGTCTTTTTGCACTTTGAAATGTGCCATATTTAATGTGAATATTATTTTACCTTATGTTGTATCCACTCATACTTGCACGGTATATACAAGGTAATTGATGACATATTTAAAAATACCCTTACCTTGCAAATAGGATAAATGTTCAAGACTTACTTTTTACAATTACCCAAAATGATAATTTTGCAAAGCTTTTATATTCTTATCTTCACCCAATTTGGTATTTTTTTTATGCCTATTGACCAGTACTAAGTGAGACATTGTTTGAATTTGTGCATTTCCCCTTATTTGGTTGATGTATTAAACTAATATACCCACCCAACATTGGATAAAACCCATCTTGCTAATGAACTTAAAACCTAATTCTACAACCCCCTCCCCCTTCCACCCCAACCCAACAAGAAAAAAACATTTAAAACCTTGCTTTAAGTTTTCTGCATTCTACATTCCATGTTTGAAGTTAACCCCCACACAACAAATCATCATATAAATCAACACTTGTAATGAACACCATTGATATGAATTAATTCCCATGCACATTAGGTATTAGTTCTCAAGAAACATTTATGCTCATCCCACAATAAATTCCCAATACCAAATTGCTTCACCTAGTGATTCTTTTTTGTGGTGAATTTTCGCCATTTTGTACCCAAAAAAATTTCTATCATAAATTCCTTTGGTTGGGGGGGGGGGGTCTTAAGTTAAAACCACCAACAAAAATTAAATATAAAACCTTACATAAGGTTCCCAAAACATGAATGCACAATTCACAATAACACTTAAACTCTAACGGGTAAGTAGTAAGTACTAGTGTTGTGTGGTTATTTAATTTTTTATATAACTAGTGTTTCCAGTTGTTTCAATTTTTCAAAATCAAAGAACCACCATTTTCAAAAAAATTTTGAGAAAAAATCAGAATTAGAGAACCATTGTGGTTAAAGGTTACCTCCATGGTGGGCAATTACATAAGATGAATAGTAACATAATGTTCAAACATGCTCTATGACCAAGGGAGATCTAATAAGGAAAAACCAACAAATTGTTCCCATACTAAAGTTCCTCCAAGCTTTCAAAAGTTCAAAAGATGAATCCCAACCATATTGAATCAATTTAATAAATCACTGGGGAAAAGTTTGAAAAAGCAAAGTTAGAAAAAGGAGAAAAAATGTTATCCAAGTAGTTCAAACTTCCCATGAAGAAGCTCAAATTTTTGGAATACAGGACAAATAATAAAATTCAAAATGTTAATTTTCACATAAGAGATTCATTTGCAATATATCATACATGTATACATGTCATGTTATCATGTAATTTTGAATATGATATGTATATAGTGTTATCATAGAAGCAACAAAACAACTTGAATGTGCAAGTATATGTTCACCATCCACTTGCCACCCCATCAAATTGGAAATAAGACCCAAACAACCTACATCAAATTGTTGGAAATTTTGTGAACACCTTGGGTAATGATTGCACACGAGGTTTTCGAAGCTTTGTGGTTCCATAATGATGTATGTGGTCCATCGCATGGTTGATGAACATGGATACTTCATATTGTTGCTGCATGAACACATGCATTTCCCCTTTTGCAGTTGACCTCCTCAAACTTCCAATGGAAGTAATGTCTCGTTGAATCTTGAATTTGTAAAGACAAGATTGCTCACTATCTAGTGGAACCCGTTCACCAACAATCGTTGACCAAAGAGTTTTGTTGATGCCAGCATGCATGAACTATCTATAACCTTTTGCAGTTTCCTCCATAATTTCTACATGGTAGAGAAAATTAAAATTTAAAGAACTTGGGCATTCATTTGGATTCACAAGAAAACCAGCAAATTGAGTATTTGAAGACTCCATAGTAGTTGCAATAGCACAACTATCTCCAAACGTGTCTATCACTCCCAAATTTCCTGTTTTTGGAGATGGTGTTTAACATAATGTTCATTAATTTGAACTTCCAAATGGCAAAGCCATTTTGGGTGAAAGCTTTGCAAGTTTAACATGATTAAAGATTTATGATGAGGGAAATGGGTCAGCTTTGGTAATAATATATGTATACTTTTGTAAGAAATCTCAACCAAAAGTTTTCATTTAAATGGGTTTCCATGATGCAGAGAATTAAATTTGGTGTTCCAACAATTAGTTTGGCTAACTAGGAACTATTTTAATGGGAAATGTTGGGAACCAACACAAGCATAAACCCATGATTTTTTTTGGGGGAGTTTGAAATTATTTCATTAGTGGTTTAACCATCCATTTACATATATTTACCTCGTAGCCACCAAATGATATGATGTTCGGTGCACCCAAGAATGTTGTGAGTCATTTTATTTATTTCATACATTTGTGCACCAAGCTATTGTGTGCATATCATTCCAAATTTTGATAATAGGGTTGGCGAGATGAATATATCTTAATTATAATGTAGAAATGGTTGTTAAATAGGGGGCAGAAATTCTATTATAATTTTCTCTTTGCCTACTAACAAACATTCCAAATTTTACACACAATAACACTTAAATCACATACAATGTGTTGTTCTAAACCATTCAAATTAATTTGCAAATTGTATTCACACAATCATTTCGATATCATTATTGTTCCATTATTTTTCAGATTTTGGATTATTTTTTATAATTAGAATCTATGATCAAATTCTAATTATTATGGTTAGAAAATTGTATTGTCCTCCAAACATCAATTTTTACATTTTTACCTCCATGCGTTAACAAGATGCACAACATATCTTTATCACCAAATGCCTTTGTAAATGTGTTCTTGTAAATGTGGTGATGGTGTTTTCTTCCTTGGTTTTATATTTTAATCTTCAACATTTTTAACAATTTTGTTCCCTTTCTATTTACATATTTTCATAACTTTGTTTCCTTCTTTGTTTTTACACCTCAAAGGTTTTTCTTAGTGTTAAAAACATGAATTTCATATGAGTTCAATTTCAAGGTGTGTTTTTGTAGCCTCATTTGTGATGCTTGACACTTCGATAGATAGTTCTTTGTGTATGTTTGAAGACGGCAGTCTTTTGAAGGATATAAAAAGTTGGTGGTTTCCAAAACACCTTACATCATTTTAAACCTTTTTTTTTTCCATACTTCATGGGTATCCTATGCATACTCAGCAAGTATCATGAAGGGAAAAAAAATGAACAAAAATTTGTCGTTTTTACACCATGCAATAGTCTTCGGCTAAGGTGTTCCCGAAACCCAAACCTTTAGTTAAAGGTTGAAGGCCCATTATTTCAGAAAGGCCACAACCCTTAAGCATTTTCCTACAAATCAAACCCCCAATTATAGATAGGCAACTCATGTTACTATTTGGGGTGTAAAGGAAGGTGAATATGTAATTTAATAAAAAAGTGCCCCATTGATTGTTACTTCCTCATACAATGCCCAAATATATGAATAAATTAACAATAAATATATTTTGGATAAAATATTGTAATCAAATAATGTAAAATTCCTTTGGGTCAACAAATATGCTCAAGTTGATAGTCTTCTCTTGAAAGGCGAGGAAACGATTATATTTGATTAGTGAACGATAATGGTTGGTTGAAGTGGTGGGATTCAAGTAGTTTGTCATATAATCCACTTTTTTCTCTTGATGGGTGAAGATAAGAGTAATTAACATTGTATGTTGAATGTGAAAAATATTGAATGAGGTTCAAATAACTTAAGGGGTGTTGCTAAGCATGCTAGCTCAATGTTCAAGCAACCTAAATTGTGCACCCCAAATAATCAAAGCATTTTTTTTTCGAAGATCATAGGAATTGCCATTGGGCATAGTATCATCTTTCAAAGATTATTATTCTTCCTTTTCTTCTTATAAGCCCAATGCCCAATGATGAGCATGAGCACTGACATTTTTGTTTTTTTTTTTTCTCCTTGGTAATTAAGGGTGTCTTTTCTTTTTTGGAGCAAGTCCATAGGTAGGAGTGGAAATTTGTAATGTATTTAAAGGAATGCTTATGGAATGTAAAAACACATGGGTGATTTTGGAATTGGGCCTATACCATCGTCTTCAAGTCATTTTACCTATTTCTTCAAAGGGGCTTGGCCTTCTTTCATTGGTTTGATTTATTATCCCTCACCTTCTTGGAATGTTGGGCTCTAATTGCTCTTCCAGTTGTCATTCGTTTCTAGCAATATGATTATCTTATTTTTCTTGGTGCCATGGTGTATGTCGAGAATGACATTTTTCCCTTCTAGTTGGATTACAAGATATTCAAACTTTCCTACACTATGTTCATTTTTAGGCCCACACTTTGAAAATCTTGTGGTAGAATCATATCTTCATTTGCATGTTTTCTTTGATGAACTACTTACATAGGAAAGATTTTGCCACACTTCTAATAGATTTTTTTTAAACACCATGCAAACATGTTTCCAATTTGATATAAGTCCAATTGTGGTCATTTGGTTATTAACCCATCCTACCACACCTATGTTTTGTTTGTCTTGGGTTATTTCTTTACAACATTACATACTTGCCTTAACTTGCCACATCCTATAATCGCACATTTTTCATTTTGTTAGTGTGAACATACCATTAATCATTTTGGTATCCACTTTTTTCGGTTCCTATGTGGGAATGAACGCATTGTAACCCACAATACTTTTTAGGATACCGTTACAACTCTTTGTTTTTGTAAAGTGGAGCACACATAGAGAAAGAGATTTCCCACTTTTTTCTTTGCCACACTCGTAGTGAGTTGATATTTTTATCACCAAATTAAATTGGTTTTGGACTTTAACAAACATTGTCCTAGGTTATTCAATGTGCCTAGATATGATACATTGTGCATCATCCATGATAACGCATGTAACAACAATTATTGCTTAGGAAAAAACATGATCACACGAAATGGGCGTTAGGAAACGACTTCATTCTCCTTGCCATAAAAACTTTATTGTTGTCGTCATTCTTGTTTTGATTCCTTTTTAATTTCTTATGCTTAAGCCACTATAGCCTATCATTAACAATCTTTTATTATTCATATGATGTTTATTTCTTCTGATTGACAATGTATGTCCATAGCCCTCCAATGTGTGTAAAAGATTGCAATTATTTAGTGTGCTGTCACATAAAAAACATTCCTTAGCTCTTTCACACATCATAGCTTGTGCAACTCCATCACCAATCAATTTGTGACACACAACACCTTTTTAGTTTGTAGTCTTCTATTTTATTAGTGTATCAATGGTGTGGTGATCGTTCTGTTCTTTCATGACATGTGTTTTCGTGCTTCTATTTGCCTAGTATTGTTCTTCCACAAAATGGGTTCCCATCCATGCCATTTTGACGTACACGGTTTTTCTTCTTTCAAGGGAGAGATAGAGAAACAATGGACTATGGAAAGCAATGTGCTATGGTACATTGGCAACTTCAACATTAATTATTATTATTTTCAGAAATTTTGAAATTTTGAAAATGATAAAAATTTGAAGAAAAAAATAAATAGTTTTAGAATATCCTGGATCATTCCATATTTTTAGTATGAAAATTTCAAAACAGAATAATTACTCAACCCTGAAATGTTGAACTTGCCATGGTCCTATTGTAATTGTCTTTCATGGGGTCCCACATTTTGAGGATTGTTGACCAGGTGCTACATAAAACTTCGTGTGAACTTGGATGAGATGATGCCTAATATTCTACCACTGGCAATAGGCATTCATAAGAATCTCTGAGAGATGATGCTGTTGGAGAGAGTTGATGGTGCTTGAGAGATGATGGCATGGCATGCCACTTCATTGATGCCATCTATGATGTGTTGTGGTCTCTGGATTGGAACAACAGAATTTGGGGAAAGTTTGTAGCGACTTGTGTGATCCTATCGAATGGAAAGCTTGGAGAGCTCATGCCTAATCTGTGTTTTTTCTCATCTCTATTCTCTCATTGTTCAGTATATGCCATGATACCAGTGCACAATATGCACCCACCACCCAACCTTCTTCTTCACCACATTGGCTGGTCAACAAGAAGCAGAAGAGGAGGAGCAGCTTTGAGAAATGTACGTATTCTGGTCCATTGGAGATTGTCTCTATCGCAGCAGCTACAGTCTTAATTTGATTTTGACTTGTGCAATTGGCTCAGGTAGCTAAAGTAGAAGGAAAAAACTATGATCAAATTCACATAAAAATCGCACTGTTTTATGCATTTGATCAGCTGATGAAACTGTTGTTGTCACAGCTCATCAACTCTTTCTGGAAGAAAATCATTGCAATCTCTTCTTCTTCCTCTTCTCTAATTCAACTCTTTGATCTTTGTGTCAGCCAGAGATTTGTGTTTGGTTTCGATTAAACCCACAAATCCTTTTTTTTCCCCTTGGTGAACGAACACGGAGAGAGAAAGAAAGAAAGATTGGTTCCTCCTTCTACTGCAGCTGGAGGAGGAGGAGGAGGAGGAGGAGCAACAAGAGCATGCTGATGATGATGGTGTCAATGCAGCTGCTGCTACTGCAGTCAGTGGTTTGTTTATCTGCAGCAAAGTAGACTGGGGAACAATCAGCACCACCATCATGAGCATCATGTCAAGCATGGTTGCTGCAATCCATTCCCGCAGACATGCCGGAATTGCCTGCTGTTCCTGGAGTTCTTAGGACTGGAGATGTGCTGCAATGGCTTGCTGGAAACTCCAGCAAGAGCTTAGATATCATGTCTTATTACTGGGAGCTCCTTGCTCTCCCCAAGAACCCAGCTTCCGGAGACTATGGCTACTCCCAACAACAATTGGATCAGTTTGGAGCTCCTGTTGGTCAAGCTGTTTATGATTCCTTGATAGCAGCTGCAGATCGAGGTGTTCCCATCAGGTAAGGTAGTAGCTCACAATTAGCATTTGTTGCAAGCATGAGTTTGAAGTTTGAGTCTCTGAGTCTTTTTTTTTTTTGCAACTGCTTTTGTGCTGCCTTGATTCTCACAATTGGGTGGTGGGTTTCAGAATTGTTCAGGATACAGGATTTTCTCCAGACTTCGATTCAGAGTCTGCACCCATAGCTGCGGGAAGACCCAATGTACACAACCGGACCTTGTATGTAAGTGATTGGTGGGGTGGTGGTGTTCTTCACGCCAAGCTGTGGATCTCTAATAAGAAACACGCCTATGTGGGTTCTGCAAACAACGACTGGAAATCCTTGACACAAGTAAGCTCTTGATTCTTCTCTTTCTTCTTTTATGGAATGGTGCTCTCACATTGGTGGCAACAACCCAAGACCTCTGGATCTGTTTTTTTGTTGGTGAAATATTTGGTTGAAGCTTCAGTTAGTACGAGGAAGAATTCTTCAACCCTAAACTTGTTGACCCCCTCTTGCACCACCCATTTTCTGAATCTGCTGCTGTTGTTACTCCTGGAGTGGAGGTTCTTGTTCCTTCCTCCCTTTGTTTCTTCACAATCAAAGCTGCAAAATCTATGCTCATGCTGATGCTTACATTTGCTCTCTCTGTCTTCATCTTCAGATCCGGACATTGGGATGATGTGAAATCAAATTTATGCAGAAGCTTGAAATTGTGGAGAGGAAGAAAAGATGGACTTGGTGGGTGACATTCATTGTCTCTGAGAAGTAGATGTTGATCAATCAAGACAAACGTGTGGATCCTCCTTACGAGGCTCAATACTCATTAGTTTGTGGGCTCAGACAATTTGAGGGTCAACGAGAAGAGGTGGATGTTATGACAGACAGCAGTGGAGGTGGGGAGATTGACTGGCTGACTGTCTTTACCTTCTTGTCGGCAGGTGAAGGAACTGGGAATCTATTTCACTGATTGTCCTGCCTTAGTCAAGCGGTTGGAGCACTTCTTTGAAAACTTCTGGACTCTCACCACATTGAATGCTTCTCTATTCACCAAGACTGTTGATGACAAGGAATGGCAGATCAACAGAACTGTACCCTGCTGGTCTCATTTCTTGGAGCCCAAAGATGGTTGCAAGAAAATTCCCTTCTCTCTCACAGAGACTGTTTTTGTTATGTTGGTGATGATAGATAGTTCTTGAATGGCTTGTAATGTTTCTGGTGTTGTTGTTGAATGTTGTGATGATAGTTCTTGAAGGGTTTAAATCTTTTCTTTGTGTTCTACTACTTTGCTAGTAAAACCCGAAACCAAACAACAAATTATGTACAAATAATGTACTCTCCAATGTTTACCCTCCAAACATTGAAGAGGACCTACTCAAATGTTTTTCTCTCAATGCTTTTAATATTGCAGGTCTCCACTACCAGCATATGTGAGCACCCCGAGAGTGCAAAGCTATCCATACCTGGCAGACCCAAATTTCTTTCTGTGGAGTTGAATACACCTGACTGGCAAGGACATCAAGGTGGTCAAGCTGCTGGTGCATCACCAGCTTACATCTCTATGGCTCCTCCTGAGGTTCACAAATTTGAACAATTCCAAATGATTTCAGCTTGCCTTTGTGATTGAGATTCTCCAAATCTGCATAACTTTTTGTTGACATTATTCATGTGAGCCATACCCATTGATGCGTGAGCAGATTGCATACTTTTGATGGATGTGTGTGCAGATTGCATACCACTGACAGTTGCGTGTGCAGATTGCATACCATTGACAGTCGTGTGTGCAGATTGCATACCATTGACAGTTGCGTGTGCAGATTGCATACCATTGACAGTTGCGTGTGCAGATTGCATACCATTGACAGTTGCGTGTGCAAATTGCATACCATTGACAGTTGTGTGTGCAGATTGCATACCATTGACGTACGTGGAGATTGCATACCATTGATGTGTGTGCAGATTGCATATCATGACTATCAGACAGACGAGCAGGGATGGGTGGACACAATTCTTTCAGTACCTGTAAATGGAACTGTGAGAATCAACACAATGGACTGGCTTGGTCAATCGGAATACACAAACACCATCGTATTCTGGCCAGCACTGTCATCAGCAATTGCAAAGGTACAGAAATCCATTAGACCCATCCTTGTGCCCTTAAGATTATTCAATTATCAAGCTCACAATTTGCAAGTATAGATTGTTGTCATATGCCTGCCTGCAATGGAACTTGATTTGTGGTTTTCTTGGGAAAATTTTTTTTTTTGGCAATTAAAGGTGGTGCTAGCAAAACATGCGACAGTGAAGGTTATTGTGGCACATTGGGCGTACACGATTACTGGAACAGAACAATACCTTCTTTCCTCAACTATACCAATGAACTTTGCTCATCTTCTATATACAATGAATGTTCTGGCAAAGTTGAGGTCAAATTCTATGAAGTTCGTGGCTGGCAATCAGTTGGTCCAGCATTGAATGCAACTACTGGAAAACCAACTGGAGCCAAATTTCCAGATTTCACTCGAGTCAATCATGCGAATTATGTGGTGAGTGATGTGAGAGCAAATATTGGAACAAGCAATCTCCTCTGGGATTACTTTTATAACACAGCCGGCGCGAGCTTCGGCACCTATGACCCTAGTATAGTGAAACAGCTTCAAGCAGTGTTTGATTCTGACTGGAACTCTCCATATGCTGTTCCACTCACATCAACATTCAATGCATAAACTTTATATGGCTTAGCTTCCTGTACATGGGTGATTCATCAGCACTGATCATAGAATCTCTTCATTCTCCTCTTGTAACATGTGGATGTTGTTTGATACTCAACAAAACATGAAATGCTCCTTGGTTTGGACATCGATCATGTGATTGTTGCTATGAATCAATTGAAATGGTGCTGCACCCACCATAAAAAAAAGTGAAACAACTGCCAAAGACACATTGGTCCAGGGCCCTTCAATATAATGGGAGGATGTGAACATGGATTTAATGGGGTTAACATAGAATACATATTAGTTTTCAAATAATGTATCCCGAGAATTTCCACTTTCTTATGAACAACTCTCCCTGAATGGTAATCTTCTTCAAGTGAAACACAGTCCACAAGTAATCTCAAAGTCCAAACCTACAAACCTTGGTTGAAATGTCACCTTGAATTCTGCACAATTCTAAGAATAACCTGTTGTAAGGTGAGATGTGTTCACAATTCGAAACTCACACGTTGGGGTTGTCAAATTTGACGACCATGACAATCTCACAAATTATTTTTTTTGATAGTTAAAATCCATGTTAAAGGATTTTTCCACACATTGAACTATAGAAGGTTACACACACATACATATAGGACTTGATTAATTTTTGCTTAGTTTTTTGGTTGGTGGTCATGACTCCTATGCAACATAGGAGCAATAGCTTGAATTGCTATTGGATATAGTTGTTTGAGGGCATGGTGTTGCATGAAATTACAATCTTGCGGGTGGGGTTGGTTTAGTGGATATGGCGATTATACGGTGACTAAATAAAAGGTCATTTGAGTTGACATAGGTGGGGACTTTATTGATTTTAGATCAGGTGTTGAATTGGGTATGGAAACGATTTAGGAACATTCATGTGTTTAACTTTCAGAGAATTTTCTCCCATTAGCTGATTTATAATCGTATGATAATATGATGGCATCATTGTTTAGATACACCAATTTTGTTGAATGGTACATCTGTATGTTCATGTCTATTGATGTTTGTGCCTGGCTGGTGTATCTACAATGAATTGATCCATTACAACATACATATTGGTTGGTACCATGATGTGAAGAGTTCATATTGTGGAGAAGAATAGTTTGTGATGCATGATGATTTATTGAGGTTAGGCATGGATGCATTAGCATCCAAGTAATTATTTAGGCATTTATTGGCTCTAGTAAGTTACATATAAGAATTTGAGCTCTGCATTGCTGCGCACTACCAGTGACAATCAATTATTTGAATTTTTAAAAATATTTTCATATACTTATGTCAATGTCAAATTTAATTTTAATTAATATACGTTTCATGGACATGAAAAGACACATGTTAATTTGTTTTTATATATCCATGTTGATGGATAGGAAAAAAAATTGAGGTACTTATAAAATTTAGGTAATTATTAAGAAAGGGGGGAAATAGTTATTATGAAAGGAAATAGGAAGAGAAAATAGTTATGAAACACATAAACTTGAAAATGAGGTTGTTATTTTTGAATTGGCTTTGGAATGGTTCAGGGACAACCATATGATCAGATTGGTCACATAGGAGCGACATATGAAACTTTTTGCAAAGAACCCCATATAAACCAGTCCCCAGGTCGCTGAAATTTCATTTACTTGTAAGGAAGAAGAAGGGAAAGTTGTTGGTTAGTAAGAAGGGGGCATTAAGATAGTATAGTAGAAATAATTCCATTGAAATGAGGAGGATAAGTAGAATAAGGAGCAGAATACCTTGATAATAGGTTCATAAAGGCTATTAACAATCTATGGGTTATATATATAAGACGGTGTTCCCAAACATTAGTGACTACTGGGTAGCTTGAAGTCATTTACTTAGGACACTAGAAAATTAGAGATATTAGCCCAACAATTGATACAACAAGGAGGAAACATGAGTGGATTTGATTAAAATAACGTAAAATAATTTTGAAGAACCATGTTTAAGGGTGAGAGCAAGATAAAACAAACTCCCCAGTTATTTTGGCTATTAAGTTGGATAGTAGATAAAAAATGGATTTGGTAAAAATTTAAACATTAGCATCTTTTAAATCAGATTTTTTTTCCCAAACATCACATTTTTGGGTTCACCATGCCATTTGTCCTTCTTTTTTAACATGTTATAATGGTATTTTTTCATTACATTTTGACTTGTAAAAATACTAAAACAAAATGGTTTAGATAATGTCACACTTTAAAGGTTGAAGGAAATTTTGAAAAATAAAAATACAGATTTAATGGACATGACAAACGCGATCAAAAATAATCAACACACGAGTATTGATTGCAGCAAAATGATTCCTTGGTGTAATTTAAAAGAAAACCTGAGAATTTCACTTGTTTATTTTTCAAAGTCCACAAAGTGATCTGAAATTGGTTAGTGTAAAAGTACCTTATTAAACAATTGTTAGATGTAGTCAAATCTTAAAATTATTAGTAACAATAGTTGAGAATGAATGTGACTCATTGCCTGTGCCACCAGGATAGAATTCATCTGATGAAGGGATGAAAGATTGAAAACCTCGGATGAAGAAATTATGTTTTGGTTTTGTGGGCCAGGTTTAGAACACATTTTGCGAGTGACCTTAGTCATATTGTTTGGAAGTGATCTGAAGCTGGACTTGTCATCCCACGAAATTCATGCTAGCTTCCCTTGAGCCAGAACCACAGTCAAAAGGAATCCTGTGCCATTTCTGTCACGGTTCACTGCAGCCCACTACAAACTTTGAATTGTTGAATTATTTAAGGGTCGCATTGGTCTTCTTACCTTGCTACTCCTCTCATGTTGCTACTCCTTTCGTGTTGCTCTTCTTGCATTATTGTTGCTCTCGCATTTCAGGTGATTGCTAGTCAAGTTTTCTTGTTCTTCTCGCACTACCATTCTTGGTCCTTTCGCATTCTTATTATTATGTTTTGTTTGGTTAGTATCGTACTTTCCCTGCCCTCACCATGTGCAGCTCGGAGCTCAATGGTGGGACACAAACTCAAGCACCAAATGTGAATTCTTTTGCATCTTTGTAATTTTTTTAGTTTTAATATTATTGTTGTTCTTTTTCGATTGTTTTTGTTCTATTTTTTCTTTTGTTGTTACTTTTGCAAAAAATTTTGTCCATTTCATTTTGTATGGTTTCTTTTTATTATGTGCCAAGTTTTAAATTCGTGCGCTTCATTGTTTTTTTTACATAAACATAAACATAAACTATAATGTTTTGTCACCCAAAAACCCCATACTTTTCCCACCTTAAAATTTTTGATTGTGTTATGAAAGTTTGGAAGTATACATATTTTATTTTTGCCAAAACCTAAAGAAATGGGAAATTTTCAAATAGAAGGCAGTAGGAAGCTATAAATTAATGAAAATAATTTTTAAAAATTACATGCAAAATAAAATATTTTGAAAAAAAAAGAGCAAAAATGCATGGTGTTGGGTGTTTTCTTGTGTTAATGATAACAAGGATGTTAATCTAACGACTCCTCAAATTATGCATTGTATTCTTTGTCACTATAATTCAATATTAAATGTAAATATAAAAACTAAGCGAGGAAAGGATTATTCATATATAACACAACTAATGGAATAGTTACAAAGAAACATGTCAATTTACCACATGGGCTACAAGCTGATGAGAGGAACAGCAGAGGCTCATGCTCAGAAGGAATTGTGGCCAAGTTTGTCCGTTTGAAAATATGGTGTTATAATAGCTTATTGTCCATAATTGAATTCCAACCAAAAAAAAATGGTGGGTATAACCATTCCTCAAGGTTGTGAGGCAACCCATTTATTCCTTTGGATCTCATAAACCTATTGTTGGGAGCCTCTTAAAAAACTATGGCTGTGTGAATAACTATGTATAGGGAAAAGCTGTCAGTGGGCAGAACTTTGCACTATTGCCGGCCCAATTCCAGTAAAGCCTGTGGCCAAGGGCTTTACTATAATCATGAAGACATGCTCCAATTTTTTTCTTTCAGTGGCTATCACAGAAAAAACAAAACAACCAACCAGATGTTTTGAAAATTGGAATGCCCACTGGACTGAGCATTTCATTGTTTGAAATGCCCGCACAAACAAAAGAGGAAAAATATGTTGTGTAATGTGCCCTCCAATTACTCTAAACAAATTGGAGCAGGTCTTTATGTCCAGGTAGTACCCCAACATGTGCCTTACCTACCTACATTGGTAAGTAAGCACTTACATACTTCCAATCCTTATATCCACTTACATAGTAGGGAAAGGGGTAAGTAGTCCTGCAGGAGCAGTGTTACTTTACTTGAGAGAGAGACCGACCTGGTCAATAAAAGACGACGTCAGGCCTACCTCCACTCCATGTCCCAGGAGGGACCAACTAGTTTTATGGGCCACGTTTAGAACCCACCCACACTTTTCGAGTCACCTTTCTCATATTGTATTGTAGCGGTCCGATGCTGCACTTTTCATCCCACGAAATTCATGCCAGATTTGCTTGAGCCACGACCACATTCGCAATACTCGTGTGCCATTTCTCTCGCGGTTCACTGCAGCCCACTACAAACTCGTGTGCCATGCTGCTGCACTTTTCACCCCACGAAATTCATGCCAGATTTGCTTGAGCCACGACCACAGTCGCAATACTCATGTGCCATTTCTCTCGCGGTTCACTGCAGCCCACTACAAACGTAGAATTGTTGAATTATTTTAAGTTTTTTAAATTTTTTTCTTGTGAGCAAAAGGTGTTCTAGCTAGGTGACAAGAAGCCCACTACGAACTTAGAATTGTTGAATTATTTAAACTTTTTTTAATTTTTTGCTTGTGAGGAACAGTGTGTTCTAGCTAGGTGACAAGAAATCCTCTGATCAAGGGATGACGAAAGCTCTGACCAGGATTTTCCATTTTCATCAGGGTACAGATCTAGACCAGAGTCAGGCGGTTCTCAAATCCTGAACTGGTTCTCAGCCTAGTTCTCAGACTGGTTCTCATAGTGAGAACTAGTTGACATGGTTGATTGTGAAAATCAACCTTCGGTTATCACATGAACAAGTATTGGTGATGAGAACCAGTTCTCTTTCTTTTTTTTCTGAGGTACCGGACAAGTTCTCTCAAAGAACTTCCATCCAGTTCATGGTAGTTTAGGGCTAGGGTTCTTAAAAAGTCGCAGTCGCCTAGGGAGGCAAAGGCATTGTTTAGGGTTAGGGATAAAGAAACTATATAAAAATGAAGCCCATGCTTCATTTTCATCACAACGACTTTTATTTTGGTGTTCTAGTGCTCTTGTTATGTTCATTCCATGCTTGTTGGTTATGCTCTTTGTGCTCTTGTTGGTGTTTTTAATTTTGTGATGCTATTGCTAAAAGTTAATTTTTTGTTTGTACACTTTTCTTATGTTGTTGTGTTGTTGGCATTGCCTTCTTGGGTTGTTGTTGGTGCTTCGCGTGGGCTACTGTTGTTGTTTTTGTCATGCTATTCTTTTCACACAACCACTTTTCTTGCATTATTTTTATACACTATTGTTTGTCACACTTCCATTCCTTTCTTGGCTACTCCTCACGTTGTTGATCCTCTCGTGCTACCACTCTTTTCATGTTGCCACTCTTTTCGCACTATTCTTCTTGCCTTACTACTCCTCTCACGTTGTTATTTTTGAAATGTTGCACCTTTCACATTTCATGCGCTTGCTAGCCAACCTCTGTTGATCTTCTCCCACTACCATTCTTGATCCTTTCGCATTGTTGTTGTTATATTTTGTTTAGTTAGTATCGTACTTCCCTTGCCATGTGCAAGTTAGAGCTCAAAGGTCCGACACCAACTCAAGCACCAAATTGAATTCTTTTGCATATTTTCCATTTTTTAAAGTGTAAATCCAAAAACTCAAGTTAGGAAAGGATTAATCATATATAACACAACTAACTGCATAGCTACATTGAGGAAAGATGTCAATTTAAATCATTTTAACCACTTTGGGGATTGCATACCGTTGAAGACATTTATGGGATTAAAAACAAAAAATGTTCACTTGAATGCAAAATCTTATTGTAGCAACCAAGCATGGGTTCTTAGATACCTAACCTATTTTGGGTCACAAATGGTTGTAGACTTGTCCATTATATACCTTTTTTAATGTAAGTAAGGTAGAACCAAATAACCCTTAAAATGCCTAAGGTTTCCAAGTGCAAGAGGAGACATGCTTCAGGCCACAATTGTATGGCTGAATGTTTTAAGTTCAACAATAGAGGCCAAAACACCTTGCGTTGAAGTGTTCTTGGTATCATTAGAAAGATCTTGAAATGTAGATGTCCAAAATGCCCTCGCATTGGTCATTTGGACATTTGCAGCTCAAGTTATGGGCAAAAGTCAAACTAGCAGTTTGACTCTCGACCACTAAAAGTTGGGAATCGACCTCTTCCCAACCTCCGAATTGAGTGTGCAATACGTCATTGGAAAGATCTCAACAAGGTCTACAAGTTTGGTTAAGACCTCATAACGATCAAAGCTGGAAGTCGGGAGTTATGAGCTCCCAAAGTCCCAAGACTCCAACCGGGACCATTTCGGGACAATTTTGGGACTCCAACTTGGGAGTCCCGGGAAAAAGAGCCATTTGGATGTAGTCTCGGCGGGGCGTCACAGAGAATACTATATGGGGGAAGGTGGTGGCTTCCCCCGAGTCCGGGCCGTGGTGTGTTTTGTGGTCCAAAGTGCCCGTGGCTTGTCCCAACACTCAAAGGTGTCTCGGAAACGTGAACTAACCACTTTGTGGTTTGTTTTGGTGCAGATTCAAGCTTGATCTACTAAACCTTCTTCCTAGTCTAATCCCTGGGCTTCCAACTCGACCCTCTACCCTTTTCTAGAGTTAGAAGCCGGGAGCGCCTTCCGAGTCCCAACTTTCCGCAGTTACAGTTTGGTGAACCTTCAAGTGGGTTCACCCCGGGACTTGGGAGTGCGTCAAAAGAATTTACAACTTATCCAAAGATCATTGGGCCAATTTTTGCTCATTAAAATCAATTTATCCAATCTTTTTTATCATAAATGAAATCTCCTAGGTTTAATAAAAACTTTCTAGCCTACGAGGGTTTTGAAACTGTGAGGGTTAATTTTTTATTAATTTTCTTTAGCACATAAATAAACTATCACACATACTTGAACACAACACTTGTAATATTCGTCATTCAAATGATTCTCAACATGAGTCTTTACATTCTTGGGATAGGATCACCCACACGTCTAAAATTAAATTTTTATGTGAAAACTACGCCCCAATGGATTTCATCACACACGCCTAAAAAAATTTCTTTATGTAGATCACTCACCACAAACTATAAAGTTTCCACAATGGTGTTCACAATAATTTCCACATTGTTTTTTTCAAGGTTTCCCATTCAAATATGATATTTTTCCAAGTTTTGATACCAATTAGCAACACGAAATTATTGAATGTAAATTATCAACCTAAAGGTCCAATCACTACCCCATATATATTTGAAATAAAAAAGTGGATGAAAAGTTAATCGCATTCAGTTACATCTATTCCTAATGTATCAAGCCAATCGTTAGGTGGCACTATAACTTTTCTACCTTCTATGGAAAGGTTTACATTATTTGGAATAGAATTTAATGAAGTATGCATACTTGATCTCCCATTATTACCAACCCAAAAAAGTTATTTAAATTATTCATAATCAACCCTTATGCCCCTAATAAAAAGATTTTCATTCTAAGGCCCGTGAGGTTCATTATTTTATTCCCCATTTTTGTCCATATTATTACCACAAGTCATAATATTAATATTTGCAATTACAAAGCCTAGTAAGTATTTTGTTATTACAGTTCTAAGTAATGAAAATATTCTTTCTATCTCAATTTGACATCCAACTATTTCAAAGATTTGTTTAATACAAAAAACTCATTGTAGGAAACATGCTTTCATGTTTTTCCCACCATTGTAATGAACATTTGATGTCTTTAACATCCATTTGATAATGCATGAAAATAAAAAGCTCATTATTGAGCAATACAATTGTTGTCTCATTTGTGTTGATTGTCATCTCAAAAATATGCAAACTCATGTACTCCTCAACGTTCTAATCAACAACACCCCTTTCAAATTCAACTAATCGATGCAAATGATAATAACATTTTAAAATCATACTTGAAATAAAGATTTTTTGTCCTATTCTTCAACAATTCTTTTACCTTGTTCACCACCAATAAAGGAGGACACAAGATGAAGACTTTTCAACCTAGAGTCCAACATTAAAGAAGCATATTATGGACTTTTTTTTTTTCATATTTTTTTACGGAAAGAAAAAAATCCAAAACTTGACCAACTTTTTTCTTTATGTTGGAAGCCAAACATGACAACTTTTCTCATAAACAACATTTCCATCTTTTTCCATTAAGTTGTCAAAGGTTGCAAAATCAATATCATCCCTAAATTTTAAATTCATGGATATCGTAGAATTTTAATGCATCACGTAACAGTCAGTGACCCCTAAATTACTTCAAAATTCAAACAAACACAAGAGGGCCTAAAAAATCAATAATGATGTGACAAATATGCCATGTCAAAAGAGGTGTTACTCTTACATTCAGTCTTGCATAATTATGCATAATGTAACATAATATTATTACTTTTTTCAACTACAAAGCTTTTTGGAAAGGTTAACATTGGTGGCAGATCTACAATAGTAAAAGAAAATGTTAGATCACGCACAATAAAAGCTGAATTTTTTTTTTAAAATGTCATGCAAAAGAAAAATTGACAAAAAATTTGCACATAAAAAGGTTTTAAAAACAAAAAATTTACCTAATCTTCATTAAAATATTCAATTTTTGAAGGAGAAAACTAAATTTACACATGTTTTCTCCCATTTTTGCCTACCCTTTCCAAAAAAATTTGGCTTAATTATGCATTGTTGCAAATTGCCTTGAACAAATTTGATTCACACATATCGTAAATCTTTGCAAACTTTTTCTTATGTTTGTAGCATATTGGCAAGCCTTGGAAAATGAATGCCAAAAACAAGTGCCCTGAAACTTTCCTCCAAACCCAACATATCACAACTTACAATTAATTTTATCATTATATTCATAATGTTCAAATTAGATCTTTTATCCTCGACATAAACAATAATTTTTCACCTCAATGCATAATTATTCAACAATTTTATTAAATTTTTAGCCAAAGTTTGTCCCATAATATGTATTGACTCAAAAAGACCAAAGGTAATGTGCTTTTGTTCCTAATCATCTCTTTAAAAATTAATCACCAAAATATATCATGTCCAACTTTTGACATCCATAAATCAAAACTTTTAGTTGCAAAATGACATTCTATTATAGTTGGTAAAACATATAACTATTTTTTTTTTCCACAAATCCAAGCAATAATTCGTTAGAATTCTTTTTAATAGAAATAAAAACAATTTTTTGGACATAAATGCATACTAAATTTGTTTAATCACCTATTTTTTACAAATTGTAGAAGAAGATGGTTTTTAACAATTAAAAGATTTAAAAACTTTCAGAACTTTTCTATATTAACACATGAGTTTTTAAAAAACATTCATTAGTAGCAAAAACATGGGTGGGTTTAGGGTTAGGGAACACCCTTGGGTGTTAAAACAAGCCACGGGCATTTTGACACACAAGATTCACCACGGCCTGGACTCGGGGAAGCCATCACCTTCCCCCATATAGTATTCTCTGCGTTACTCCGCGGAGGCTACATTCAAATGGCTCTTTTTCCCGGGACTCCCAAGTTGGAATCCTGAAATTGTCTTGGGTTGGAGTTCCAGAACTTTGGGAGCTCATATCTCCTGGCTACAGAGTCCAACCAAGACAAGGTTTAAACCAAAGTTTTAGCTCTCTTTGAGAGCTTTCCAACCCATGTCGCACTCTAGATTCAGATGTTGGGAAGAGGTCGATTCTCAACTTTTAGTGGTCAAGAATCAAATTGCCAGTTTGATTCCCCGCCCTTCTTTTGCCCATAACTTGAACTACAAATGTCCAAATGGCCATTGCGAGGCCATTTTCGATATCTACGCTTCAAAACCTTTTCAGTGACACTAAGAACACCCCCATGCAAGTTGTTTTGGGCCTTCCTGTTGACCTTTGAACATTGGGGAGTCTCGGAGGACTCCAAATCCTCACTTTTTCCAAATGTTGGGATTCACTCCCACACTTGGCCAAAGTAGGGTTGTGACATCTTTTCTCATTTGGCAAATTTTGTAGAGAATGATTTTAATTTAGGAAAAAAGTTTGAAAAGTTTGAAAAAACTTTAAAAAGGGACAAAGTTGTGGAGTTGTGAATTTTGAATTCTTTTTTCCCCAAATTATCATGTATTTGAAAATAAATTTTAAGGTGAAGAAACTTATTTTAAATAATAGTAATAATAATAATAAAATTAACTATTAATTTCCAAAAAGAATGAAAACTAAGTTTTGAAAACCAGATAGGAAAATTGATTGTTATTGTATATGCAAGAATCACCATATTTGAAAAGCAAATGACTTTAGAAAAAATAAAAATCTTGAAAACCCGATCGGTTTCACAAGCCCAAAAACAAACACACACACACACACACACACACCCCCGCGCGCGCGCACACACACACATATAGATTCGAAACGCGATCAGGTTCTCATAACATAACCTAAGAACCGGAACCGGCCGGTTCGCACAAAAGTGAGAACCGCCCAACACTGGTCGAGAGGTATCTCCTTTGCTGAGAGTCAAGTGGGTGTACAGTAACTATTTTGTCCGGGTGTGCTCCCCGTGTGTCAATATAAACGCACAACTTCTCAAACTCTCTTCACAATCTCTTTGCCGCTCCCGTCCGCCCCTTCTCTCCATTCATCCTGTATTCCGCTTGCAAGTGTTCTGGTTTGAGTGTTTGTTGAGGGAGAACGGTTTGGCGATCATGACGATGACAACTTTCAAGGTCTCGACAGCTGCTCTTCACCTACTAGCCATCGCTTGCATCATGCTAGTGGTGGTGCAGGTGACGGAGGCCGCTCGTGAGCTCGACGACGGCGTTGGAGGTGTACTAGTGAATGGTGAGCAGGTGGCATCTGCCCGCACGAAGGCCGGGCTCACCGTTCTCCAGGCAGCTGCCTGCGAGCTTTTGCGGTTGCCCTGTGCCGTCCAGTCTTCTAACGGTGTCAACTGCATTCCAAGCGGGGGTGTGTGCTACGGAGAGGATGCTGCTTGCTGCAGTGGAAGCTGCATACCTCATCCTCCGTTTATTGATGCGTGTGAGTAGGACGAGGTCGCAGAACCTGAGAAGATCGTTAAGATCAGTGAATCTGAAAGTCGTGGTTTGTGGAGTTCATGTGTGTTTGCTTCTGTTTTTAAGAGAATAAAGCCCCTGCAATCTGCCTTGCGATAGTGTTTCTTGTGCGGCGGAACGATGTAACACCAGATCGATAGGTATATAACTCTGGTATATGGGAAATTTATGAATCACAGTCATCCTCAGCTATTGTCCTCCCTAGATCTGTTGGTCCACTTCTTGTATCATATGTGACCGATTCAATGTGGTGTGTGGAGATACATAATATGCGCATATATGTGTTTTGCACAACATATTGTGGGCTACTGTTGTTGCTTTCGTCACGCTATATATTCTTCTCGCACTATTTTTATGCATTATTGCCTTTCACACTTCCACTCCTCTCTCGACTACTCCTCAGGTTGTTGATCTTCTTATGCTACCACTCCTTTCATGTTGCCACTCCTTTCGCATTGCTTTTTTTTTTGGCCTTGCTTCTTCTCCTTTCACACTGCTACTCCTTTCCTGTTGTTCTTCTTGCATTGTTCTTCCTTTCCCCTTTCAAGCAATTACTAGCCAACCTCTATTGTTCTTCTCGCACTACCATTCCCGATCCGTTCACATTATTGCTGTTATGTTTTGTTTGGTTAGTATGGTACTTCCCATGCCCTTGCCATGTGCTCGTCGGAGTTCAAAGGCCAGACACCAACTCGACCACCAAATGTGAATTCTTTTGCATATTTCCAATTTTTTTGAGATTTTTTTTATTATTGTTGCATGGATGGTTGATGCACCGCTAAACACTCTGGTTAGCTATGATTTGTGAATATGATGAAAAAGTGTTTCATATTCACATGTCATCCATCCTACATGGTGTGCTGGTGGGTGCTACTTCACTCTGGCTGAGATTTCACATGGACAACTTTATTGTGATATTGAGTTTCATCCTTGATTTTATTTTTAAAACTAAGTTTGTGAATAATGAGGTTTAAAATTAGAATAGGGAAAAGGGGGTGAGAGGGGTACACAAGGATAGTGTCACTTTATAAACTTCTTTACTATATTTCATGAGATAAAATCTAGTTACCATAGCCCTAACAAAGGGAAACTTTTTTTTATTAAAAAAAAAACCAATGACTTGACTTCATACAAATTGAGAACATACTATGGTTACCTGTAAAGTCACCTTGTAATTGAACCCTAGTGTGACCTTCCAATACATACTTCATACGCAATTTGAGTGAGAGAGAAAACTAGTTTGGTTGGCTCTTCGACCGTAGGGTTTTATGTACTTCATGCCCAATTGACCCCCAATCTGGACCCCAATTTTTCACCTCATCCCCTTTTTCAGCTGGATTTCTCATTTTGTCCCCAGTTTAGGGAACTTTACAGATGATTATCTAAAACAAAAATATCAAGTGCAACTTCCTCATTCAGGTTTGAGGGAGAAAAATACACAAAAGTCGCCATATTTGGAGGGAAAGAAAAGCGTTAAAAGTCGCCAGATTTAGACAATGAACGAGTTCCAGTAGGTCGTCAAAATTAGGCAGGAATCCAAAATATTTCTACCACGGTCCTCTGACCTATCGCCAAATTTGGCTCATTCCTCTTGTGTGGATGATCACCAGTCCACCTGCTTCTGAAAAAACACCGGATACAATGTTGCCTATAAATGCTAATAATGTAGCTAGCAATGAAAATACAAAGGGGCCCAGGGTTTTGACTGTAATCCCCAATAATTGCTAATTTGTTTTTTTCAAACCTAGAGAAATTACAAGTTAGAGAGGGAAGTAGAAAACAATATAATGATCTTGCTATATTTTGATGGCCTGCTTGAATTTTTTTATTTGTTTTCATTTGGCATTTTTTCCAAAAAAAGAAATCCTTTCTACAAATGGCACTGCATTTATGGGTTCCTTAAATGGAAAAAAGGAGAAAAACAAGGAGAAAAAAATGATGCTCCCACCCCAACTTTGCACAGGAGGACAAGAAAAAATTATTGACCTTGGCAATTTCAACACAAATTATATAGTTTTAGAAATGTTTGAAATATTCAACTATTTGTTTATTTGCAAAGATCAAAACTTTGTGAAGGAAAATATTGAATCTCAACAAATTATAATTTTCCAAAGAAAAATTCCAAAATAATTAATTATTCCACAAACATCTGTTGAAGTTGCCAAGATACTATAGTAGCCCACTATGTTTTCACAACTACATCTATCCATGATGGAAGGTTGTTTGTTTGTTTTGTTTTGTACTTATGAGATCCACGGAAGGCGGATGCTTCAAATCATGTTCCTGGTGTCTTTGGAAGGCTCTCCAAGAGCAGGGGTGCATGGGCTTGATGTGCAAAAGTTATTGAATATTGAATGATTTCTTCACTGAAAATTAAATTAACTCGTAGCTGAAAATTTTGAGGAACTGGATAGTGCCTTTGGCGTTGTTGGAAAGATCTTAATGAGCAGGATTTAATGGAATTTATTTGGTAATATTTGGATTCAAAATGTGGGAGATATTGATGTTTAAGTGATTTCAGCTGCTGAAAATTCAAATAAATTCCAAGAAACCAGGTTTTGGAAGGAAAAAAGGATTGAGGGAGTGGTAACCCTTGGGCCGGGCCCAACGGCACAGGCCACACACTAGTTCCATACTAATTTATAGTTCATGATCCTACAACTCACCAGACTCATTGCCCCTGCCAGCAGGATAGAATTCATCTGATGAAGGGATGAAAGATTGAAAATCTTGGATGAAGAAATTATGTTTTGGTTTTGTGGGCCAGGTTTAGAACCACCCACACTTTTCGAGTCACCTTTGTCATATTGTTTTGAAGTGATCCGAAGCTGCACTTTTCATCCCATGAAATCCTTGCCAACTTCCCTTAATGCCATAGCTACATTGAGAAAACATGTCAATTCACATCATTCTAATATTTTAAAAAAGGTTTGAAGACAAAATCAATTGTCCTTTGAAGCAAGATGAAAGAAAGCTTTCCGTAAAAAGACCAAACATTTCTTATAACTTCATATGTAATTTCTTTCCTACTAAAGAGCCTTTTATTTTAAATGATGTGTAACATTAAAAAATTCTGTAAAACTTAAATTTTTTAATTGTCAAAAGCCATCTTCTTTTACAATTTGTAGAATTTAGTTGATTAAAAGGATTTAGTATGCATTTGTGTTCAAGATTTTTTTTTTGTTTCCATCAAAATAAATTCTAATGAATTATTGCCTAGATTTGTGGGGGCCAAAAAAAAACAATTATATGTTTTACCAAGTTTAATAGAATGTCATTTTGCAACTACAAGTTTTGATTTATGGGTCTCAAAAGTTAGACATGACATATTTTGGTGATTAATTTTTTAGGAGATGATTAGCAACAATAGCACATTACCTTTGGTCTTTTTGAGTCAATACATATTATTGGACAAATTTGACTAAAAAATCGATACAATTGTTGAATAATTATGCATTGAGGTGAAAAATTATTGTTTATGTCAAGGATGAAAGATCTAATCTGAACACTATGATTATAGTCATAAAATCAATTGTAAGTTGTGATATATTGCGTTTGGAGGAGAGTTTCAAGGCACTTGTTTTGGGCATTCATTTCCAAGGCTTGTCAATATGCTACAAATAGAAGAAAAAGTTTGCAAAGATTTAGGATATGTGTGCATCAAATTTGTTCAAGGAAATTTGTAGAAATGCATAACTTGACCAAAACAATTTGGAAAAGGTAGGCAAATATGGGAAAAGACTTGTGTAAATTTAGGTTTTCCCCTTTAAAATTTGAATACTTTAATGAAGATAAATTTTTAGTTTTTTAGACTTTTTATGTACACATTTTTTGTCAGTTTTTATTTTGCATAACATTTTTTTTAAATTAATTTTTATTGTGCATGATTTAACATTTTTTTTTACTATTGTAGATTTGCCACCAATGTTATCCTTTTTCAACAAGCTTTGCAATTCAAAGAAATAATTATATTATGTTACAACATGCATAATTATGAAAGACTGAATGGAAAAGTACCACGTCCTTTGAGATGGCACATTTGTGGCAACATTGTTGATTTTATAAGCCTCCTTTTCTTTGCTTGAATTTCGAAGTAATTTAGGAGTCATTGGTTGTTAAGTGATGTGATAAATTTTGCCATATCCATGAGTCTAAAATTGAAGGATGAAATTGATTTTGCAACCTTTGACAACTTAATGGAAGAAGATGGAAATGTTGTCTAAAAGTTTTCATGTTTGGCTTCCAACATAAAGAATGAAGTTACTCAAGTTTTGGAGCTTTTGATTTTCATGCATCATCAAGTGGATGTTAAAGACATCAAATGTCCATTACAATGGTGAGAAAAACATGAAAGCATGTTTCCTACAATTGGTTTTTGTATTAGACAAATCTTTGGAATAGTTGGATGTCAAATTGAGATAGAAAAATATTTTCATTAGCTAGAATTGTAATAACAAAATACTTACTAAAATCGTAATTGCAAAATAATAAAATCATGACTTGTGGTAATAGCATGGACAAAAATGTAGAATAAAATAATGAACCTCATGGGCCTTACAATGAAAATCTTTTTATTAGGGGCATAAGGGTTGATCATGAATAATTTAGATAACTATTTTGGGTTACTAATAATGGGAGTTCAGGTATGTAAATTTGACTAAATTTTAGACCCCAAATAATGTAAGACCTATCCATAGAAGGATGAAAAGTTGTAGTGGCACGTGACAATTGGCTTGCTACATGACGAATAGATGTAAATGAATGCGATAACTTTCATGCACTTTTTTCCTTCAAGTATATATGGGGTAGTGATTGGAGCTTTAGGTTGATAATTTGCATTCAATAATTTCGTGTTGGTAGTTGCTATCAAAACTTGTAAAAATATCATATTTGAATATGAAGCCTTGAAAAAATAAAATGTGGAAATTATTGTGAACACCATTGTGAAAACATTATAAGTCTTTGGTGAGTGATCCCCATAAAGAAAAATCTTTAGGCATATGTGATAAACTCCTGTGGGGTGTAATTTTCATATAAAAATTTAAGTTTAGGCATGTGGGTGAGCCTATCCCAGAAAAATGTAAAGACTCATGTTGGGAATCATGTGAATGACGAATATTACAAGTCTTGTGCTCAAGTATGTTGGATATTCTATTTATGTGCTAAAAACAATTAACGTCATAGTTCTGAAAACCCTCCCCCCCCTTAGGCTAGAAAGTTTTTATTAAACTTAGGAGATGTCATTTGTAATAAAAAAGATTGGATAAAAGAAAAGGAAGGCACATGGATAGTCTTCCATCATACGGCTCCTCTCTTTCCGTGATCTTTGTGAAAAAAAATTGGCCCAATGATCGTAGGATAAGTTGTAAATCCTTTCCGAGTTTTGCAAATTTTATTGAGAGTGATTTTAATTTAAGAAAAAATTAGAAAAGTTTGAAAGAACTTTTTAAAGGGATGAAGTTATGGAGTTCTGAATTTTGAATTATTTTTTCCCCAGATTTCCATATATTCTGAAATAAATTTTTAAGTGAAGAAAATTATTTTAAATAATATAAAGTATATATTTTTAATTAAATATTAATTTCCAAAAATAATGAAAACCGGGTTGTGAAAACCAGATAGGAAAATCGATTGTTATTATTATATATGCAAGGATCACAATATTTGAGAAGAAGTTGAGTTTGGAAAAAATATAAATCTTGAGAACCTGTTCGGTTCTCACAAGCCCAAACACACACACATATATATATAGATTCGAAAAGCGATCAGGTTCTCATAACATAATGTAAGAACCGGAACCGGAACCGGCCGGTTGGCACAAACGTGAGAACCGCCCAAGACTGGTCTAGACCTGTCTCGTTTGCTGAGAGTAAAGTGGGTGTACAGTAACTATTTGGTGCAGGTGTGCTTCCCCATGTGTCAATCTAAACGCACAACTTCTCACTCTCTTTTCCCAACTTTTCACAATCTCTTTCCCGCTCGCGTCCGCCCTTCTCTCCATTCATCCCGTATTCCGCTTGCAAGTGTTCTGGTTTGAGTGCTTGTTGAGGGAGAACGGTTTGGCGATCATGACGAGGACAACTTTCAAAGTCTCCACACTGCGCTTCATCTACTAGCCATTGCTTGCATCATGCTAGTGGTGGTGCAGGTGACGGAGGCCGCTCGTGAGCTTGATGACGGCGTTGGAGGTGTACTAGTGAATGGTGCGCAGGTGGCATCTGTCCACACGAAGGCCGGGCTCACCGTTTTCCAGGCAGCTGCTTGCGAGCTTTTGCGGTGCCCTGTGCCGTCCAGTCTTCTAACGATGACTGCGCTGCAACTGGTATTGTGTGCTTGGCGCCGTGGGAATGCTGCAGTCGAGTGTGCCTTCGCGCTTCATTTACTGGTTGGTGCGGTTGATGAGGTCGCAGAACCTCAGAATATCGTTAAGATCAGTGAATCTGAAAATCCTGGTTTCTGGAGTTCATGTGTGGATGCTTCTGTTTTTGAAGCGAATAAAGTTGATAGTGTGAGCAAGATAAAACAAACTCCCCATTTATTTTGGCTTTTAAGTTGGATAGTAGATAAAAAATGGATTTGGTAAAACTTTAAACATTAGGGTCTTTTAAATCAGATTTTTTTTCCCAAACATCACATCTTTGGGTTCACCATGCCATTCGTCCTTCTTTTTTAACATGTCATAATGGTATTTTTCATTACATTTTGACTTGTAAAAATACTAAAACAAAATGGATTAGATAATGTCACACTTTAAAGGTTGAAGGAAATTTTGAAAAATAAAAAATACAGATTTAATGGACATGACAAACGCTATCGAAAATAATCAACACATGAATATTGATTGCACCAAAATGATTCCTTGGTGTAATTTGAAAGAAAACCTGAGAATTTCATTTGTTTATCTTTCAAAGTCCACAAAGTGATCTGAAATTCATTAGTGTAAAAGTACCTTATTAAACAATTGTTAGATCTAGTCAAATCTTAAAATTATCAGTAACAATAGTTGAGAATGAATGTGACTCATTGCCTGTGCCACCAGATTAGAATTCATCAGATGAAGGGATGAAAGATTGAAAATCTTGGATGAAGAAATTATGTTTTTGTTTTATGGGCCACGTTTAGAACCCACCCACACTTTTCGAGTCACCTCTTGTCATATTGATTTGTAGAGATCTGATGCTGCACTTTTCATCCCACGAAATTCATGCCAGATTCGCTTGAGCCAGAACCACAGTCACAATACTCGTGTGCCATTTCTCATGCGGTTCATCCTAGCATTTTTCTACTTAAAAAATGCCCATGAAAAACACAAAAGTTACAAGAATCTTTCGTTTATGTTCATCCATGGTGGTTTGACTTTTAAACTTTAATTTCAAAGAGGAAGCAAAGATGAGAAAAAGAATGATAGCAAGAATGAATGAATGAAAACATATGAGGGGTTAAAGCTTTGGTCCTTGATTTTTAGCTTTAATGATTTTACATATGAACTCATTGGCCCCCAATACATATACAATAACTTGAACCCAAACAATGAACCAATAAGTGCTCAAATTTCCCACTATTGGCCCCAATAATGTTTGCACCAACTCCTAGTTTGAAGCAAGCCTAAGCAAATATGATTTTATGGTTACTTACATATAGAGTAAACGGTTTTTTAATGAGGGGATTACACTAGTTAAAAATCACCCCCTGCACCCATGTTATACTTCACCCAAAATACCCTAGTACCTTGGCAACTTGGACATTAATCATCTAATTTTCAAAGATGTTGAATTTTTTAGAACTCTTTGTTTTAAACATAATTTTGTGAAAGACTTAGGACATTACAAATTGTTTTTCATTATTGTGTACTTTATTTATTTGACAAGGAATCTTCAAATTCAATAAATTATTTGGCAAACATGTGTTAAAGATGGCCTCATCCTATGCTATAGTGTACAAGCCACCTATTGTTGTGAGTGGAGGTGCTTTAAGCTCCTTTTGCCCCATCATCTTTTGGGTATGAGGATTGTACAACCATAGTGCCTTTTGTAAAGCACCAACATAATTTTCTTGTTGAGACCTGTTCTCTAAATATGGCAACTTCAAGATTTTTTTCCTCATAGTGTGGCCACTTGAGCCTACAAAAAAAACCATTTGAACCTTTTGCACCCTCCTTTTTTTATCTCATCAGGTTGCAAAAATTTGTAAAAAAAGAAAAAACACACACACATACAATAGTTGAAAGTAATAAAAAAATAAAGAAAATTCAACTATCAAAGGTGTAATAACCACATAAACCAAGGCATTACAAGTGTAATGCAAGCCTACAAACTATTCCAAAGACAAAAAAAAATTGTAGCATTTTCATAGTGTATTTGGAGGGCACCTTACCATCATTAAAATTTCTACCTCAATAAGTACTCATGTTATTTTGCACAAGTATGAGACCCTAGTAAAAACTAGTGACAAAAAAATTTAAGGGCATAATTTTCATGCAAGTAATGAGAAAGCTTGACATGTATGCAAGACAACCCAATTTTTTAACACCCTAATTTGTCTTGTGTTATTTGCCTCGAATATTTGAAGAGGTAGGTTGAAAAAGTGAAAGCTAGGTTGGAGAAACTCTAAAATGCAAGAGGTGAATAAGGATTGAAGGTTGTAATAAAGAATATTTTTCTTCTTTTTATTTTCATTTTTCACAATGCCAGCTTTCTTGAAAATTAATTTGACTTTGGTTATACCAATTGAAATTTTATTTCATCTTTCAAATGTTAGCTTTCTTGAAAACCAATTTGTCAATAATAGGTAGGTTGCAAATGAAGGTAGTTGTTTTATTATTGTCTAAAAAATTTATTGAAGAAGAAAGATGTTGTGCATAAAAGTTCTTCTCAAATCAACTTTCTTTGTTGTTGATTTTTGTATTTGAGACATGCATGTCTATTCATTACATTTACTGTTATCATTATTGTCTAATATTATCTTGCTTTAATTGATTTTTTTTTGGGTCCTTGATTTATGATTTGAAAATTGTGCAAATGCTAATTCAAGATGAAGAATCACTTGGAAATATTAGATCAAAATAAGGGTACCATTTGCTAGAGATGAAACACACAAAAAAACATTCTGACACAAATAATGGAGGAAGAGATGCAAGAATGTCATATTATCATCACATTCCTTGCAACAACCTTGTTAACAAAAAATGCTCCAATGAATGTTTTATTTTCAACATGTTAAAGAGAAATTTTGTCATTAATGACTAAATCTTTAAATTTTCTAACCTTTTATTCTTTCCTAACATTTCATGTCACAAAATGAGAGGCGAGGTGAGAGAGATAGAGACTCATTTTTCAGGAGACTAATCATGTCACATGCAACTCTTTTCAAAAGTGTATGAGGTTCTGTATTAGTGGTGCGATGTATTACCATTCATAAGTGTTAAGGACTTTGTTGTAAGAGGTTGAAAGAATTTAACAATTTTTTTTGAAAATATAAGTCATAACTCAAGCCATGGGGTTGAAATAAGGTGTAAGCAAAATGAGAAGAACATTGACATTATGAAAAAACATGTGGAGAGTTTGATTTTCAAATACTTATAGTGAAGAAGACTTTGGAACCAATCACTTCATCATGACATGTTATTATTATGTAGCCAACTAGTTATTAAAAAACTGGTTCAACCTTTCAAGAATTCCACCTAGGCTACAATGGAACAACATATGTCCATCACAAGGATGTATCGTGACCCCAAGCTTTGCAACCATTTCCCCTTCCAATTGTTCAAGAAAATAACATTGAAAAATTAAAGGTGAAAATGATAGAGTTCATAAAACAATTTTCAAAGTTTCAACACATCATATGTGTCTATTGTGTGTATATAGATTTAGATTCATGGAAATATGTGTTGCCAAGAATGTACATAGATTTGTACACTTTAAATAGAATGAAATAGATGTAATATATTATCATCGTTGTTGGCATAATAAACTTGGAGTACAAACATATATTCTATTGCATTGAATATAAAAAGGACATTGTGTGTGTATGCTATATTTTACTTTTGTTTAACATCAAATCTTGACAAGATTTCCTAAATTTGTCTTCAAAATGTGTACAACAATTAGGATATTGGGTAGGTCACCACAATTCAAAAATCATAGAGATGTTGGCACATACTTGGCAAAAACACCTTGTGTTTTTCATAAGTAATAATCAAATCAACAGAATAAGTGGCAAGTTGGTGTCTCACAAACAATTTTTCTAGAACAATCTAATTGTTTGTCATGTAAGCTTTCAACTTTATAGTGCTCAATTTTTTGAATCCATTCACTATGGATGTTCTTAGTATGCCCTTGCTTTCACAAAAAAAATCATGTATAAAATCTTATCACCTTATTATACAAACTTTAGCTAGTTTTTATTGTGTTGTGTGACATTCAAGTTGTATTATGTTGATAACTTCAGATTTTTATTATCTTCCATTTAATGATGTATTAAAACTTGGTTTATTTTTTCTTAGTATTCAAAGAGAGGGACTATGCATAGCTCAAGGAGTTCCTCGCAATTTCTATAAATGAATACAAATTGTTGAAATTTAAAGTGTAATAGGTAACATTTTTCATTGATGACAAAATGTTTGGCCTTCTCCTTTGTTTTTCCTTCATTTTTTTCATGTTCTTTTGAATTTATTGAGTGAATTTTGGAAGCTTTCTTTTAATTTCCCAACAATGATGAGTTCTTTGAACAAATGCAATACCATTTTCAAAATAATATGCACCACCATTCATATATGGTGCATTTCACATGGTAATGTGTATGAATTTTGGTTATGTCATTTTGCCATTAGATATTGAATTATCAATACATGAATCAAGTATAGCCTTGCCCACAAGGCAATTAGTTGCAACACATCGAGGCATTCAATGACTTGAGTGAATGTCATTATTTGGTCTAATGTCATGACCACAAATAAACTAGATGTTTTAGGTGCATCTTGACAATTCATATGTCATTAAATCAATCGAAAAGAGGAACGAGTGGAAAAACAAAAGAAGTAATTGACATTAGGCTCACAAGACCTTGATTGTTTTGAGCATCAGCATGTTGCAATTGCATACACATTTGCATACATAACCAACATTTACATTTGGAAGAATATAAAATATATATTCACACAAGTGGGTTTTTAATCTAATACAAATGAAGATTTTTAGTACACATATGCAATGTTTACCATTGTATCATCATAAAATATTATTTAATATATTTTTATATACCCTTTGTAATTCCAATGATGATGAATTTTCATCGAAGATGATTTGGGTAGGACAACAATAAGTTCCAATAGTATTTCATCCTACCATGTTCCTTCCCATAATATGCTGAAATGAATTATTCTAATTCAAAATCCATTATATAAATACCTATAATGACATATTTATATAATGACCTCTTCTATGGTTGCAACCTCTTGGATTTCTTGTTTTTTTAATTTTTGTTGCATGCATCTTTTGAAATCTCTTTATTTTCTTTCTATGGTAAGTTTGCTATATATATTGACAACAATCATGACCTTTCTTTTCATTCTTACTTGTATAATGTAAAAGAGAAAAACACATTTTATTTTGAAGATTTTGAGAAATCTTTCTTTGTTTTTTGCTTATTGCAATTTTGCTTTCATAATTGTAATTCCAAATACATGTAGAAGTTTATCGTCACTGGTAGTGTGTATCAACACGGAGGCCAAGTTTATTAGAAAAAAAAATAAAAGTTTCATTTCAACTTTATTTTAATAAATTAAACTCTACAAAACTTAGGCTTGAAACTTTGGTGGGAGAGGGGGTAACTCAAGGAAGCTTTTATAGAACTTCAATAATATTTAATCTTTTAAAGATTTTTTTTTGAATAATTTCAAAATGGTTGAATTAAAATGGATGGTAAGATTGTAATATGGTGATATAAAAATTTGGACACATGCAATTGCTCCCTTTATATTGAAAGAGATTTTTTATAAGATCCCAAAAAAAGGTTATTTTTTGAAGGCTTTAGGTTTTTTCGCAAATTTGATATTAAAAAAAGTTGTTCAAGGTTTTAACAGATATACATAATAATTTGCTTCAAATATCTTATTGAGTATCCCTTGTCATTGTATTATTTAATAATATAAACTCGCTGATTGAACAACTGATGTTAGCCAATGTATAACTTGATAACATGAAATCTAATATGTAAATGTAATGATTTGAGATGTGCAAGTTAACAACACTCAATTTCATGTTTTGTGAAATTTGTTTCATATTAGCTTTATTTTTTGCAATTATATCAATTTGACATTCTGATCAATAAAAGATTCAACAAATAAAAGACTCAGGGCACTAGTTGGGGCAACAAGTCTAGTTTCTTTTGGGTTTGGGGCAGAAGGATATTGTTGTTCTCCCCCAGTGTTTTCCCACCATGTTCTCAATAGTACCACTATTTTATACCATATATTTTACTCAAAGTTGAGCTATTTACAGGAGTGCCCAATGTTTCGGAAAAAAAACAAGTGTGATGGGCCAATCAAAGTGGCTATCCTTCAATAGAAAAAAAAATACACTCTGGGTGAATCCCACAACTAATTAATAGAAAGCAACAATAAGGTGCACAAAGTGACAGGCTCCTCATGAAAAAGTTTCCTCATCTTTTGAGGAACCTTATATGAAAGGTGCCTTCTCTCTCATTCACAAATCAATCACAGCCTTTTAAAATTCTTCCAGACCTTCACGCTGGAAATAAGGTGACTCAAATTGGGGCCACATATGAAGAATGGCCCTTTTCTTGGCCCTTACACAAATAAAACCCAAGTGAGGAATTGTCTCTGTTTTGGAGATCTGCAAATTTACACAATCATATTTGCACAACAATAATGCCATGGTGTTTCAAGTAGAGAAAAAACATGATTCAAAAAAGCAAAGCTACATATCCTACCTTCATTTCTGTTGGGTTTAGCCTGCAAACCAATCACGACCAGATTTGCACAATTCGACACACCAATCCTAACCAGATCTGCACAATTCGACACCAATCATGTGCAGAAGAGGATCACAACTTAGATGGAACAAACAACTATGTTGAAAATATGTGATCAGCAACCTTAGAGTGACAACAAAACATGGTTTTGTCACAACTCACTCTTTCATTCATTACTAGCATTAAAGATCTCATCGGAAACTGCTTAAAACCCCCTCAATGACACAGATTCTAAAATACCAAGGGAAAGCAGACCAAAATGGTCTGCCACGACATTTAGGGGTTAAGAACAAATTTATCCCTGCTTCTTGAAATTCTCGCAATGCAAAAGTCCTCCTCAATAGGGAACTCCTTGCTTGCAATTGCAACTTGCAAACCACTTGAATTGGTTTACAACAACTAACAATCCAACAGGAAAAAGCACCACCCAAGTAGCCAGTTAGAGGGAACCATTTGATTTCACAAAATAAAATGGATTGAGGATCATGTCCATGAATCAAAAAGCATGCACAAGCAGTCTAATTGGAGGAGTGAAACACTGGAGTACAAGAGAAGCACTGAAAATGTGTTTCTGAGGTGACTGGAATCTTTTAGTAAATGAACAAACAAAGATATGCAGCTTCCACACTCCAGGATCAAGTTGTGGTCATGATGATACATGGTTTGAGACATTCAGCAAGCATAAGAAACATTTGAGCACTATGATCCTGGTTAAGGGAAAGCAACCAACTCATCATTGTTTACTGTATGCCAGAAACTTATGGCAAAGTTTCAGGCGTAGATAGATAGTTTTCGTCTGAAGTTCCCCCCCCCCCACCCCAACCCCCAAAAAATTTGTATTGTACTTATGTTACGTCCGCTGTCAAGCTGCCCTGGATCAAAATCATGTCCAAGAATCATTCAGCATTCATCATCTTATGGTTCCTCCTCCCAATCTAAACCCACATGTCTTTAATGCAATGCAACTCAATGCCCCTACTGCACTTCACACTAGACAAACCCCATTCTTGAAAGAAGATTTTGCTTGTACCCGGCTTACTTCAGTTTCTTCTGTGAGTGTCATATGTGCTTGTCATATGAGTTACTTCACATACAGATTGTCCACAGGATAGCCATCGCTCACCAAGTCACCCTCCATGAATCCCAACCCCTCATGTGACTGCAGCACACAATGACCAAGAACCCAAAAGCAGGGCAGAAAAATCCACTTGGGGTTAGTTAAAATGAACCACACAATGACACCACAAACAAGAGATTATCTTCGCATAACTTTTTCTCTGGGTTTACTTCCTGAACCTGATAGAAAATTTCATGAGACTTAGCCTGGATCATAATAAAAAGTGACACATACTAACACAAACCTGCTTCAAGTAGTTCAAAAGCTCCTCTGAAGATGACTCATTTGTGATCATACCACCCCCCAACCTGGCACACATCAGGTTATCCCTGCCCCGCTCCTCCTTTGGGAATTTGAGTTCCCTGTTTGCTGCAACCTGCTCTGTAAGACTTTGACCACGGGTGAGAGAAGGCCTTACAGCTCCTGCATCCACTGCTAAACTTAAAGGGAAGTTCATTCCCAAACTACCCATGCTCTGACTACCCATGTAGGCTGGCCGGCCTGATGAGCTAATTCCACCGACAATATCCTGCCTTGGCAAAGATAATTGATGAGGGCTGTACACTGGGTCCCCATGAACCAAGCCTTCTTGAGAACCCAGCCATGCCGGCCGACTACTTTGGCCAAGATCTGGGCTTGAATGACTCAATGCACTATATGTTGTCCGCACTCTCTTTGCTGGGTTTAAATCCTCAAGTCCTCCAGTTTTTGAGGACAGGACTGAGGCCTGGAAGCTGCAACCTGAAGAACCAGAAGAACCACCAAAATTCAAGTTCTGAGCCTCAACAGTTGATGACCGCATCAAAGAACCTGAAGCACTCAAAAGTCCTGAGCTGCTGCCAAACTCCCTGCCACCAGAGCACATATTTGAGAGGCCAATTGCAGTGCCTGGGATCACTCCCACTAAGTTAGGCACTGAGCCACCCTGATTGATATTGCTAGAAAGAGGTCTGAGAATTCCCGTTGCTTGTGGGAGGTTGATAGGTGATCCTCCACTTTGTTGCTGGGCCCTCTGTTGAAGGAGCTGCATAGTTAGCTCTTCATTTGGACTACCTGCAAGGTTCCTGGTTGAACCTCCAAGTGAGCCCATGCCCAACTGGTGTTGCATGGATTTCAGGCTTGGCAACTCATCCAGTTGGCCTAGCTGGCCAATTGCAGGAAGAAGATGTGATTGGTGAAGACTGTTGTAGTCAAGAGCTCCTGAAAGGCTTTGCAGTAAGCCAGCCTGATTGCCTTGCAAAGAGCCATCCATTCCTGGTCTTGGCAGTGAGCCACTCTGTAAAGCTGCTATTTGAGCCAACACTGATGGATCCAGGGGACTAGAGGGTCCCACCATCCCACTTGATGCTCCTAACCTACCTGCCATATTTGCATGATGCAATGCTGCTATTGTCTGTGCTGGCAGATGACCATTTGTTACTAGGTTTCTATAATCTGACATCTCATCAAGGCCAAACAGACCACCATATCCTGCATCTGGACCGCCAAACGACATGTTTAAACTGTTTGATTGGCTGGTAACTCCACTTAGTCTCTTAAGGTAGAGCCGGTATTTCTGCGGTAAGAAACAAGAGATCACAACACAAAACAACAAAGTCCTTATACTTCTGACAGCAAAAGAGGTCCAACTATAAACTTGACATACAACCATTACAATGAGTCCACAGAAAGTTTAAAGGTTAAACTGACTCTGTAGGAATTGCTCCTAAAGAAAATCAAATCCTACATGCACACACCCCACCCCCCCCCCCCCTCCCCTCCCCTTCCACTTGACAATTGAGGCATATAAACTCTTAGGGTTCCTAAAGAAGAGGACATGCAACTAACTTCCCAACACAGGAGCTCAAGAAAGCCCTGCATTTCTGGGTATTTTCAATCAGCTCAAAATCACTGTTTCTTCAAGAAACCAAGACCTAATCATCCACCACATCAAGAAAGCTAGAAGAAGAAACTTGCACATCAAATGTCTGGCAGTAAACAAATCACACCTGCAGATGACTGGCAACATTCTCCCGTGTTAAACCTTGAACGCTCATCAACTCCAAGATTCTCTTGGGCACAGCCTCTGCAAGAGATGCAAAACACATCAGCAAATACATCCCAATATGGACATTCTGGTGGAAGACTGTGGACAACAGAGAACACTGAAAGTGCCTGACAAAGCACCAAAATTTGCATGTCTCAGTGACCCAACAGGTTCTTGGGAATTCTTACTGTCTATTCCCAGTTGATTGACAGCACTAACAAACTGCTGATGCAGTTCAACTGACCAAACAACACGGGGTTTCTTCAATGTGGAAGGGTCATCATTATCCTGCTCAAAGTCCTCCTCATCCTCTTTTGCCTCTTTCTTTTTCTTGTTCCTCCAAATCCCATCAGCTGTATCAGCAGCTGATGATGTGTTATCAGCATCCTCAGCACCACCCCGTCTCTGTCTGTCACCATCTTCAAGGCTGGCTGAATGCTCCTTGGGTTCACTCCTCAACTTTCTCACTACATGCTGCCAGATGTTGCTCAGCTCCTCAATTCTCACTGGTTTCAGGAGGTAATCACACGCACCATGGGTGATTCCCTTCATCACCACGCTTGTCTCCCCATTTCCAGACATCACTGGAGACAGTGCAACAAATTAATTCCTCTCGCCACATTTGTCATCACAGCTGCAACAACATATATACAGACCCATGCCAGGAATAGTGAGATGAAGAAGCATTACTTATGACGGGGAGGTCCATCTCAAGACCAACAAGCTCCAGAAGCTTGAATCCATCCATGTCCGGCATGTAGACATCACTGATAACAAGATCAAACTTGTCTTTGTCTTCTCTCAGTAGCTCCAGTGCTCTCGTCGCTCTCCCACATGTGGTCACTGTGAAAGACAAATCGCTGTCAACATCAGAAAGCCAAACTTTGATCTTGTTGGCATTACTGAAGAAAGAGAACTCTGAAAGAAACTATAGGTTGTATGAATTCTAAACTGCATGGACCAATGAGTAGAATCTCTTAGTGAGCAGGAAGACCTTTCAGATATAAAGAGCAAAGAGAGCAAGTTGAGAAAACTGGCATTGACAAATCAGAAAACTACACACAAGCTGAGTAGCAATTGTACCAATAAAAAGCAGATTTGTTACCATAACAAACTGCACACAAAGGTTATTGTAATTTGGGGTAAAGTTGGAGTTTTCCAGTGAGAAGCTGTTGAAAAAGCTAAAGCAACGACATTCTACAGAAAAGACCCGAACTTCCACACATGCAGGCTGGCGTCTGTCCTATCTTGGCAGAGACAAAGCGTACAGGAATGGAAGGCAGAAATGGCAAAGTGTCATGGAAGACGCATCAGGTAGACGTTGATAAGGCAGTGAAGCACACCTTGGTAGGAACACTGCTGCAACATTTTTTTTAGGATTGCAAGACAAGTTGGATCATCGTCCACAACAAGTATTCGCAAACCAGCTGGAAAATCATCAGCTGGTTCCATTTTTCCATAAGTTGCTCCTGCTCCGCGAGCGGTGTTGTTTGGACTCGTAGTTTCAGCACTGCTGCAGTGTTGCTGATGAGCCTCTTGCTGGTGATTCTTTGGTTGTTGATGACTTTGTTGCCGTGGTGGCGGATGCTGATGGCTGGCCATGACTGGATCCAGATCTGCGGTTCCCTCTCTAACCCTACTTAAATCCCCCCCACTCATGATGCACACCACAACCAATGCGTGAGGCCGCGGCGGCAGAGGACTCCAAAATCAATGCACCAAAAGTCTGGCAACGGTCGTGCTCCAGGGCAAACCTTGCTGCCATCAGACTTTTGCCTGGTAAAGGTACCACCACTCCTCTTCCCCACGCTTATGGAGCAGGAAAACAACCAGACCATTGACAGAAGCCCGTAAAAGACAAGGCAGACAAAAATATCCTTGGCGGAAAGCTAAAGACGGGTGAGAAAGATGAAAGCTTTGAAATCGAGTTTCTCGCTTTCATGGCACCAGACTCCGCCTCCAAATACAGAGAGCAGCGAACAAGAAGCACAACGCCTGTCCACACTGTTTTCAATGCATGCGACCAACAACTCGAGTGCCACAAACCCGGCGAAAGCAGACCAGCCAACTACACCTAGAAGTCACAGGCCTATCAAAGGACAGCCATCAAGAGAGAGCTCGCAGAAAACTGCAACTTGTGAGAATAAACGAAAACAACGTCGACAAAAACCAAGCTTCAACCCCTCCGCCTCAGAGTAGATAAAAGCATCCAACCAACAAATAAAGCACACACAACACGAAAATACTAAACACACACTCGCGCACCTCTCTCTCTCTCTCTCTCTGTCGCTGGCTCGCTCGCTAAAAACACAAAATGCTGCAAGTTTCTCCAGCTGCACACAAGAAAAAAACCGAACCTTCAGATGACAAAAAACAGAGACATTCCTACGATGAGAGACCTAGTGACCACCAAAACAAATGGAAAAGGTGCCAAGTGCTGAGAGTGGCGATAGAAAGCTATACATTACTTACTATCAGCGGTTCACAACAACAATCAAAATCGCTGCAAAACAAAAACCCAGAAAACAAAATAACTTAGTAACAATACTACGGTGGTAAACACAACTCTTTTGTTTAGTTGCACGAGAAGGTGAACATGAGAAATCGCAACATTTGCTAAAGCAAAGCAAACGTCTCACACTCTTTCTCACACCACAGGAAAGAGACACACAAAACACCAAAACATCCCGGAGAGACAAACTGTGTCTGCGTGTCTGTGTGTCTGTATGTAGTACCACGACAGAAAAAAGGAGAGCAAACAGAAACGGACAAGAGAAAAGCGGAGCTCAGTAAACAAATATTAAGACTAGCAGGGGAGAAGGAGTTTCTAGACTTCTAGTACAGGAAAAGGCGAAGTGAGCAGCAGACAAACGATCCGGATTACACCTCTAATCACGGACCTCGTGTGCTGCAGCAGCAACAGCGGCAAAACAAAAACAAGCGCAATGCGCGACCGCGTCGCACCCGCAACCCACCCTCGTCCTCGTTATCGTCGCCGTCGTTCTCCTCGTTGCCGTCCAACTCCTCGTTGTTGTCGCCGTTCTCGTCCTCGTTGTCGTCGCTATTGTCGTTCCATATTGTCGTCCTCGTTGTCGTCGATATTGGCTTTCCCTACTGTCGTCCTTGTTGTCGTCGCTATTGTCGTTCCCTATTGTCGTCCTCGTTGTCGTCGATATTGTCTTTCCATAATGTCGTCCTCGTTGTCGTCGCTATTGTCGTTCGCTATTGTCGTCCTCGTTGTCGTCGCTATTGTCGTTCGCTATTGTCGTCCTCGTTGTCGTCGATATTGTCTTTCCTACTATCGTCCTCGTTGTCGTCGCTATTGTCGTCCCTCGTCGTCGTCTTCTTTCCTGAACTAGGTCCCGAACCGACATCCCGAACCATGTCCCAAAAGAAAAAAAGAAAAAAGAAAAACCAGGTCCCAAACTCCGCTCTGATACCCATAATCCGCCAGCCTCGTGTGTGCAGCCTGCCTGGACGATACAACCGACGTGGCAGAGATTTTCAGTCCACAGTGTGGACACCATCTCCATGTGACCGCAGCATTTTCACATGCGTGCGTGCCAGCTCAGATTTCTTTTTGGGTAATCGAGCCTCTGGACCGAACACAAAAAAAATGTCCAGTACAAAATCAAATCGGAAATTAACACATATAGAGGAAAGGGGTGGGGCTGGGGGGGGTGTTCCTATGTGGCTCTTATCTTTTTCCTATTAAAATAATAATTGATGTGAACACAAATAGTGTAACCTTACAAGCCAATCATCACTTTTTTTAATATTAAAATCAATTGCAATTCTTTTGTTAAGTAACTAGAAACCGTGATTTATCCAGTGTTGAGTTCTCAGGTTTTGTTAATAACCTCCAATTCCAGGTTTTCTTTAATTTTAGAATTTAAAGAACCTCCCGTTCTGTTTTTTTTTTTTTCTTTGGGGGTTTGAAAGTTTTCGGAATTCCAATTCTTTAATAATTTCAAAATCGTAAGAACCTCCCGATTTAGGGTTTTTGAAAACATTCCAAGAATTGGCCAATTCTCATAAAAGGTCGGGCAAAGAATTAACCTTTTAGGGTAGGTCCTTTTGACCTAATTCTTTGATTTGGTGAAGCACGGTTGAGTGGCAAAACCGCGGTTCAATGATCTTTTCAAAGGTTGGAGCTTTTTTTCTTTGATTTTTGAGAACTGTAGTTTTAGGGTATACATACACCCTACCCTTATGTGCCGGTTCTACGTTCCAAAAAAGAGAGAACCTCCCAATTACACAGAAAAAACTGGAATTTATACAAAATGGTGTGGAATTCTCTCCAAATACCTAAGCTCTCTTTCTTGAAAGTCTCTTATGTCCATTTAAAAGACCCAAAGCAAATAACTAGGGGTAGTAGACATTTGTGCTGCTAAGTGCAAACCCTAATAATTTCTAAAGCTGCAAAATGTCACTTGGGGGTTTATCAAGAGTTCCCCATTCACAATTTTCTGTTTTCTTAAAGTTTTAAACAAAAAATTTACAAAACATGTCCTCAAATTGTATTATCTATATATGGTCAGTAGTTTTTTTTTTCTTTTAAATTTTTTTTGATGTAGCCAAAAATTGGTGATCATCCACAAGAAAATTTAGCCAAATCTGGCTACAGACCATATATGAAAGTAAAAGAATTTAATAATGGTTTGATATTTTTACTACCAAACCAACACACCCCAATAAATAATACACATAAATATTGGTTTTAAAACATTGAAAGTATTGAACATGAAGGAACTTAAAAATTGGTGAGAGCAAGTATAAATTCGGCAAATTCATTAGGTGGGGGATTGCATTCCAATACAACAATTCCATAATATTCTCTCTCTATGGTGCTTCCAAGAGACTTTTGGCAACTTGCAAACCCAAGCAAACCTCGTCCTCATTGGAAGAGAACACATATTGGTCCTCTTGGATTCAATGACAAACCCAAATTCACAACATTGAAGTCCGAACCCCATACATACTAACTACAAGAGGACTAACATTGAAGAGTTTTGATGTGTGGAATGTAAGACATGGGAAGGACGAATTCTAGGGTTCTTTCTTTCACCCATATTTACTACTTATTGCCCATATTGGGAAGCAATGAAGGAGATGAATTTTGTTTGGGAATGGGAGAATTGCAAAGGGGGGAAAGAAAGGAAACTCACTACTACGAAGCTACTTTGGAAATCAATCAAGAAGTCATGTTGCAAGCACAACATGATAGTCAACCCTAGAGGACCACCTCCACAACATAGGACTAGAAAAAAGTATGCAACACCCATGTGAAGAAGATTTGTGATAAACATATCCAAACGTAACACCCCACCAGTACTGCCAAACAAACAAAGGAATTTGAGAAAGTTCAAACCCTAATCCTTACTAGGTGCAAACCGGAAATATGACAACCAACCACGGAGACCCAATATGTGTAAACCTTAAAAAGGTGTTTGGAGATATGTATACAACCAATACAAATATGTGGTGCATTAATTTTGGCCTATTGGCCATTTCGTGACCATCTTTGTCACCAATGGTTTGCCATTTAAATTGCGGGTAAGAGGCGTAACATAATTTGGTTTGCCATTTAAATTGCGGGTAAGGGGTGTAACATAATTTGGTTTGCCATTTAAATTGCGGGTTTGATTTGCCATTTAAATTGTGGGTTAAGGGCATTAGGGTTTCATAGTTAGGGGGTGTACCACACCTTCTTTCTTAAAAATAAAGAAAAACTATAATCAGGTACCCCAAGTACATATTGAGGTGACTATCATTGTGGGATTTGTCAAAAGTTTCAGAAAGATGGGCCAATCAAAGTGACTCATTGTCACACATAAGACTTTGGGATGCACCCCCCAAACAATTAATTAATACAAACCATCAATAAGGTACCCAAGATTTAAATATCCCCCAAATCCTTGAATAATGTGTTCCTGATGATGAGGAAAAGGTAGGATCTCATCATTTGGGAGTTTAATTTTATTTATTTTTAATTGGATCTTGAACATAACTAAAAAGATAATGAGAAATGAGGCACCCCAAACTTGCAAAGTCCCCACCAAAATGAAAATAATTTAGAGCCATGGGGGGGAGAAGAATTCGGAGTTCACCCAAGGTAAAGTTTTTTATACAACTACAAGACCACACCACTAAACTATGTATATGAAATGCCACGGCATCATTGTTGTAAAGCTATTTCCAATATATGTGAAGTAGTTCAACGGCCTACTATTTTGAGCCCACGAAGAAGCAAAGTCCTTGCTAAGTAGCTTATAAGCTTTCAACTGACATTTTCAGCTACGAAAAACAAATTTTTAACACTTTTGTGTTGCGTGGGTCCTAGGCACCCTCGTGTGGACCTCTTTTTGACATACTATTTTCAGTGGCTGTGGTGGGGCGAGTGGGGGGGGGGGGGGAGATGCCATGTGCCACAGCCGCCATATCTGCATTGGGCCAATGGCAAGTACCCATAGGAGAAACTTGTTTCTAATCATGATTTGCTCAACATTTCCCAAATATAGAACTTGGATCCTTCTTCTTGTCAAAGCATGAAAACAAAGCCCTAAATTCAAGCCATCAATGTTACTACACAAGTGGGACACGGAGGAAAGACGAGAGAAAGGTGACAACAATCAAAAAAAACAAGCACATAAACATAAATTTGCACAAGCTCTAGGTGCTCCCCCTTTGAAGCTCCCATCTTTGCTTTGCTTTGCTTTGCTATGCTAGGCCATCATCAACTCATTAGTAGTGATAGCATTGTCAAATAGATTCTTTGTGCATTCTTTTGCTCTCTTGGGGGAGAAAGTCAAGTTAACTACCTTATTAGCTTGAGCATGAGTTGTTTGATTTCTAGGTTTGCTTGTGATGATTTTCCAAACCTTGATAGAGTTAGCTCACCAAATACAATATCTTCTACCGGCCCCGTAATATGATAATTGAACACTTTCTCCATTCTTCTTCTTTTTTCTCTATATGTTTCAAGTTTGTTTTATAAATGATTGAAGGGCCCTTGTGTTGTTGTCCCAAGTATATAATAAGGTCATCCATCTCAATACTATTTTGGTAAAAGTGGAGCTTATTTGTTAAGTTCTTATGAAATTTTTAGAAACATCAATCTTAATGCCATAGGACCTTGGCACAAATTACCTTTTTTTTTGTAAATCATTATTATTTTGGATTCTTCATTTCAAAGATGTTTTTAAAAGGAAAAGTGAAGAATCTCTTGGAATATTTGAGGAAATTTTATTTTCAAAATGAAATCTTCAAAATTGATTAATTATACAACAAACATGTGCTGATTCTACCCCTATAGTACTATATATATATATATATATATAGAAATTTTAAGGCAAACCATTTGAAAGCTTTAAAGTATACAACTTTTTTGTAGAAAATATCTTCAAGGCTTTAAATGATAAAAAATTTTAGAAAACTCAATTGTGATAAAACTTATAAAAAAATACGACAGAAAAAAACTTCTAAGACAAATATCTTTGAGACCATATTATTAAAAAATGACTTTCATAAAAAACTCAATTCTGGAAAGGTCATTTTAAATTTGTAATTAATTTTTCAAGACAAAAATCACTCTAAATTTAATAACTTTTGTCCAATTTGTCTGAAAATTGTGAACACCACCTTGTCAACACCTTTCTTGTGATACTGAACATGGATCCAAAGGCCCCATGATTTGTATTGGATTACAACCCATTGCAGCTAAACAAACAAACACCTCTCTTAAAATGTAGATTTCCAATGTCACACACAACACATAAAAATGTCTCATGAGACCAATGCAACCCACCTCCTAAATCCTAAACCCTAAAATAACACAAGATGGTTTCATTTTGACATTTGGAATTCAAGATTTTTTTCTACAAGATGGGTTCATCATTCCAACCTTTGAAATTCAAGATATCTTTTGAATTCCAAAATGTTTTTGGGAGGGATATTTCAAAATCTTCAAAATTTTGTGTTCTCTCTTCATGTATGGAATTTGCACAAAACAAACACACAAGATTCAAGTGTACACCACCCATGCACATAAGTCTCCTTCTTGTACATTATAAGTTGTTGGAGTTAAAAAAGCCACCACCCTGATTGAAATATAAGGGGTGAGTGAGTGAGTGAGTGAGTGAGTGAATGAATGAATGTATGAATGAATGGAAGAAAATGAATGTGGGTAATGGGCACACTACCACACATAGATCTGGTTGGTGGCCTGAAAATATACCCTCTTTGTCCTACATGGGATGAAAGGAAGAGGCAAAACTCCCCATCCATCCATTATATAGATATATATATATAATTGATTGGTTTGGCAACAACCCTCCAAATGTTGGTTTTTTTTTGCATCAAGAGAAAAGGGGTGGGTTTAGGGTTTTTGGGGGGCAGGGAAGGTGAAAGGGAGGAACATTGGAAGGGAAGGAAAAAAGGAACAAGCTCAAACTTGGAGGGATTATCAGTTATATTGGAGGGGCATGCATGTCATAAAATTGCAACCATGTGGTGGGCCAATTTTTTGTCATCTATATGGTCATCTCTTCTCTATCATTATTGTAATTACAACCTCATATTGCAAAAGCAATTCATCCATGAGTTTCCATTTCATCCATGTGCTCCAATTCCATCCCATGTCCAATCTATTCCATTTGTGTCGTCAAATAAATCCAAAGAGTCAATTCAATTGTCTCATAAATTTCATCTACGTTGTTGTTTCATTTCCATGTTATCAACCTCATCATGTGGAGAGTTCATCCCTTTCATCCACTTCCTTGCATTCATCCTTTGCCCCCATCTGTTTGTTTCATCTAGGTCTTGAAACCCATTTCATCAATTGCATCCTTATTTTCATGTTTGATCCATATGTTTACTCATCCGTGTAGTTAAGGTTCATCCATATGGTCAGATTTCGGATTTTGAAAGGGGCATCACCAAGGGCCACTTTCGAATGGAAAAAAAAGATGTGGTTGGCCAAGAGTAAAGAAGAGATTCGAGGTTGGGAGACCGGAAAATTGGGAGGGGAGGGAGAAAATGGAAGAAGGAAAGGTATAAAAGTTTTAGTGATAGGCATGTTCACATAGTTCCATCCATGTGATTTATTGCATTCATGTGATCATTTCGTCTAGGAACACAACATCATCCATGTCATGAAGTTTCATCCTTGTGGTATGTTTCATTTGTTTCATATAGGTGACCATGTTTTCTCCATTATAATCATGTCGATAGTGTCTTCAAGTTTCATCCCTATGTTTTAATTTCATCCATGTCTATTTCATATCAGCCATTTCATCCATTTTCAGCCATATGTTGAGTCTCAACCACATGTTCCAGCTCCATCCATGCAATCAAATCCATTAATGTCTTCAAATTCATCCACATGATATTGTTTCGTCCAGGTAGTCAATTCATCCATGTCACAAAATTCAGCCAATTCAATTCAATCCATGTGGCTATCATTCCATATTGTCGACTCCATCTACAAGAAATTTTTCATCTATGTTGATTTCTTATCCAATGCAATAATTTTCATCCATCCATATGTCAAAGTTTCATATGATGAACCCTTTTTTTCCAACAAAATCTAACATAAAATCCATGTTCAATGAAGTTCATATCTATTGTTTATGATGTTATCACCGGTTTTAATTTCCTCTACATGGTCACATCATCCATATGGTCAGCTTTTCTCCATGGTTATCTACATGGACATGAAAAGGCGAATATCCAGCATAAATAATGATAACTATTGGGAACAATTTGGGAACATAAGAGAAAAAAAATGAAGAGGGGGAGAGGGGGAGAGAGGGGATTTTGTTTGGTTTGGAAGGGCAAAGGCCCCTTGGGCATTACACTTGTTACACTCCCCAAAAAATTAGTGTACCTCTTTACACACTTGAAGAAATTTCCTAGTTTATTTGGAGTGCACCTTATATCTCTGAATAATGCCGCCTACAATATAAAGGATGCACCTTACACCTACAAGATGCCTTTGAGACCTACCAATGGCATAAGCACCCTCTAGTAGGCACAAGGTGCTTCTTGCCACTATTTTGCCATGTGATTTACATGTTAAAGTTCATCATAGTGTTCACTTCATCCTTTATAATGGGTGAGGCCCACATATGATTACATTTTGGAAATTTGGGGGTGGACTTAGCTATTACCTTGTCAAAGACCCTTTATTTGGCTATGAACAAGCCTATGAAAGTTTTTTAAATAATCAACCTTTTATATTCTTGGGTGCCTATGGAAGCCTGGTAAATAAAGAAATATGGTGGTTTTTATGATTTTTTGGCATAGATTTGGCAATTTAAACCCTCAAAATCTGATTCCATCTTCGTAACCTATCTTGTAAACCCTTATACTTCCTCTTCCTCCTCGCACTATTGAGGTGCCCATGTAACTTGGTAAGTATCATAAGAGTAAATCATCATTCACACCTAGAAATAAATTGACGATAAATGAATGTTAACAATTGGAATTATAAAAGGCAATTCACACGTGTAATGTTTTGTAACACAAATGTTGAAGTGGCATCCTATGTGGCATATAATGCTATCTCAAAGTTAAGAAGAATGGTAGCCTAAAATTGGGTGTATAACTCAATGTTAACAAAATGTTCACCATTGTTTTTCAACCTCCTTGCCCACCATCGTCATCTCACTTGCTTGCTTTTTTTGCAACACACCAATACAATAAATAAATAAATAACTTTCTACAACACCCAACATCAACACAAATAGCAATGTTCAAGTTCAAGAGTGCATACAACACCAAGAACAACACTCTCAATAGCATGTCCAAATGTGCACTCAACACCAATTCCCAACTCCATCTCCACATAAGTTTTACAATGTTCATGCATATCTTTATAAAATTCCAAAATGTTGAACAAAATTAGCTTTCACACATGTAATACAATTTAAATCACTCCTTGCCATGGAACTAGTTGGAATGACAACCTCCAATATTGATAATTATAAGCATCAAGTCATCATAGGTACTTATAATCCACAAGGTTCAAATGCAAGATGTTTTTATTTTTTCCAATTTATATATATATAAACAATGTACAAATAAATGTGTTAATCTATTTTTTTTCCAATTCACTATTAAAGTACTTGTCAAAAAATACGAAAAAGGAGGTCCACCAAAGACAAAGAACAAAGCAAGTTCAAATGCATCAATTGAAGTCCAACAAGGAAACCAAGTTAACCAAATCGGGAGCATAAAAAGATATTGGCATTCATCAAAGCAAAGGAAGATGAACAACATATTGCAACTCTAAACAAGGTTGACCCATGGGATTATTTTGAAACAACTATAACAAAGTGGGGAAAAATCCCTAAAATTGTTGTGTAATATAATTTTTTTCAACACATGAAAAACAATTCGGTGTGCAAGGATAAAGGCATGATAGAGCTTTGGAAAATGGAGTAAGGTATTTAATCACATGTTAAAAGCAATGCAAACTGAAAATTATTGCGCAATGATCCTACATGACAAGGTTGCACACTATTTTCCACAATTTTTCAATAAAACTTTCTATAACATGATCATGTAATTCATGGGAAAAAGGACCATATTAACCCTCTCCACATTTGTAATCACATGTAAGATTTAGACTACATCCACAATGTAATTGGATTAAATATTAAAAACCCATTCATTTCTATGATAGTGGCATAAATAGAGAACATGTAAACCATGGGTATGATATCCATTAAAATTTGAAAACATTTGGGCATTTGTGAATGATCTCTCAATTGTTCATATCACAATTCCTTTTTAATAATCACATTGCATTTATCTAAATTACTTTAATGCAAATACATGCCTAATTGATTTCATGAACATGTTTTCCAAATGTAACAAAGGCAAGCATCATAAATTTCTTAGGCCCCGATTTAACAATAATAGACATGCAAAATCTATTTTCCATAGGTTAAATTTTTTTGGACACACATGTTGTACATGTAAAAGTATTTTCTAAACACAAATGTTGTATGTTTATTCATATTATCTAAACACAAATGGCATGTGCACAACATCCATATTTAAACAATATCCAACACTCATGTTTGAACAATATGAACCTTTAAAAAAATCACATGACTATGATTGCCAATCGTGGCCTAAAAAAATTGTGATGAAGAACCTTTCCTACTAGAAAAGGACTTTCATGAACACCAAACAAATATTATTCCAAGTAGCAATAGACCAAACTACAAAATGAAAATATTTCACAATACAAAATTTATATAATAATGTTAATTAATCAAATATGAATCAAATTTTGTAGTAGGTTGAAGGTTAAGAGACAGGTTTATGTTAACCATGTAAACAATCTATTTGCCAAAATAATATTCAATTCCTACACATTACATCACTAAATTTATTTTTCCCTTCAAGTACATGTCATGTTTGTTCCTCGATAGCATCAATGATTATATCTACCATGTTCAATTTTGGATTAAGTTACATATCCATGTTCATTAATTTTTGAATACGGGATTCAGTTTAAAATCGTAACAAATTCAATACACATTGTCAAAATAAATTAGTTTTTTAAAAATATGAAATATAACATGACATTGTGATAGATTATGTAATAAATAACAAGCAATGAAGGCATTTGGCACAAAAAACACCGTATGTAGTCAGACTTAGTAAGAATTTTCTTATAGTTCTTTTTGAAATTTTTGAAAGCAATCTCCACAACAAAACAACATATTTTATGTTTATTATCGTATAACAATTCCAAAACAATGAGACGACCCTTTTTTTGAATGGGGTCATCATCTATTTAGTGAATAATCGTTGTCACCCAAAAATATGCATGAAACCCATATATTGAGAACTTGTGTTAGTTTAAAACAAACCATGGTATTGGGCATTTCTATACAATGTAAATGTGTGTGAAACCCTTGCATCATTCACATATCCTAAAAGGCCCACAAATACATAAGTAAACATGTTCTTACAATTTACAATCGCTTGCATCATCACATTACACGGACCAAATTTGTGATAATGTTTATGAAATGTAAATGTTTTAACAATTGAAATGTGTGTGCCATCAATGGCACCTTGCACTTAAGAAGATCGCACAAACTCATTATCATTGAATTTTGTGAATGAAAACCTAGAAAACCAAGTAATGTTATTAAGCTTCATTTAATGGCTTAGATCATATATTGACGTGCTCAAAGAAGATGAAATTTAAAGTTCATGCAATATAACAAGTACAAGAATTATCCTAGATTTAAATTCAAGTGGTGACTCCATCATGATTTTGGGTGTAAGAAGTTTCACGAACTTGCTCCATATGTTGTAGAAAATATTTATTACATCATATCGACCAACAAAGTGATGGAAAATGTGAGAACATAATCTATTAGAGTATCCTTGTGTGATTATAGAATATCCATAATTATAAAGAAAAAACTAATGACAAAAAAAAAGTGAAATTAAAGTATGGTTTCTAGCAAGTAGGTTGTCACTTTAAGCTAAAGGAATTCCCTACAACAAATGAAAAACACTTGCACAATGCAACAAGAAACAAATCAAACATAAGCCATATAATCATAATAATTACATGAGGAAGAAAATACAAAAAAGAACCATTTGTGAGTTCTTTGAAATAAAAAGCAAAGCTAAACACACAAAAATGACCCAAAAAAAAAACAATATGTGATTAGTGCTACAAAAGAATGAGAAAAACAACACAAACAAAAACCATTATGCAATACGAGGGTCCTGATTAAATGAACGAAAGACAACAAATGCCAATTGAGGCAAATGACCATGTTGAACATCACGACAAGGTGAAGCACAATGCATGTGTTGTGAGCACCATTAGAACATGAACAATAGCAAAATAGTAAGGAGCAAAGAGCAAGATAGACATAAGGGAGGAAAAATAGAGTTGGAGAGACCGCAATGAGCAATAAACATCACAAGAGATGAAGAAAGTGCCAAAAAAAAGTGACAAAGCAAAGAGTGATTGGAGTGAAGGGGGCAAATGGACAAAGGGAAGGGGCAAAAAAAGATTTATAACGTAAAAGAAGAGAGAAACCAAGGCACGAAGCATTATGTGTGAATGCATGTCCTCAAAGGGCACTTTAGGGTTAGACATGATCATAAAATTAGGCAACAAACAATCCATGTTAATATGTTAATATCTTGTTCATGGTGTGGACACAAAGTGATCCATATCCTCTTCGGTGTACGGATGAAAAAAAAGTGGTTCACATCCACCGGTTGAGCACATTATGGATGTAAAGGATGCTGGTTATATTATACCAATCTGGTAGGGTCTTTGATATCAGTGCTGGAGTTGCAAAGAAGTAAATAACTAAAACTTAGATGTGAAAAATAAGTTGGCAAGGTTGCAACATAACACGTACCCAAGAGATGTTCCTAAGAGGTCACCTCCATCAAGAAATTGAAGGTACCAATGTAGATGCTGGTACCCATCACCTTAGCAGCCCTCATCAAGTTGCTATGTTTTTAGTTACCTAATCTAGTTTACAAAGAAACCCTATTATAGGGAAGTGCAAAAAAATTTCAGGACCCAAACAACAAAGAGCACACACACTCCACTAAAGCACATGGGACACTCCATTATATGATGTTATGATGAGTGATAAGTGAGAGTAGTCTGTATACCACTAGTAGTAGTAAAATGCAAGCATGTGTATGTGGCACAATAGCTGCATAAGAAAGACAACATAACAGTAATGTGATAATACATATACTACTACTCTCTTAAGGCACAGAAGTCTGAAAGTAATAATTTAGAATTATCATAAATGTGATTTTTGAACTTTGCCTATAGATGGAAAGTTTTCATGACTGGGGTTTTTTTAAAAAACTATTTATCTATTTATTCATAATTATTTACATTTTATTTTTTATTTTTCAAATTCAAATATTAATTTTCAAGTATTATAGTCATAAGCTGCTACATGAGGTTAACCAAGTTCAAAGGATTTGCCTAAGTTTTACATGGTGGGTTAAGGGCTGAAAATTATTTTATCAACAGAAATGTGACAAATCCTTATACTAGTGTTTTTTTGGGGGTGAAATTTCACTAGTTTTTCAGAAATAAATTGGGAAATTTTTTATTTTCTAGTGTAAATTCAACTTTTGTTTCGTAATTTTATGATAAATTTGTCGTTTTTTTAATATCAAAACAAGAAAAATAAATTGTTGCCAACCTTTTTCTCAGACACCATAGCTATTGCCAGCTCCCTTGTGAAGGTGGATTCTAAGCAATATTGAAACATTATTATCTTGCAAGTTCATGCATCACAATAGGCTTTGCATAAACATGTCAATTATGGCTTGTTTTCTAGCAATCATGGATCAAGTTGTTTTATTCCCAATAAGTTTTAATATTATCCCTAGGTTCAGATGGGAAGCTTTCACACCCCAACCACTAGCCTACATCAATGTTTTTGTTTTTGTTCAATTTTGTGATGTATCTAAAGTGGCATCAACAATCATCCATTGACCAATATGAAAGGTAAAAATTTAAATGTCATTGTATATTTTTGGCCACATGCTTGAACCATGTATTTACATTTGGGGAGTTTTTCAATTTTGCAACAAATAAATTTCACTTTTCTTGCAATAGTGCAAAATTTAGTGAAAAAAAAACTAATATTTGTAATGTCAAGGAAACAAATCATCAATATGTAGAGTTTGGTCATAAAAGGGGCTAGGATTGTTTTTAGTAGTAAAAAAAATTAATTGCTATCAAACATGGAGTGAAGTTTAGATTAATTTAATGGTAATCTAAGTTTCACCCTTTTTTTCTTAGGTATCTTCACTATTGCTACATTTATTACTTTTATAATTACTAACATTTTTGAAATTGCATGCATTAGATATTGAATTCCAACATTTTATGACCAAATTCAACATAATTTACTCACTTTGCATATATTAGTGTTTGAAGTTGAAATGAGGGGTTGTAGGTGAAATGAAGCCCAAATGTTGTAATGTTATTTTGTGGATATCTCTAATATTAGGAGTTATTTGCATTACATTTTGACCGTAGTTAGTCAATAAATGCATGCCCCATTTTAGAAATGTACAATTGCATATGGAAAACACAAAACAAATGACACAACAAAAATGTGTTAAATTAAAAAAAATCAACAAGGTTGGCAATGAGGTGAAGATAAAGAATCATCAAAATGGGAAACGAAAAATCTTACATTTTATCAACTCATACATATATAATCTTGGAAATTTTCACATGCATGTACCTTGCATTTTAAGTTGGTGAATAGAAATCATTCAGGCTTGAGAATGCATGTTTGCTTCACAACATTGGAATGCTTCAAATAATTTTGCATTCAATCAAAGACCCTAATAAAAACACCTTGGATAAAACCATAACAACATTCAAAATAACATGGGTGAAAAACCCCTTTACAATATCCCATGGGAAAAAAGGTCCCCATGGTAGTGAAATATCTTAAATTCTTTTGAACATTAATAAAAATTTACATGTACTCATGTACAATTAGTTTGTTCAAAGATGACATGAAAGCTCAAAAGGGGGTCTTTGAGGAACATGTACGTTTAGCATTTTGGCAATCACATATTGAGGTAAATATATAATGAAATGTGTATATGAATGGTTCATGCATTCACATGTTAATAACCAAATGGGGAATTTGGAACATTATTAAAGGATTGCCTTGCCTTGATTAAATTGTAATATTAATATATGATGGTCATTAAGAACTTGTGTGTGTATACCCCATAGATGCCACAAGTCATTTGCAATATTTTCATCATAAAATGTGTCCATGTTTATCTACAATTGTTTTAGTTTTAAATTGACACTAAAATTATTGTGTTGAAATGCCTTCAAAAGACAATTACCGATGTTGAATGCAAAGAGATGGAATTTTAGATAATTGGCAATGCATTTCCATGTCATGAATGCTCAAAATGTCATTAATTGAAACTATTTATTATTCTGGATTTATTAGTCCAAAGGCCCAATGTTTTTGTGGCAATGTCATTCCTTCTTGCCTTATGTCCTAATTCTTCATTCAAGGTAAGGAAAATGTTGCATTCAACTAAACTCACAACAATTATACAACCCTCAAAGAATGGCAACAACATTTTTACATACACAAAAGTATGAAAAAGTTGTGCAAATGTAGACTTCCCTTGTCATGAATATAACATTATTTTATATTTGGCAAATATGATGTGTACTTAAATTTACAAAATGAATGGTCACAACCTGATAATTTGGCTACTGATAATGAAAAAAAATCTTTAAATAATATAAGCCTTGACTAAGATTTCAAAACCTCTTTATATATTGTGAATCCTTGTTATCTTTATGTTGTGGAATTGATTAGGGGCACATCGTCCTTGCTTGTAAATATAATTGTTCAACCTAATATGACAACATTTATTCAATTACTAGCTTATTTTCAAATTTTTATTGTGAATTATATGAAATTTTCACTTAATTTCTATGTTTAAATATTAGTATATATTGTGGTTTTAGTATCAAGGTATTTTGGAACGACACATTGCTAAAATGGATTAAACATATTGATTTGGATGTTGCAACAATTCGAATGCCTTTTTATTCAAAATCAGGGTTTTATTTGTCTATCAATATATTTAAATAAGTAGATATATGAGGGCATACATAAATTCTATTTTACTTTGGTTTTAGCCTAATATGTGAATTCTTTTACCATCTCTTAGTTTAAAGAATGTGTGCATCAGTGACACACACCTTACAAACAAGGATGAATAACTTTGACATATCAAAATAAGATATAGCAAAGGAATAAAATAATGAGTGTAATATGAAGTTACATGATTTAAGTGATAGTGACAAGTCCAAGGGATCAAGTAATATGATTATGATAACAAGTCACATGATCATTATATGTCCTACTTTAATTGTTAAGCATTTGGGGTCTTTTACAAATAGTGCCCCATCTATAAAGAAGAATTATGCAAATTTTATGTTGAATAATTGTGGGCACATGTGCAAGGTTTTTGTGAGCTAGCAGTTTACTCTTTGTTCAAAGGTTTCAATGCATGTCTTCAATCAATGTCCCCAATATAGCCTCCATAGGCTTTATATATATATATATATATATATATATGTTAGTATTTAAATTATAATTAAAAGGTCACATTTGTACATGCAATGTTTATGTTTCAAGGAGGTAGTATTGTTACATCAATGGATTGTATGTATTTAAAATCCATATCACTTCAAAAAATGAAGTTTCAAAGCCTAGTTGAAACAAGATCACATGGAATACACCATGTTATGGTGGTTTGAATGATCAACATCTTTGGGTCAAGCATTGATGAACACATCAAACTATCTATGTGGTTTAAACAAACCTTGACATCCCAAGCACAATGACACGATTATGAAGGCCACCCTCTACCATTGAGCTAATAGCCGATCATGCATGCCTTCTTGGTAATGAAAACTATAGTAGTAGGAAGGGCAAAACAACACTTGTCCATATTTTTTCTTGTTTAGAAATAACAATGAAGTAAATGGGCTCTTATTAGTTTTTCAACTTGAGGTAATAAATCATTATGTTATTGTGGTGGGGATCTTCTCTCCCGCTACATCAATGTGCATTACCTAGGGAAATGGCAATAAAGGTTTTTCATCAAATGTTTAATTGAATGTGGTTCCACTTTGTGTGTCACATGGTCGTTGTATATTTATTTATATTACATTTTATGATGATATAGTTGAATTTTCAAGTAAATATTGAAATATTTTTAGAGGTGCAAGGAGTCCTTGTTAAAAAAACATAAGGTCATTGGCATAAGTTCACATATAATAATTTCCCATTTTCCAAAATTTGAAATTGTATTTTCCTATTTTTCTTCAACCTAACCAACATAGGAAAACATTTATGAATATAAGAAATAATATATGTTTTTAATGTAAATCACCTTGCAAAGTGTTTAGCAAGTGAATTCCCAAAGGTTTGTTAGGGATATAATTTTGTAGGTGTTAAATATGATATTCCATGAATGAATGAATTATATATATATATTAGGTCCTCGTTTTATTCCATTAGGATGAACACCATGTGAACAAACTAACTATGACAACATTCAATTTATATTAATTTTGGAAATTAATTCAATAAAATCCACATACAATATTGAACACAACAAAATTGAAAAAAGAACATCTTTTCCATTTCATAAAACCACAAAGCTCTATAATGTTCTTCCCCTTTCCTACCTTTTATGACTCCTATGCTTGTTATTTTTCTCTAATAAATCAATAGACATATATAAATAATCACCATCAGAACCCCCTTCAAGTCAGTTGAAATGTATTTTATACTCCCTGCAAAATGGTTATAAATGCTTAATTGTTGAGCAAATCACTTGCCACAAATCGACTACGTTGTGTTGTCATAATGATATGTTGCCACATTGACTTGCCTATATTGTCATACCAATTCGCCTACTTTGTCATATTGTGTTTTTTATTATGTCATCTTGACTTGTTTACACATGCTTTCCATTCATGTCGACTTGCTTATATACCTACCATATATTTATAGTCTATATCATTTTCCTAATAAGGTTTCATGGTGTTCATGCGTAATTACTTTTTTTTTTAAATGTCTATAAATGTACATGTTGTTTAATAATCTAAAATTCCAAAGGAAACTTAACTGAATTCCAATTAAAAAAAATTATAAATATTAATTTGACCAACATATTGGATTTGTCAAACAATGCAATAACTTTTATTAATGTTTATGGCTCAAAATAGAATATGCAATATTGTTCATTTAATCTTATGATAATGTAATTCAACTTGTATTAATGAATAGTTTGAGACGATATTAATTAGCTAGTGTATTGAATGTATTATTATATAACAATGTGAAGTTCCTTTTTTCTACATCATGCACAAGCTTTATTTTGGACATACATAAGGTAGAAATTTGATATTGCAAAACTATTTGTATTAGAAGTCCTTATTGTTTGCTACCAAAAAATATGATGAAAAGAGGGAATTGTACAATATTTCTTTTTCAATGAGATATTTTCATGGACATTAAATGCAATGATCAATCACCATTGCTGAATATTTTTATTGTATTCATGACTAATAATTGACAAATTATGTCAAAATAATTACTAGAAAAGGTTTAGTGGCCCCAATTGAAATGTTATATTTTTTGATAATATTTGATAATTACATTAAATTACCCACATATATATAAAGTGATCAAAATATCCTAATGGTTTGGATTGTCCTCTTTATGAGGAACCTATTGAGTTTGATATATTTCGATATAAGATCCTACAATAAAATAATTTAGGAAAGATGCAAATTGTTGGATAATAAACCAACATACATGAATGCCACAAATTCAATGCAATTGGTGGAGAGGACTTTGACCTATAATATTATACCAAAATTTCTAAAAATACCTTTTTTTATTATTGAATTTGATTGTGAAAAGTAAAATAATTATTCAACACTTGAGTGCCAAACTAAATAAGGTATAGTGATATTTCATTGAATTCTTAAGTTCTATTCAAGTAAGTTCTTTCAATTGCACTTTTTATCATTGTTAATGTTGAAGGAGTTGTGTTGTGGTGCTTGAAGTGTAAGGACAAACATAAGTTCCTAAAGATATGGTGTTCAAAATTGAGATTGGACTCATGTAACCCTAGTAAATTAGGATTCTTTCAATCAAAACTACACCATTGTACTTGACAAAAAAATAAATCTTATTTTATTTGTTCATGCATAATGACATACATGTGTGATTGATGTTTGGTGTTAAATCATTTTCAAAAAGTTTGGTCAAAAAACAAAATTTTCTAAACACTATTTGTTGAAGTCTTTGGGAATTGAACTCCTAACATGGGAAGGATCAATGATTGTTTTCAACCTAAGATCAATGTTAAAAATATAATAGATATGTTGCATTTTGGGTACTTATCATGAACCTTACAGAGATTCAACAAATAACTATTGAATAATTAGTATATTTTGAAGAGTTAACTTTGGCACATGGATTCTTGAATTTTATGGTTATTTTCAGATATTGCAATACATTATTAAAGTTCATTGATAATTATATTACTTTTGAAAATGTTAATTTTTTTCAAAATTATTTGTTTGAAATTGTGAAATTTAAGAAAACTATTACCACGGTCCTTTGGATGCTGAAATTTTGGGAATTGGGCTAGTTTTTTGTGATGTCTAAATTTTCTATCATGTCACCTAGCTTGATTCTATTTCACAATGATTAGGGTTTGGGGTTGTAAATGTGCATGAGGTAGGTGTGATAGAGTTGAGAAAGAGGGTCTTTAAAGGAGAGTCACAAAAAAGGGTATACTTTTAAAGCTAAAAGAACTCTAAATTAATTTTTTTTTTTAATTTTAAAGTTTGGAATATGGGTTTCACAAGTGGAAGCAACTAAATTCATTGTGAAGGGAAAGGTGAGGAGAGTAGGTAACCTTGAATCCGAATTAGTCCAAAATTGAAAGAAGAATTGAAAGAGGAACAACAAGGCCATGCACACACAACATCATCAATGGAGGGCAAAATACAAAATTGGTGGAACCCAAGAGCTTCTTGCTTTAGTCCAATTCACTAATGCAAAATAGGCATCCAATAATTGACAAGATATCTTTATCCAATAATTAGATGGAACATTATCTCTCACCGTTTTTTGCAAAAAAAAAGAAGAGAATGTTGTAAAGGTCTCATTTTGTTAAAGGTTTACAATCTAGAGGCATTGCCAAATAGAATATTTATTTATATTGCCAAATGTTTATAAATTATTTTCTATTGGTGAAGATAATTTTTAAAATAAAAATAATCCAAGTGTCAAATATGAAAATTTATTACAATACTTTTAAATTTTAGCTAGTAATGCATTACAAATTCAAATAATCACATAACATTGGTAAAAATCAGTGATGGATGGTTATTAGAAACAATTATAGACCCTAATGGTTACCGAGGTGGTTCATCATATTCATAAACATGGTTCTCAAAAACAAATCCAAAGAAGCAATTTTCATATATAACCAAAATTCATCGAAATTCATTTAAAATAAAATAATTGTTACAAAACCATGTTTTTCACCAAATATTTTTTTAAAATTGTTGGTTATTTCGTATTAATCTCTTGGAGAAATGAACCCGATACACATAGAAACTAAAGGAACAATCAACCCCATTCAAGCAAAACCAAATTAACAAGACTACCCATGGGTGGTGGATAACAACATCCCATTTTTCAAGCCAATTCTTTCATAAAAAAATGTTAGTTCTTAATGGCTTTTCAAATAATTAGGACTAGTGGTACTTTGATTTATTTTTCCCAAAGACCAAAATTGATGGTTCTTTGATATATATATATATATAAACCAGAGTTTTTTTTTTTTTTTAAAATGCAAATTACCACACAAACATTTGTGAAAACTAGTGTTGCACATGCGATTTTTTGATTTTGTTAATTACCTCTGATTCCAAGTTTTTTCAATCTTGAAATCAAAGAACCTTTGATTCCGATCATTTGAAAAAAATTAGAATCAAAAGAACCTACAATTCCAAGTTTTTGAAAAATTCCCAAAACTAACAAGTCTTATGAAAGAACTTGCAAAGAACCACTAGTTTCAAGTAAAAGTTCTTCCACCGAGCTATTCTTTGAAAATCGAGGTTCAAGATTGGTTCTATGTTTCTTGAGAACCATCTATCAAGGGCAAAATTGGTTCTTGAATTTATGAAAACTATTGATCAAGGGTATGTTATACTCTACCTTTACCCATTGGCTTCAAGTTCCAAAAGGAGATAACACCCCAACATTGGTAAAAACTAGTGTTAAATGGGTATTTGAATTTTTTAATAAGCATCGGATTTGGGTATTTTTAAAAGTCAAAATCAAAGACCCACTAAATTTGGGCATTTGAAAATTCAAAACCAAAGACCCACCATTTTCAAGAGTTGGAAACCATCAAAATCGAAGAAATACTTGTTTTAGTTATATTTAAAGAGCCACTAGGATTCATGAAAAAATCCAATGGTTAACTAGAACCAATGGTTATTTGGTTATAATTTTATTTAATTTTGCAAATAACCTAAACCTGGTGGTTGATGATTTTCAAGTATTTGGAAAGCCTAGAGATTATCAATAAAACTAAATTTTCATCCAACACTGAATAAATGTCAAAGGGAGGGTTAATGTAATTTCAATTGCACCCTTGTCTCAAAGACAACATATGTTCCATGCTTGGGTGTGCATTGTGCACCAATTTGGGTCTCATATTAAACATACCAACCTCATCATGGTATGGGATATTTCTTAGTATTTTCATACCAATCCGGTCATGGTATTGGGTATTTTTTTAGTTCCATCAATGAGAAATTTCAAGGATTTAGTATATGGGAGATTTTGCATAATCTTTAATCACCAAGATTTTGCATAATCACCAAACAATTTCAAATACAACTACCTCATTTCCAAGCCTACCTACTTCACTTCTTTCTTAATAAATACTTTATTCCTTTTTTAATACTTTTTTTTTCTTTACCGACCAACATGGATGTAAAAAGGCAAATTAATATTTGTTTTTTAATGTCTATGATATTTATATTAATTCAAATTAAATTTGACATCGACATATATAATGACAAACTAATGAAAACCATATGGAATATAAGAAGAAAAATAAAAGTTGATAATTGTTGGTAGTGCATTTCAACACAAAGCCCAAGTTTAAACAACATCAATCAAAAGACAAAACGATTTGAAAATGTAACAATACAAAAGAAAAGTGATCAATTAGTAGTTAAAGAAATATACTTGCAAATAATATTATCTTTAAATCCATATTTAACATTTTATTGCCTCATAAAATCAATCTTTAGCAAAATTGAATAAGGATTTTGTGAGTGTTTTTAAAACATTATATATATATATAATGTCATTTGATCATTGTTCGATGATTCTGTACATAATATAAATAGATAAATGAAAATAAATTTGTGCATGTCTTATGACAAAATCAATGATTATTTATAATCTACGTGGATAATTGCATAATTGAAAATTCAAATTTTGGTATCATATAGGAAAAACCTTTGCATGAATCTTCTATTGAACAAAAATGATCCTTTCATCTATTCATGATAGACCAAGTTTGTGATTTTTTTATTACATTTTTTGGAGTTTCATTAATTGCAAATTCAATTTTGAACATCAATAATTATATGTGCATATAACCAACATTGTCCTTGTTGCAGATGTCTTTGGTTGATGATAAATCCTAATAAACTTACAGTATAAGAATTACTGATTTTTTATTGTATGAATCTAAATCTTTGTAACATATGGAAACCTTAAAAAAATTTATTGACTTTGTTAAAGAAGATAAAAAATGGAAATGTTTCTATAAAACCAAGCATGATTGGATGAGATCAAATGGTTTGTTTGTCTTTTAAAACTCATTTAGTGATCCATATCCTTTGTGCAAATATGACCTACTAGAAGAAAACAATCCATTTCGTTTATTGCATATTGTTTTCGTGAATGAATGTCATCTTTATATCTACATTTTATCAATTACCAAAATAACTTGGTGTCGTTGACATTGATTATATTACATTGGTATAATTTTGAAAAAATGAATCCAATGAATTATTCTTTATGAAGAAAAATACAATCTTTTGGAATATTCAAGAATATTTTATTCTTGACATGAAAATTTGAAAATCCATTGATTGTTTTACAAACATGTGTTGAAATTAAACTTGTACCACATCAATAATGAGTATTGAAGCAATTTTGAAAATATTATGATTATAGTAAACTTTAAAATATGTGCGTTTTGTACATCCCATGAATATTTTGTAATGGTTGTGATTTTTTCCAATTTGTATCATTAATTGATTAAATGCATGGAAGGATGAAAATTTTGTTACAATGAAACATTTACAAGGATAACAAAGGAATGCAAAAAAGGTGACCAAAAAGGGAATTGATCTAGTTTGTGGGCAATACACTAATGCTTGCAATTTGGGTGCAAGCATACAAGTTGAACACAACAAATTTCATTTTTTAAGTATAAAATTTTCACTTTTTTAATGTAATTACAATATGTTCAAAAGTTTCGTTTTTGATTTCAAATTTGACATTAATCAAACATTCAATATCTTGGTTAAATCAATTGCATCTTAACCATGAATCACATGTCAACTTTCAACCTATAATCACTATGTACCACACCAAAGTTTTGAAAACCTTGAAATTCTTTATGCATGTTGGTATTTAGAATTTCATGACTCATACTAAAGTGCATTTGAGTTTCACCTTCATTGAACAACTGAACTTTTAAGTTCAATAACTTATTATATAATAAATTATTTATGTTTTAAAATAGGAAATTTAAATTATGATTAAAGTTCTTGAATTACACATCATGATTGCAAATTATCTTGAATGTCCTAAATTTTAACATTTTGTTTCATATGAAAGGAATAACATGTGTTAATGTATTTTTTAACCATTAAATCAACTTTATATTCATACATTTCTTAAAAGATTTAATATCAATCAATCTAATGGAGATTTTAGGATTAAAATTAGAAACATATCCAAGTCAACATCGAAAATGAAATATCCTTCATAACATTTTATCAAAATTGAGAAACTATGCATTATTTCTATTAAATATGTCATGTTTGTGAAGTTATTTAAATTGAGTAAACTCATTGTAAACATAAAATTAAGTTCACTAAAATTTAGTAGAAAATGACATCTAACCTACACATATGATTTGGGGCCAAACATTTTATTTTACCCATTTTAACGACCTCCTTGCATTTTTTCCCCTTATAATTTTTTTAAGAATCAAAATTTATATTTTCCCTTTCAATTTTAATCTTTTTAAAATCAGTGAAGACCTGTCATGTTTAACATTTAACAACTTTTTGTAATCTTTAAACCATTATGATTATGGTTAAATTAAGATTCCAAAATGACATCCCAAGATGGGACATCGACCTTGTAAACATTCCCAAATCCAAACATCCCTAATAAAATTTCAAATCCATGGAATGTTTTCCTTTGAAGATTATTTAAACTTGGTCAACAACAAAAATGCATTCAAAGAATGTTAAGGATGATGAAAGATGAGGCACAACAAAAAAATGAAAATTTGCATAAGGAATAATAAACTGGCAACAAGTAATAAGAAGGGCATCAAAAAAGGTTGCTAGAAACACCAAGGGCACTAAGTTGAAAATGAATTTTTTGTTTTTAAGCAATAGAAGGCACCAAAACATTAAAGGTTGAGATCATTGATGCAATGCTAAAGGATGCAAAGGCCACAAATAAATACATGGAGGACATTTTAGGCACTAAGGTTGAAAATATTTTATATTTTATATAAATTTTCAAACTTGAAGTTCTTGGGAAACATGGTAAGAAAGATGTTGGGGGAGTTTGGAAAGACTCACAAAAAATATTTTTGAAACAATCAAAGATCCCAAAAAGGACATCATGAATGCTATAAATGTTAATGTTATAATAAATGAAAAATAAATATCATATTTTAAAATCAATGGTCAATTTATATGGTCATTGATTATTGATGTCTACCAACTAATTATATTTTCAATATTTGATTTAATTAACTTGTAAATATATTAACATTATTATCATGGTCAATTGATTGTCATTGGTAGTGCAAAACAACACAAAAGCCCAAGTATTTAAAAATTGATCAAGTATTGGGTATTTAAGAAATCTTTCGTATTACCTTAATCCCAATATTAGGCCCAAGGTTGATTTTGGTTTGGTATGATGCAAGTTCTCACATATTACATACCTCTTATTAATAAAATTGTTACAAGGTTAGTACATAAGCCATATACTTTGTGAATGCCATCTTGTGTTTTGTTAATATGTATGGATATTTAAAAGCTCTTAGTTCAAAGTTTGGACTACAATGAAATTATTCATGGCTAACTTGAAAGTGAAAGAGAAGCCCACCACCATCATTTAGTGACATTTTCATTCATTAAACAAATTTGAATGGGTGTAAACTTACATCCATAAATTAGTGTATATTTAGAATCAACAAGAAAAATGGTTTCATCCTTTCATCTAAAACCTTTTGCCATTACCCTTTCGGGTTTAATCTTTAGATATTTCCAAATTTATTGGGGATTGTAATAAAATTTGCATGTTTTTCCCTCTTGTGAACAAGATAGAAAAGGAAATTTGTACCTAATTATGGAATAATTGAATAGATTACTTTCATGTATTTCCATGCAATAAATATATTTTATGCACACTACTTGGAATGGATCATGTTGAGGGTTTAAATCATAACATAAATGCTAAAACTTTAATGAGATATAGTCATTTGAATATTCAAACCAATTTCCAAATGTAAAACAATTCAATTCTTTTTGAAATTGTTCATCAAGACAGGTTGATTGTCACGTTGATTCAAATTAATGTCTATTCTACATATATTACGCATGTCAAACATTTTGCACACGATGGAAATTGAATTGGATGTTAGCCACATCACTTAATTCATTTAAATAAATATAGGGAGACCACATACTCATTTATTTTATAGATATCTAAGAGGAAAACATGATTTACAAATGATGATGTAATTCGATGAAGATTGTATTTAAAATCAAATCTCATATAACTTTTAACTTTTAACTTAATATTTTGATTAAAGTAACTAATATGATGCATGTTGAGTTTATAATCACACTTCAATTGAAATGATATGAATTAAGTTTTCAATTGAAAATGTAGTTTGCATTATTTATTTGGAATTATCGATAAATAATTTGTGAAAAATCTTTAAAAAATTATACATGATTTGTGCAATGCAAAATCCACCCCTCTCCTTTCTTCTTTTCTTTTTACAATGTCCTTATAGTTCGTTACTTATGTCAAATATCAAATTCGTGTCTTTTCATGTCTATGTAAATGTGCAAAGGAAAATCATTAAATAAATAAACTTCAAAGAAGCAAGTTATTAAATTATTTTAATATAAGTAACAAGCACATGAAAACATACATGTTAAGGCACATTTACATGTGCCTTTTTATATGCATGTACATGGGCAAAAAAAAGGAATAAAATAGTTAGATTGGAAAAAGTAGGTTTGGTGTCAAATATATACATCATTATTTTCATTATATAGATGTAAGAAATAAATTTTCAAATCAAAATATTCAATTTCTTTCCCTTGGCATTGTTTTTAATTAATCATCTAAAAGATATTTTATGGAACATAAATTTTTTAGATTTAAATTAGCTCTAGTAAATCATCATCGTTGGAATTAAATCAATGTCATGTCGGACATGAAAGTTCAAACATCACATTTGTCGCAACCCTAGCCTTGGGCTTGTGTCCAAGGCAAAGGCTTGCGAAAGTGTGGGCTATAAATGAAGCCTGGGAATCACATTTCATGCTTTTGGGAGTGTGGGAGAGTGTGAGGGAATGAATTTCCACATTCCCAAATGAGCTCCCACTTTGGGAATTGGAGTTTTGATGGCCTCCAAAATTTTCAAAAAGTGATTGTAAGGGTCAAAACCCATTGGTTGAAAAGTTGTTTATATCATTGGAAAGCTCTTGGATGTAGATGCCTAAAATGGGCTTGCATGACCCATTTGAGTACTTCAAACATAAGTTATGGTCAAAAGAAAAGTTAAGAGTCAAACTGTCAATTTGATTCTCGACCACTAAAAGTCGAAAATTGCCCTAATTTCTTTGTGTTTAGGTGGTGTGCTACATAATGTTGAAAAGTTCTCAACGAAGGCTATAACTTTGTTTTAGACCTAATGTCAATCGAAGGTCTACCACAAAGTTATGGGTTTTCCAAATCGCGAGAATCCTAATTTTGAGAAATTTCAAGACTCCCATTTGGGAGTTCGAAGACGAAATGACATTTGGATGCTAGCCTCATGGCCATGCATAAAGAATAATATAAAAAGAAAGGTGGTGGCTTCCCTTTAGTTCGGGCTAGGGTAAGTTTGTGAATTTGTGTTTATTTATGGTTCGTCCATGCACCAAAATTGTTCCAATTATACATTAATCAACTTGTTGTTTTGTTTGTGCATGTATGTGTGAATAATTGACTTGTTTGTCAATCCTCCTAGTCCTCATCCTGGAACTATAGCATGCCCCTTTACCCCCGAAATGCTACAAGCTAGGGAGCATGCCCAATTCATTTTCCTTTTGTTGTTTTCACCTTTGGACTCGTAATTGAATCCATTAAAAAGCTTGAAGGTGCATCAACATCCATCTATTTAGGAATGTAGTTTTTGTTTTATCTTGTCATGTTTTGTTTATCACATTGCGATCTCTCTAACCACATGGCCTTTAGTTTCACTTTTGGCATTATTAGAATGCCCTTGAAGAATAGGCATGGACAAAGGTGGAACTTCACAATGTTTAAACCTATGGTGCAAGAATTATTGAATTTTGAATAATGTTTTGAGTGATAATTCAAAAACATCAAAACTAAATATCCTAAAAAAATTAAGGGACGAATTTAATATTGTTTGAAGTCCATTAATAATAGGATTTTATGGAGGTGATTTCATAGTATTTGTAACTAAAATATGGGAGATATTCAATTTTGACTAATTTTTGTGATTAAAATTTCAATAAAGAATCAAAATTGGAATTTTAATGAAAATTAGAGTTATTGACTAAGGTTAAATAAACTCTACCATTTTCCCTTTCAAAGTTCGTTCAATATAACTTGGTAAAATGTCATTGGCCTGAATGTAAATAAAAAATTTACACAAAAGCCCAAATTTGAAAAAAACATTTTAAACCTTTAAATTTATTATAGTGACAAAAAATAAAAAATCAATATCCCACCCACCTTAGGTCTAAAAATTATGAAATTTCCTTTGAAAAATCTCATTCATCAAGAGCTTTCCAACAATACAAAAGAAAGTCCTCAAATTTTTTAAGTTTTTTAAGTTTTTAATTTGTTGAATTTTCTTTCACAAAATTGTTCAATATTCAATAATCTTGCATTGTAGGTCTAAAATTGTGAAACCCACCTCAATGCACCCCTACTCATTTTTGAGCAATACCAAGAATGTGGTGAAGGGAATTATCAACTTGACAAACAAAACATACAAACTCCCTTCCATAATAAATAAATATTCCAATGTGTTCAATAGTTAAAGCCACATTAATTTTCATAATCGACAATAAAATGTTCCAAAAATCTACTATAAATATATTAAAAGTGGCAACTCTACTAATTTGTTATATGTTTTAGACACATCAATTAGACATATTAATATCATGAAATGTGACCAAGATCTTCAAAAGACCAAAAAATGTTTTAAATTCATTTATAAAAATTATGACATTGTTAAATCACATTTGATTATAATGAATGATTTCAAAAAAATAAAATCCTAAAGGGTTCATTGAATGAAGCATCCGCATGTGTCAAATTTCATTACATACATATGAAAATTAACACTCCTTTTTGTATGACCATAATTATCTTATGTATTGAAGTTTAAACGTGAATTTTTAGAAGTTCAATAAAAAAAGTCAAGTAGGATTCAATATCAAATATTATGTAAATGAAAAAAATGCAAGCTTCTCATGTTATCACCATATTGTCCCCCATTGTCAAATATATCATTGAAAATTATTGAAATTGTATGATTTATAATGTGTTGATGATGTGGTTTGAAACTATTTTTGCCCACAACATATTTGAAGTTCACCATGCGATGTGTTTTTCAATTGTATAAATATAATTATACTTAGGCTCCATGTTGCTACATACTATGGGCAACCATGAAAATCAAATGGAAATTAATTCCATTCATATGAAAATATTAAATGACATCAGATGGAACTTGAATTAATTTTGATCCAAATTCAATTGAGTTCAAATTTTGATTGATTTGAATTGAAATCATTGAGTTGGATTCAAAAATATTGATTTGAATCAAAATACATTCAATGAATATGACTTGAATTGAATTGAATTCAATGCAATCCAAATTCAATTGAAGAGAAATGGGATGCAAATTGATCTATAAAATATTGAAATTTTGCTTATTATATGGCATTTGTGAGTATGGCATTGAAAAAAAAATAGTTCTAAATTTTTCTTAAAAATCATCTTCTTATTCATTTCAAAGTAGATTCCAAACCAAAATATATTTTGGTAGGACAAAATAATCTAAGACCTTATAATTGTCATGCCTAAATAAATTCCAATGTAGCCATCATAATTGGAAATTGAGAAATGTATAGATGTGAAAAATAAAATGCATAAAGTAAAGACTTCCCTATAATATGCGTGTCATTAATTTATACATGTTCAATTAATTTTTAAAATATATTTTCTTCATCACAATATTTGTTTTTAACTTGTGTAATTTGAAATCTTTTTTATTCTTAATCAATAGTGTGTATTGATGTCAATCATACTTTCGATTTTGGTTATAATATGAAAATCATGACCTATATATCCACATAATATAATAATGTATGTTCACTAACATATGTGCATTTAAAATAATAAAATACGTATCTAATATATTAATTCAGTAAGTCTGTCAGTCTGTCCGTCTATCGAGGTCTTGAAACCCAAATCACTTTTAATAAAACTGTCCCCCCGAACTCGAGGGCCCAAAAACTATTCAGGACCTCGAGTTCTTACTTCTTACTTTTACTTCTACGTTCGTTTTCGCGCAGCAACTGCCGTCGTCGATGGGGGAAGTATTTTTGGGATTTGGAGGGCGGGTGAGGAGATTTGGGTGCATTTTTTTTGGGCTAAGGGTTTAGGAGGGTCATGATTTTTATTTTTTTCGTGGAGGGGGGGAGGGGGTTGGGGGGGGGGGGGGTCTAGGGGTCTTAACAGGTGGAAGTGAACCGGAGTGGGAAATGCGAAGGACCGGGTGGGGGGGATCGACGGGGTGCATTAAGCACCGGGTTCGCACTATTACATAATAATGTATGTATTTTATCATGACCCAATGAAATATCATGTATCACAAAATACAATCATGTATCATTTATATTATATCAACTTTGCTAGGCTAGGCTTCACATTGTTGCACAACCATGCACCATCAACTATGTAGTGTGAATGATTTAAAAAAATTGGGTTCAAACTTGAAGAATTGTCCCTTGTTATGACATTTAAAAAAATTGACCAACTTCAAAATGGAGGCAATAATTTCTTAAAGGTGAAATGTCATTTGATCAATAGTCATGACTCATGCATGATTGGATAACTAAACATTTTCCACTTTGAAAAAAAAAGTTTTGTGCATAATGCAAAGAACCTAAATGTATATTTAAATGCACATTTTGGAAGTTCTATGGTAAAGATTAAGAAAACATGGAAACAGTAGGGTTGAACACATGGAAATATGAGAACATTTTTGGAATATAAATGTTAAAATTTGAACTTTTGTAAAAGTGTGATAATGTAAACTTCCCAATCAACACATTTTGTAGTAACACATGGGTGGCTATAGAAATTAACATCATGAATGTTTACAAAGTGGCATTGAACTTAGGGATACCAAATTACTTACTGAATGTGTGGTTAAAGATTTTGTATCACAAAAACATTTAAAACACTGAAACAAGAAGAGGAAAAATGATGACTACCATGTTTGACAAACCTTTAATGCTATTAGTAAATTTCCAATACCAATCTTTAACCAGTGTTGAAAACATGAATGATAGTTTGATGAAAGGAGCAATTAAAAGAATTTCTATCATATGCAATATTCTTCAAACATATTTTCAATTGTAAAAGTGGATGGACAAATGATCAAACCATCTTAAATTGTTAAATAAATTTTTGGTGTTTAACCAATAGATTCCTTAGCGCCCAAATTTATGAATGCTTAAAAAAAATTGAACACTTAAGTTTTGTGATTGCAAGTGCCATATTAGGAGGTATGAATAAGTGTTATGTTAGAAGTCTTTTTTCTAGGTCAATGAAGCTTTAGATCCAAACTTGGGTAGCATTTACCTAATCTTATATGATTTTTTTCTAACTTTGCTATCTAATCATCCTTGGTTTTGGTTGAAATTTTACAAAAAAAGAATTGTGTGTAAATTTTGTGTCCAAGAATTGGATTTGTAATCCCATTCATGGATGAGTAACTTGAACCAAATTTGTAATGAAAACTTTGAATAGAGGGAAAATGGTTGTATTGTGGAAAGGGCTTTAGGCTGTAGAACATCTCCATTAGTACGAGGAAAATGGTCCATTATTACAAGTTTTAACATCCAATTTTAACAATAAGTTTTTGTCCTTCCTCCACCCATGAACATTAAACTTGGCATTTTGTATATTTAGTTAGTAGTTAAAACTTACAAGTGGGCCAATGACAATGGTTGATCAATTGTGAATATTTAACTTGTAGTCAACAAAATATGGTTAGTTAACCAAAGAAAATAGTTTTTCTTTACAAGGAATTTCAAACCTCCACCATGCAGCCCATCTTTGTCAAAACAAGCTTGTTTTCATTAAACCATGGTATGAAGTTCATATAGAAAGCGGCATGTTAACCATTTTTGTAGCAATCATTAGAAACGTTATGAGTGGTTAAGGTAACATAGTCCTTGCATGTAAATAGGTGGCTATATCATAGTCCCCTTCATAATTTTATAATGTTCTTTTGGTAGAAATGGTTGTCAAATAAATAATCCCGAAATGTAAATTCTCCCATTTAAAGGAATGATGACAATATTTGTGATGGATTTGTAAGCCTCCTTGAATTTACACAACAAAATCTACCATATAAAATGCATGTGGGTGGGATCTTAAATATAAATCATTTTTTTGGTAAAAATGAAAAATAAAATAAAATTCTAGTGAAAAAATGAAACAACAAACCTAGGATGACAAGGTGAACACCATCAATTCAAGCATTGGCTTGGAAAGAAAAACTAATGACCATTTAATGAACTTGTTTTTGACATGTGATAACACCATCTAATCTTTAGCTTGTCACATTAGAAAAGGTTGTAATCACACTCATAAAAGGCACACAAAATGTAAAGATTGTTTTGTTTTTCATGTTTGTGTGTTAAATTTTAATTGAATGTTGAAAATGGTTAATTTGTTTACATGAATATGTTGCATGTATATTATGGAAATGTGTGGTATGATTTGGAGTGAATATAATGAACATAGAATATTTGAAAACATTCATTAAGCTTTGTAACCAATCCTTATAAATAAACCTTATAGAAAAGTAAAAATTTGGGGAGAACTTTTAAACATATATTTACATAACAATATAATGCAACATTTTTTAAAGTCATAGAGATATTTTATAATTTAAAAATCTTAAATGGAAATATGACAAGAATATTATACCCAAAGTGGTGGGTGTGATTTATCATGTTTGCACCTAAGGGCAAAATGAATGGGCCATTTCTTTTGAAAATATTGTAAAAAATATTTTATTACAAATGGAATTTGTCAATATTTTGAAATGTGGATTGCCAAACTAATAGATAACATAATTCTAAATGATTGTCCAAATGAATTGTTTTACTTGTTGAATGTTCACACAACTACCACAATTTTATTTTATTTTTTGATATTTATCCATTATTGTTCAATTTGTGATTCCCTTAAAACATATCCACAATTTTTCAAAAATTTAAAATCTTTTTGGCAAAGCTCTCCTAGTTACACAATGTTGGAATGTGAGCCCTCGCCAAGGTCTTTTAGCATGAATATTGGGAGGTCAATATTCATAAAGCCATTTTTCAATTACAAACTTTTTGAATTGTTGATGAAAACTAATGAATTCCTTAACCATCATGGTGGTAAAGTGTATCAATCCATGAACGGCCAACAAAACAAGATTGAAAAAAAGACCTTCCAATGAACCAACATAAAAATCAAACTTCTCATTTAGTGAACCTTTGGTAACAAAAATGACTATTAATGGGTTTAAAATCAAATTCCTTACATCACCATATCCATAGTGCATTCATTTTAATTCTAATAATGTTTCCAACCTTGAAAATAATGATATTAGGATGTAATGTGAGTGTGCAATATGATAGGTCATACCTCATAATTAATTTGATCTACATCAGCCCTCCAAACAAAAGAAGGAAACAACTTCCCATTTTTAAAAACATTCATGTATTTGACTACATTTAAGCTAAAAGGATCAAATGGATGTGCAACCAATGTTTGGTTTTTCATGTTTTAATGTTACAAATTGTATTGATGTTGTAAACTTCTTTAATGTGTTTTCATAATAATGTTTCAGATATATTATGAAAACATGTGAAATGATTTGGAATGGATTTAATGAGGAAAGAATATTCAAAAACATTCTTAAAACAATATAACCAATGTTTTTTTTATTAGTGGACTTTTAAATGATTCCTAAATGAAATATATTTGTGAAGATTATTTGAACACATATTTACATAATGATATAATGCAACATCTTTTTGGGTTATAAATAATTTAAAATAAAAAATTTCAATTTACAAATGAAATATTCCTAAAGTATTTAAAGAATAATTTGGAATGGGCAATCACCCTAGCAACCATTAAAGGTGCATCATTGACTTCTATTAGCTTTAATCTACCCAATTATCATTTCTATAAACATATGGCTTAAAAAGTAAAAACTCCTTTTAATCCTCATTTGTTATGCAAATTGGTTTAGAAATCTTGATAGTCTCAATGTCCTCCATGTCATTTAAAACACTAAGAGAAAAGATAAAATGATGACTATGATATTTGGAGAGCCTTTAGTGCTATCACCTAATGTGCAATATTTTAGACATAGATTCTTGAATGAAAAAGGTGTATGGAAACATGATCAAGCCAATAAATAATGTTTTATTAAGTAATTGCATAGTGTTGAACCAACATATTCATTAGCATGCAAAATTATGGATGTAATTTTAAAACGAAACACCTAACTTAATCATTGTAATTGTCATATTAAGATATATGCATTGGTGTCATGTGAAAATTCCTTTTTTGGGTCAATCAAACTTTAGATCCAAACTTGGGCAACACCTACCTAGTCTTATATGAGTTCAATTTAGCCTTGTTATTTTTTCATTCTTGCGTGCTTTTAGTTGAAATTTTTATCAAAGATTTTGGTGTGTTCAGACTTTCAATCCAACAATTGAATTTGTAATCCTAGTAGCATGAATAAAATTTGTAATTAAAACTTTGAATAGAGGTAAAATAGTTGTAGAAAAGGCTTAAGCTCTTAGTGGTTAAGCCTAAACTCTAATCCACATCACAGCTTAATAATGGTGTCTTATGTGAAAAGGGTAGTGTGAAATAAGAGTCCCAAAATGCAAATTCTCCCATGTAAGGGAGTGTGGATGATGTTTTTGAGATTGGTTTGTAAGCATCCTCGACTTGATGTGACCAATTCTAAGGGACAAGAAGATGAATGTGAGTGCCAAGTGGGATCTTAACTTTGAAGTGAACAAAAGTGCAGTAAAATTTCAAACTTGGGAATGCTCTTATGATGAAGTGAGCAAAGAAAAACCACTGATGATTGCAGACTTGAAACACAAGTTCATGATGAGATGCCAGAGTGAGTACCTTGGCAGCCTGCCACTAATTGTATTATTTGTAAAAATGTTGAATTAAAAAATAAAAATTCTGCAAAGAAAGAAAATTTTGTAAATGAAAATGAAAAATATTTTCAAATATTAGTGAACACTTAAATTTTTTTGCATAGAATTTCCAAAATCAATTAATTTACTTGACATGCATGTGTTGAAGCTGCCCCTGTACTACAATAGCAAGGAAGGGGAAACAATAAAAGTTCAGGAAGGAGAGGGCGGAGCTTGTGTATGTGTGTGTGTGGGGGGGAGAAACTACATTACAAACAAAATTGTCTTCCATGCATCATCAAGCTCACCATTATGGTGGTCACTTGTCACCGCCCTTTTGGTTTTCAAACTACCATTCACACATGTGATGCTAAATATTAACATTAATGTGCAGAGCAGCAGATTACATCATTTTCTTGACCATTTTATATGACATAATGTTCCGGCAATGATCATACACTTGTAAATAATAGTGATTAAAATGTTTGTTGAATATGATTTTCTAAGAAATTGTTGAATCTGCCATCCCTGACCTCGATGTCATGGAATCACTTGGCCCTTGCCCGTTATGTTGGGTGCCTTGCCTGGCTTGCCTTAAAGGCTTGCCGGGCACCATACCCAACATAATGGGGGAGGGGCTTGACCATTCCATAGTATATAATATTCCAGTAGATTATCTGGTTGTCACTCTGCCTCTTGGTTTTCAAACCCGTTGGCACTTGTGATGCCAAACACGAACATTATTTTGTGTTGTTTGTTTCTATGCTTGATTAGGGTAGACTTTGGAAACCTCTGTGATGCCAAACACGAACATTATTTTGTGTTGTTTGTGGTTTGCTTCATTATACTTGTTTGTTTCCATGCTTGATTAGGGTAGACTTTTTGAAACCTCTTTCTCCAATTGGGTCCAACACCACAATGAATTGAATTGTCTTCTGTGTTGCAGCAAACTAAAGACAGTTTTTGTCAACATCTGTTGTCAGATTACAGCTGGTTTGTAGAGTGAAGCCCCCCTCTCCCCCACCCAAAAGACCTCAAACTTCATGAGGAAAAAAGAAAAGAAAAACAAATAGCACCCATGAGGTGGAGAGATTACCATTTCAAAATTGCACAATGTGTTAGGGTTTAGGGTGAAGGGTCTAGCCCTGATGACTTGAGGAAATTACCATTTCAAATTTACAAGTTGTGTTTAGGGTGTAGGGTTTAGCCCTGATGAGTTGAATAGATTGCCAATTCAAAATTATGAATAGTGTTTAGGGTTTAGCCCTGATGAGTTGAAGAGATCAACATTTCAAAATTACAAATAGTGTTTAGGGTTTAGCCCTGATGAGTTGAAGAGATCGCCATTAAAATTTACAAATAATGTTTAGGGTTTAGCCCTGATGCATTGAAGATATTAGCATTTCAAAATTACAAATAGGAGCATTGGGCATGGGCCTTGTTTTGCACTTGATAACTGGTTGGGTACTACTAATTCTCGGCTTCGGGCAAGCCCTAGGGGGTGAACCTGTTAGGGCTAGCTCATGGCCATAAATTTGCAATACTTTTGTTGCAATACTTGGGTGTGTTACAACTGGCTCAATTGTAGGTGCTTTTTTTATCACATGATGTAGCCTACAAACTATAAACTGAAATGCTGGTTGTTTGCTGTGTCTGCTACTTGTACAGAAGACTTTCTTGAGCTTTGTACTTGAAGTGGGAATTCTTAGTGCAATAGTTTTTTTGCACATGGGAACAGAAAGCCTGCCTAATCTGTGCTGTAAGTTGGCAGGCACGCAAACACAGCTGTTACAAAGAATGAATGTGTTATGCACTCTGGAGACTAATGCCCCAGACAAAGAAAGGCATCAAGAAGTTGAACCTGAACAAATGGCCTGTACCTACTGCACTCCATTAGCCTACATTGCCTAATTGCTTTCACATGGATTTGCAGAATGGTCATGTGGATTTTGCAGAATGTCGTGTGGGTAATCTAGGTCTTGGCAACTACCCAATTTCAGTCCCGTGAGCTCATAGAACCCCTCCATTCTGTTGGCCAGAGTGAACCAGCACCCACAAGTGCACCACGAAGGATGGATGATTGCACGTGGTCAAGAACAAGTTTTCAGTTGGGTTCCCAGTTCCCTAGCTAACCATGGTGTTTAATTCAGTTGCTTCTCTTACTACCTACCTACTAGCAGACTAGATATCAGACTTACGGGTTACCAAAGGTGAAACCAGATATTAACTCCAGTTGAAGTTCATTCGGAAGTAAGCCATAAAGTCATTTCGTAAACATCTTTCCAAAATTTGTTCAGACTCAAGACTGTTAATGGTCTGAAACAAAACTCCTTCCAGACTTATGCACTAGAGAAATTTGCAAAGCCATTAATGTGTAGGGTGAGGGGCTTCACAAGTTTCAGCCCTTGTGAAGAGTCCCCTGTGAGAGGGCTGCAAAGCCCTTGTAGCCACTAAAGGGGTGACTTACCCTTCATAAAGAGTTTTGAACAAAGAGGGGGTGTCTAGCCCACTCTGCCACACTTGGAGTGGGATATACTCTTGTGAAAAGCAGGTTGATGATAGATCATAGATATTCAGGGAGATCTATGAGAGCAATAAGCCGACTCTGAGTGCAAAGGAATTTTTTTTCAAAAAATTTTCATGAAGGGGCTTAAACCCTGGCATAGGCCAATGACACAAATGACTTTAGCTACAAACATCAAAGAGAATAAAGAAGGCAAACCCAAAAGGCCAAAAGGAATTTGAGATGATCACACAAAAGACCCAAGAAATTTTGATGGTGATCATCCAAAATTGAAACACAAGTTTTTGGCCGGTTCAATTGAATTCATGAGAGAAGTGTGGTATTAATGCAAGATATGAAGAGAGAGAGAGAGAGAGAGAGAGAGAGAGAAAAGGATCAAAGTCTAACAAGCTAGTGTGACTTTGGTGGGGTTTAAGGATTGCAAATGCTGCAAACCTCCTGCAATGGAGAAGGGGATGGATGGAAAGTGGCTTTTTGGTAATCAAGAGTTAGTGTGGTCATTCGCATCAGGCCATGTGTGGAAAACCCGAAAGTTTAGAGCTAACTCAAAAGTGGGCATCCCTTGGCATATAATGACATTCCTTTTGCGAGTCATCTCCTATACCACGCTCCTTCCAACCCCCGAATCCCTGAACTATTATTTTAGTTTTGCTCAAGGATATACCACCTTCCTTCAACCCCCAAAATTCCGGTATACCTATCAGAGATCGATTGTCAATTGTTTACATTTGAAAGAATCAAAATGCATGCTTGTTGCAAAAATGGGCCCCCCCAAGCCCTGTCCCTCCCACCGGAAAGTTGCGTGCGCTTGTTACATACAACTTGCTAAAAGGCCAAAGGTTCCATCAACTCCACTCCCCCCCCCCCCCCACCCCCCTCCCAAAATATTTTGTAATGAGAAAATTCCACTTGATTGGCCTTTTTGGAACGCAAACTGTTAAAAAAAATTTGAAAAAATGAAAAAAATAATCTTCATTCCAAACTTCCACCAAAGAAGTTTTTACCTTACTATACCTTCGAGTAACTTCTTCTTGGGTTTGCAGACACTGAGGTTTCCAACCGTTAGACCACAAAAAGTCATTATTTTTTCACCCTGCCCTGCCCCGCCCCGCCCTGCCCTGCCAGAAGGAAGAAGACAGAAAGTGGAAAAAAAAAAACGTTCGTTTGTAACGGTAATAAGTAAGGAAGGCAATTAGTAATTTCCCCTGGCAGCGGACAGAACGTGTTCTGCGTCAAAAGTTTGTACATTTTCGGAATTTTCTCATTCATGGTTTTCTCCGCCCGCTTTAAGCTCGCACATGTTTTTGTCCGCCCGCTTTGCTTTCAAGCGACTGCGTTTCAGATTATCGTTTGCAAGCTTCCCTTCTTCCCTTCTCCGCCATCGCCCCTTTTGCACTACGACTGACGTACTCGTCTCTCTCTCTCGCTCTCTTTGAGAGAATCCTTCCTTCCTTCCCTCCCTCCTTCCACTCTCCAAGTGTGCTTACACTCCATTGCCTGCTTCCCTCTTCTTCTGTTCCTTTGAGAGGGCACTGACATAAATAATTTTCTTCAAGAACCAAAACCCAATTTTTGAAACTATTGGAATTATTATTATTATTATTTCTTGTAAAAGCTACAAAAAAAATTTAAATTTTTTTTTGGGCGTTAGCTCCTCGTTCTTCTGCTCCTCAAGACGGAGACGGTGGAGCTTTATTAATTCCTAATCGGGTATCTTCCCTTTTTCTTTTATGGAGCTCTTTGGGTTATCATCATCAGTTGCAGTTTTCCTCCTCCTCCTCCCTCCAGTCTCCACCGTCTCGCACGCATTTTCACAACGTTGAATCGAATGGGTATGTATTATCATTCATATTCTTCATTGTTTCTATTGTCGTTGGTTCTTTACAAGCTCCTTCTGTTGTTGTTGTTGTTGTCGTCTTTTTTTCCCCCCTTTTGTGCGGAGAAAATTATTTTAGTATTATCAGCTACGGAATCTTTGCTTTTCGTGCTTTATCTTGGTCGCAATGTGAGTCTTTGTTTCATGTTGTAATGTATCTCAATGTTCTTCTCGTTGTTGTTGTTGTTGTTGTTGCAAGGTTTCTCCTTTTGGCTGATAAATATTCTCCATTGTTCCTATTCTTCTTCACAATCTCCTATTTATTTTCCTTCTTTTCTCATTGCGGAGGTAGTATGTGCTATCAGCCATGGAATATAGCGTCGCGTGCTTTTTCTTGCTTGCAATCGCATCTTCCTTCCTTTAATGTTATAATGTAGCTCAGTGTTTTTTCGTATTTCTTCTTGTCGTTGCAAGCTTTGTTTGTTTGTTTTTTTTCTTGTGTTGAGGTTTTCGGAGGTCTAAATTTAGTCTTTCTTGAGCTTGTCTGTCGTTCTTTTCTGTGTGTTTCAATAGTCGAGTTTTGTTTTTGTTTTCCCCCGAGCTTCTTCTTCTTCTTCTGTGTTTTTGTGTGTTTGTTACTCGTTCGCGACTTCCTTGTGCTGGAAGGTTTACCGTGCAACTCTTTTGTTCGGCAACTTCTGAGGGAGCGGCCGGCAGAGAGTTTGTATAAACTGTTGCAGCTGTTCTTCTGTTGCTGGACGACATTTTGTATACTGTTACTATTTGCTTCTTCCGGCTCGTTATAATGATCAACCGTTTCCTTTGCTTCTGTTCATGTTGCTATGCAAGAAAGATTTGTTTTGTTTCCCCTGCATTCATTTCTGTATCTCCTTTGCTCTTCTTGTGGATACCTCTGGTAGCTCAGGTTTATACTATGTGATATTTAGTTTCTTGCTCCTTTGCTTTACAATGCACAAGCTCATCATGAGAGAAGTTCACAAATACAGTCTATAGCTGTTTCCTGGAGTGAGAGCTATCGACATGCTTTTGACACGCTATTGACGCCTTCTTCTTCCTCTCGCACAATAACTTGTTCTTGTTCCTGTTATTTGGAAACTAAGTGGGTAACAGAGCTCGTTTGGAACTTTTGTTTCTCATGTGTCCTCAGTGTTCTTTTGGCAATGCAGAATGATACAGACACCTAGAGTCAGCTCCCTCCCTCTGATCTGGGCAGTTTAGTGTAGAGCAACTTTGGGTTCTGAAGAAATCTCGGTGGTCAAGAAGGGATCACCGTCACCTGGCCAGAACCAAAAGGAGGAAGGGAAAGGAATCCAGTAGTGTACTAAAAACAATGCAATCATTGTGAAGAAGAGAGGCCTATCGAGCCAAACTGATCAAGCCACCAGGGGAAACCAAACAAGGTTTGAGGTGGAGTTAACTAGATTAAGCAGCACCAGCAGCAATGGGGTCACCAGCTTCGTCCCTGTCAATTACAGGGGCAAGGAGTTTCCGCAATTTCATGAAATCGGGCCTGGGAAGTCCACACCAGGAGAAATCCAACTCCCCATCATCCACAGGTCGAAGAACTTCAAGTGGGAGATACATCTCATTGTCTCGGGATGAGTCTGAGATGGCAGGCGAAGTGAGTTCGGAGTTCATGTACACCGTGCACATTCCTGCAACTCCAGACCACCAGCAGATGTCTGGGACCTCCATGGTTCGACCCATGGACCCCAGCATTGCTGGCAAAGCAGAGCAACAGTTTGTCTCCAGTACGATCTTCACTGGTGGCTTCAACTCTGTTACAAGAGGTCATGTTATGGAGAAGGTGATGGAGACAGAGGCTGCTCATCCCCAGTTGGCTTGTGCAAAAGGTCTCACATGCTCAGTTGAAGGATGTGATGCAAAGGCTATGAGGGATGAGAGAGGGGACGACATGGTTCCCTGTGTGTGCAATTTCAAAATTTGTCGGGATTGCTACATGGATGCTTTGAATGGCAATGGGAAATGCCCAGGTTGTAAGGAGGAATATCAGATGCCGGATGATAATAGCCCTAGGGATGCTCAGTTTCGAGCATTGCCACCTCCAGGAGGTGATCCCAAGATGGAGAGACGGCTCTCTCTTCTCAAGAGCAACAAACCTGGTTTGCTTATGAACCATACTTCTGAATTTGACCATTCTCGCTGGCTGTATGAGACTAAGGGAACATATGGGTATGGCAATGCTGTATGGCCCAAAGATGATGGCTATGCAGGAGGCAAGAACACAGGCTTAGGAGCACCACCAAATTTCCTTGACAAAGCACGCCGTCCTCTCTCACGAAAGTCCAACATTTCTGCTGGCATTATCAGTCCCTACAGGTATCCATGAACTCTCTCCTATTGTATAGTGATTCGTAAGCTAGAGCCGGAGCCTGCACTTAGTGATGCACAGAACTGCTTAGATGTGTGATCTTTAGTGTACTCCACTGTGTGCGGAAAGATACTGATCACTCATAACATCATGAGCAATGAATGTTTGTAACAGTGGCGAAGACAGGTCACCTAAAGTGGACAAATTGATCTTCCCTTCAGAATTACACATTGGCATTTCTGTTTGTGTGAAACAAACTTATGTGAAGGCAAATGATGTTCTGAGAATGTGCTTTGAGCAATGAACCAGTACTGAGTAGAAGCTGATTTTCTCTTAACTGACAGATTGGCCTCAAAAATGCTGGTGTGCAGGCTCTTGGTCTTGATAAGAATGGTTGTGTTGGGCTTTTTCCTTGCATGGCGAGTGCGACATCCAAACTCGGATGCAATGTGGCTATGGGGGATGTCAGTTGTCTGTGAGCTCTGGTTTGCATTCTCCTGGATTCTAGACCAGCTCCCAAAATTGTGCCCTGTTAACCGCATGACTGACCTCCAAGTTTTGAAAGACAAATTTGAGGCACCAAGCCCCTTGAACCCAAGTGGTAGATCTGATCTACCGGGTATTGATGTATTTGTATCAACTGCAGACCCTGAAAAAGAACCTCCATTGACTACAAGCAATACAATTCTCTCAATCCTTGCAGCTGAGTACCCGCTTGAGAAACTCTCATGCTATCTGTCAGATGATGGTGGATCACTCCTGACCTTTGAGGCGTTGGCTGAGACAGCAAGTTTTGCAAGAGTGTGGGTACCTTTCTGTCGCAAACACAAAATTGAGCCTCGTAACCCTGAAACATACTTCTTGCTCAAAGGAGATCCAACCAAGAACAAGTTGCTTCCTGATTTTGTGAAGGATCGTCGCCGAGTGAAGCGTGAATATGATGAATTCAAGGTTCGCATAAATGGTCTCCCTGATGCTATTCGTCGCCGGTCTGATGCCCATAATGCACATGAGGAGATCCGTGCCAAGCGCAGACAGATTGAGACTGGTGCAGATCAGTCAGAAGCTCTTAATGTGCCCAAAGCTACTTGGATGGCTGATGGAACCCACTGGCCAGGAACATGGATTAATTCTGGCAAAGAGCATGGGCGTGGTGATCATGCAGGCATCATTCAGGTTTGATTTTCTGTCAGTGGGGTTTGCAGAATCTGTATAACTCTCCCAAGTAGCAATCGTACTGAATCCATAATTTGTGGCACTTGCAGATGTGAAGTGCAAAACAATGTCCTATTACAATTTGTGTTTTTCCTTTTATCCAAATCTATTGGATCAGTGGATGGGTATAGATGGAGACACACTCATTCAAGTCTTAGTGGAATGCAAGTTTTGTTATCTTTTGAGGCAGAGGGGGTTTGAGCTTGGCAAAATTTGTTTGTACTAGGAAATCCATGTAATCATTTTCTGTCTTGGCAGTTTTCTCCCCAGGATAGTATATTGCCCCAGTGACCATTTTTGTCTTGATGATTTTGCAGGTGATGCTGGCTCCCCCTACTAGTGAGCCCCTAATGGGAAGTGCTGATGATGACAATCTGATAGACACAAGTGACATTGACATTCGATTGCCCATGTTAGTTTATGTGTCCCGGGAGAAGCGTCCAGGTTATGAACATAACAAGAAAGCAGGAGCCATGAACGCCCTAGTTCGCACCAGTGCAATCATGTCCAATGGGCCCTTCATTCTTAATCTGGATTGTGACCACTACTTCTTCAATTCCCTTGCATTAAGAGAGGCCATGTGTTTCTTCCTGGACCGAGGAGGTGATCGCATTTGCTACGTTCAGTTTCCACAGCGGTTTGAGGGTGTTGATCCCAATGACCGATATGCAAACCACAACACAGTCTTTTTTGATGTGAATATGAGGGCTCTGGATGGACTGCAAGGACCTATGTATGTTGGTACTGGATGTGTGTTCCGAAGAATTGCATTGTATGGGTTTGATCCACCCAGGCACACAGACCATCCAGGATGCTGGGGTACCCTCTGCTGTGGAGTGAAGAAGAAAAGCAAGCCACCACCTAAGCGAGAAATGGAGGTTGAAACTCTTAATGGAGTGACTAGTGATGAAGATGATGATGTTGAAGCTGTAATGCTGCCAAAGCGGTATGGTGATTCAATGTCATTCTCTGCTTCTATTCCAGTTGCTCAGTTCCAAGGCCGCCCCCTGGCTGATCAAGGTGTTCAGAATGGACGGCCTCCAGGGGCTCTTACAGTGCCTCGAGAGCCACTTGATGCCAGTACTGTGGCAGAGGCCATCAATGTTATCTCTTGCTTCTATGAGGATAAAACTGAGTGGGGGGGCCGAGTGGGGTGGATTTATGGTTCTGTCACGGAGGATGTTGTGACAGGATTCCGAATGCACAACCGTGGTTGGCGATCTATCTACTGTGTGACCAAACGTGATGCCTTCCGAGGAACTGCCCCAATCAATCTCACTGATCGGCTGCACCAGGTGACTTTCTTGTTCTCTTGTAGGTCACAAGTTTAACCCCTTAACTGTTAGTACCTTCTATGTCCATCAAAATGACCTTCCTTCAGAAAGTAGCTCTAAGGGTAAATTGACACGTAGATAAGATTTGGTTGGCAGAACATTCTCTTTTCCACTCCAGTTGGTGTCAGACTGTCACCAAATCTTTTAGTATTAATACTTGTTAATCCTTATTCAGCAAACTTCTTAGGTGACTGTTTTTGAGAAGTTGACAGTGAGTAGACACGAAATATGAGAGAGTAACTTATGCAATTTAGTTTTATGTCACCAGCATTTGTCAACTACAAAAAAAAGTAATTGGATTGTAGGGAGAGTGCTGCTCTAAGATCTTCTTACCAGTCGTGACACTCCATCTTACTGGATCTGCTTATTGACTGTGTCATACCCAGGTACTGCGGTGGGCAACAGGGTCAGTGGAGATCTTCTTCTCTCGCAATAATGCTCTCTTTGCAAGCTCACGAATGAAATTTCTTCAGCGTATTGCATACCTCAATGTTGGCATCTACCCATTTACATCGATCTTCCTTATAGTCTATTGCTTCCTGCCAGCCCTCTCTCTCTTCACTGGTCAGTTCATTGTCCAGTCATTGAACATTGCCTTCCTTGTCTACCTCCTGATCATTACCGTGACTCTCTGCATGCTTGCGTTACTGGAGGTAAAGTGGTCAGGTATTACATTGGAAGAATGGTGGAGGAACGAGCAGTTTTGGGTTATTGGTGGCACTAGTGCCCATTTAGCTGCGGTTTGCCAGGGCCTTCTCAAGGTCATGGCTGGAGTTGACATCTCATTCACATTGACTTCAAAATCTGGTGCAGAAGAAGAGGGTGACGAGTTTGCTGACCTTTATGTTGTAAAATGGTCTGCTCTCATGATACCACCAATTACTATTATGCTCACCAACATTATTGCCATAGCTGTTGGGACTTCACGACAAATCTACAGTGAGATCCCTCAATGGAGTAAACTTCTGGGTGGTGTATTTTTCAGTTTGTGGGTACTCGCCCATCTTTACCCATTTGCTAAAGGGCTTATGGGGAAGACAGGCCGGACACCAACAATAATCTATGTGTGGTCAGGTCTTCTTGCAGTGATTATCTCTCTTTTGTGGGTTTATATCAGCCCATCATCAAACAATGTTGCCAATGCAGGTGGCTTCCAGTTTCCTTGAGAATTGGAGGTTGATGTCTTAGCCCATCTCTCATGGACTTGCTTCAATGAAGAACTTCCTATCAGAAAGCACCCTGGTGAGCTGGTAGTCTGGTTCCTCTGTATCTTAGATTCTTAGTCACTCAAGCTAGTTGAGGAATGGGGTGATCCTAAATGTGGAGTAAAGAACATGACATCCCAGAAGAGGGGAAGACTTCAAAGCATGAGATGCCAGTTTGGTGATGGGATCATGGTTGAAGCTGGTGCAATGGATGGAGAGTGTGGGTCATTGTAGCTCCAAATGTACATTAACTGGGTTTGAAGTTGAGGCTTTGAGAAGAAGAAATTAGGCTGTTTTGGAGTGCTCACCTCTGACAGCATCACTCCCACATTTGGAGGGAATGCTTGGACCTGTACATCAGCCAGAACACCCTTGCAAAAATCTTTTCTCTACACAGGTGAAAGTTCTTGGTCTCCAACAGATTTTATTCCCACCCATCACTGGAGCCATGGATGTTAATGTTCAGAAAGTGGCTGATATTAGCTCTTGGGGGACCCATGGAAACAGATGGCAATCTGGACATATGTGCTGATGCAAGGATCATACCTCTAGTTGCAAGTCAGAATGGGTCACATCACTGCACTCTATTGTGAAACATGGACCTGCCTTCCAACTGAGTTAAGTATGAGAACTTGTCTCTTAATTGCACCAATGGGTCACATGGAAGAACATGACTGCACTGTACTGCCTGCTTTGCAGCTGGATTATTCTTTCTTACTAGCATATAGAATCTGGTTAGGAGCACACACTAGTCCACAAAATGACACTAATTGCAAGACAAAATCATGAGAGGGATCACTTAGAAAATAGACAACCCTAGCTAGTGTGTTGTGAGAGAATTTATGCAGAGCTGTGTACATGAGTTGTTGCCTACAAATGGGGGATGATGATATACCTCTCCTTGGAATTCCAAGGAGTGTGTGAGTAAGTCTAGTCGGCTTATGCTTTTTCTCATTCTAATTTGTTTCATTACTTTCTGCAACTGTATGTGTGTCATCAACTTGGCTGGGATGATAACTTATTTGACAGTTCTTTTGAAACACACTGGGACTGCAGTTCTGTGTGGGAGGGTTTAGGGTTTATGGCTGGTGTAAGCTGGAGTATCATATTGAATCTAGTGCGTCTCATGTACTGATTACTGGTATTCTGATTGCTCTCTTTTGTAATGCTAAGAGAATTGAGCATGACAACATGCTTTTCAAATGCCTCTTGGAAAGCATGTCCAGTGAGAAATATTGAGAAAGTTGTGAATTGTGAAATCATACAAAACTTAATTCAGACACCATAATCAATAAAGTAGAAAATACAACTAATCATTATTAGATAGTTCAAGATGACACAAACAAACTGCAAAGAGAAGTAATAAGGAAAATAGACATTGTTAAAACACAATGTAACACACAAAAAATGAACTGAAACTCAGACACTAAAATAAAAGTGCAAAAGGATACAACTGGAATTGATGTAGTAGTGCCTACATCTTTCCAAAGATAAGTCATTGCCACATCAGTAAAGTACGAATTGTAAACTCAAATCAGATACACAGATTGAATTCTGATTCAGACACCATAAGAACAAAACAAGTCAACTAACGAAAATTAGATGGAATCCAAATTGACACAAGAACTTTGAAAGATAAAATAGTGGACTTTGAAAGACCAAAATAGGAATTGTGATATACAAAAACTTAACACTTTTCAGACACCAGAATTAAGTACAAAACAATACAACTAATCACTAACAGAACACAAGTTGAAACACCACTTGTTTGATGTGCACTCAAGAAGGGCAGGGTCTGTGAACAGGTAATTTAGACACAATGAACAAGCTACCTATCTGACAACAATAGTGCATCATGTGATCCAAATCATTGTCACACCACCAATCCAGGAATTAAAAAATGGCAATTTTCTTGAAAGACCTCATTTTAAGTGCTACATCTTTGTGCATTCTGTGATGAGTACTACTCTGACAAGCACCTGTTATGCAACGGAGTTATCAAAGCATGCACCAAATGTGTGTCCAAACCCAAGTAATGATGCAGGATAAAAGACAGATGTCTGTCCAAAACTGACTATTCAAACCAGTAGCAAGCATCTGTCACAAAAAAGCAGTAACTCAATATTTGGACATCACTTTCTTATTCTGTCAAGAGACAGATTTTAAGACAGAAAATTGAAGACCTTTCCAATTTTGGCATTCCAACCACAAAGGCAATCAGGCAAAAGAACAGAAGCCTGGTCAATTCCTATAAACACAAAGGAAATGCCCAAAGATCTTACTTAGTGTGCTGGTTCATCAAACTACACTCTCAGCTAATTTTTTCCCCACCAAATTGGTTGTGAAATGCTTTCAGGCAACCTTTGTCTGTGGCATTGTATCAATGCTCTCATTGCAATGATTTATCTTAGAGGTTGTCTTATCTTGATTTTCCGCACAGGGTTTTTGTTCAGAACCGATTTGATCAATGTGATGCAAATGGTGATGATGATGATGGTGATGGTGGTTTGACCGGCTATGGGGCTTGTCTTTCTCCTTCTTGTGTTTCCTGCTTTGACCTCTACTTTTATCAGAGCTGTCAAAGCTTTCACTACTGCTGATGTTCTCCTCCTTGCACCAGGTGGAGAGCTTCAAGGGCCACTGATGATCCTCTTTGGCATCAGATGCTGAACCTGATACCGGAAAAAAACAAGTCAGGAAAACATGGTATGCATATATAGTTTCAAGGCTCAGAATCAACCTTCTTATTCCAATCAGTGGAATAACAGCCTCAACAAGATTACATATGTAACATTTATGTTGGCGGTCAGGTTCAGGGGTTGGACTTCCAAAAGTGGCTTCTAATGCTGAAAGCTAAGAAATTTTATGAGCAATAATTGCCTGTCAGAAGAATATCAAAGCTAAATCTCAAGCTAGTCTATATGTTCTAGTATAGAGGTCTTCTCCGGCTTCTTAAGAAGCACTGGTTTCACAAGTCCAATGGACCAAAGCACTACAACCCAACAGTATAAAATCCTATAGAAATGTAGACTTCCAACTTCACCCTGAATTGACCTTACGAGTATAGTAGATAGGTGTGCACAGACAGTAAGGGCATGTAAAGAGGGTTTGTCACTTCTTGCTGCCAGAATGCAACAAAGTGGTCTGCTAAAGACGTGGGATAAAAAAAATGTACCAGTAGAGACAAGGCTGTGTCTTGCCCACCAGGGGACATCCTGTAAACAAGTGAAGGGGCGTGAACTTAAACCCTAATCTCATTTGATATTTAACAGATGGATAAAAATGGTGGCACTGTGAATGAAGAAAAACAAACCTGAATGGTCTTTATGATGCTTGTGACCTCCCTTTCGATGTGAGGGTCTTCTCCTTTCCTCATCAGAGTCACTTTCCTCACTATCTTCACTTGAAGAGTCAAAACCATGATGATTGTGCTTCTTGGAGTGTTTACTGTTACTCTGTTTGTGCTTCCGGTGTTTCTTCCTCCTCTTCCTCTCCTCGCTGTCATCACCGCCTGCAGCTGATTCCAAGTTTTGCTCTTTCCTAGACCTTTTGCGAGCTTTCAACTCATCACGCTCCTTGCTTTTGGAGTCAGCTTTTTCTTTGGCTGCCATTTCCAGCCGCTGCTCCCATTTCAAGGGCGCCTCCTTCTTCTCCAGCACCTTCTGCTTCTTTGCCTCCACCAGCTTGAGAAACTGCTTTTGAACGTCCATAGGTCTGACACTGTAGCACACCATCCTGAGTGAACCAGTGCTATACCTGTAGCATCGGTTGAAGGTGCCGGAGAGTGCATCTCACAAAGGAAAGAAACCATGTTAGCAGGTTGCCCTCACACAGACCATACTGCAGAAATCTCGAATTAAATCCCCATACAAGAGAAACCAACAAGTACAAAATCCAACACATTCTAGAGTGGCCATGCTCTTCTAGGTTAAGGAAGTCATCAAATACAGGCACAAATTGTGACCAAGCTAAGCCACAAATGCCCTAAATGAAAATTGATCACCATCTGCCATCCAACAACTTCAATGACTGCAAGAACCCTTTACCAAACAGGATACCAAAAAGAAAGACATGATAGGATCTCAATTCTCACAGCTCGAGTATTGAAGGATTTCTCAAATGAGAAGGACCCCTGACATTGAAATATGCAGAACATGCCATACAATTGGTCAAACTCAATCTACCTTAGAATTGTCAAAAACCATTAAAACCCTAATCACTTCAACAAAGCATCCCAATCAAAAAACGGACGAGGGGGAAGGAAAGGATTTGAGCCAAGTCTGCACTAAGCTGTAGATGCCCTAAATGAAAATTGATCATCATCTGCCATCCAAGCGCTCCCATGACTGCAAGAACCCTTTACCAAACGGGAAACCAAAAAGAAAGCTGCAAGAGAGATCTCAATCCTCGCAGCTCAAATATCAAAGGATTTCTCAAATGAGAAGGTCCTCCAACATTGAAAAGGCTTCTGTGCGGATTGTGGCATACAGTTGGATAAAAACACACTAGTTTAGAATCGTCAAAGAGCAGTAAACCCTAATCACATCAACAAAGCATCCCAAACAAAACACCGACTGGGGGGGGAGGAAACAATTTGAGCCGAGGCGACAGGTGTAGTGTCCTTACCTTATACAACTCAGAAGAAAGAGTCAAATTCCACTCTCGACAGTTAAGAAACCCTCCAAAAGCTCCACCGCGAAGACGAAACACCACGTCCTGTCCTTGTCTTCTTCGCCTCCAGAAATGAAGAAAACTCTTAACCAGGGAAGGAAGAACAGACACGCACACGCACACAAAAGAGAAGCCTCCAAAGAAGAAAATAAAAGAAAAAAGATGGTGAAGGCTGGCAAGAACACCACCTCCTCTCCTAGTCTTCTTCACCTTCAGAAATGGAGAAAAATCGAGAAAACAAGTAACGGGGGAAGGAAAAACACACACACAAGCCTAAAAAAAGAACAATAAAAGAAAAGGCGGCAGGCAAGGCAACACCACGTCCTCTCCTTGTCTTCTTCACCTTCAGAAATGAAGAAAACTCGAAACCGAGGAAGGAGGAAAAACAAACACACAATGAGAAGCCACCAAAGCAGGGGAAAAAGAAAAAGAAAAAGATGCAGACAAGCAAGAAAACACCACCTCCTCTCCTTGTCTTCTTCACCTTCAGAAATGCAGAAAACTCGAAACCGGAGAAGGAGAAAAAGAACACACACAACCACAAAAAGAGAATTCTCCGAAGCGAAAAATAGTTTTTAAAAAAAAGGCGAGGGCAGTCAAGCAATTAACGAGAGACTGCAAAAGGATTCGTAAGCAAGGACGGTGAGAAGATTCAAGAACGTACAGACAGTAGCGCCATACAGAACCAGAGGCAGACGTGCGCCGCAAGGCAAGCCAAGGCAACGCAGCGCAACGCAGAGAAGAAGACGAAGCGAGGAGGGGAAAGGAACACGGGCAGAAGTAGCGGGCAGACCTACTGATAGGTACCTCATCGCAGACCTATAGCTCCCCTAGCTTCTCCACATGGCGTTCACTCATTCGCTTCCTCTTCTGCTTCTACACTCTTCTTCTCATATTTCCTGTGAACTTTCCGGTGGGGCTCAGTGCCTCCCCACGGCTTCTTATGATTTGCTAGAAATTAAATACCACTACCGTAGTACCTAAGCTGGTTAGGCACAAATTAATTACTTTTTGGAATTGCAAAAACAATTTGCCAAAAATCTGAATGAAGCTCTCAAGCAAAATAGCTTCATTGATTAGTACAATGCCATATTATTAATTATTAATATTTTTATGCACCCAAAATGTGCATAATCACATATTGAAAAGTGAGTTTCAAACCTTAATTACAAAAATAAATGAAGCTTGTGATGAGCTTATGGTTGTTGAATGTAGCAACAACCACTTGAAACGAAACTCATTATTGTTTCTCCTTCATAAGATTCAAGGGTGATTGTTTGGCCTCAGCATTTTAGAATGCTTCAATGGTTTGTGCTAGCTAAAAAAATACCCATGAAAATCACCTAGTGTCAACAAGATAAATATGGTTTTTAAAAAAACTTTTATTTGTGAAAAAATTAACATTGAAAATCATCTAGCATATGAAAGTCTGGAATGTTTGGGCCATCACTCAACACTATGCATGCAAGGCATATGGTTTTTTGTAGTCTATTGAACAGTGTGTCCTTGGCATTATTAAGTATGCGAGCAAACCACTCATTAACTTCACATTAGAGGATGGTTGGGTGATCAAGTTGCCACATTGGACACACATGTTGTATGAGGATTGTACATCTCCACCAATATTGGAGAATGGCTATGGGACTTGTAATATGTTGAACATGTTTGAAGGCAAGGTTGGTTAATGACAGGTCCAACTTTAAGCTATTCACAATTAGGAACCTCATTATTGAACACCTAATTTGTAGCTCTTGTTGAACAATTGGACATGTTGGTGGTTGACAAATGTGCAACGATACCATGTGGATGTGAATGAGATCTTCATCATCTTTGTTTGCATCTTATCGATGTCGGATATAAGAAATGAAAATTTTCAATGCATTTGCGAGATCCAAATGCAAATTGTTAAGAACATTAATGAATGGTTTATCATCCACCGAGCTGCTATTTTTTTATCAAACCATTATAATGAGAAACTTGTTCATCTTCATACAATACTTATTTATTGTAAATGGCATCCAAAGTTGGTTGAACCCCATTGTGGCCATAGGGGAATCTTCAACATAAACAACCAACTACTTGAAATGATATGGCACACGACCAATCATGGTTTGTGCATTTTTCAAATATGTTCGGATCATCAAGGGTGAACAATTGAATTCCCCACTGATCGAAGTTGGGAACACGCTTGTTTGCTTGATATGGTCTAATGGGATACGTGTTGGTGTGCTTAATAGGTAGCTGGTGCCAACAAGACATTTTGAGCCATAGACCCAACTCACAAATTGATGGATTTCGTGCCATGTTCAATATAGAACATTGGTGGCCTTCTAATGAAGCATGTAATTACTTTTTAAGTTAGAACTTTGCTTGGTCAAATGTAAGTTCCATATTTTGGTGTTTAACACCAAAATATGCGATGTACCCAACCTTTCTAAAATGGCGCTACACTTTGCATGGTTGATAATTAACATTGACTGGTAAGAAAAAATGGTTGGTCAAACAGTGATTAGTAATATTCTTCTTGGAGTGCAATAATATGCACATCCATATGCCTTGCATCGATATTTATTGACAACCATGATCCCTAAGACCATTGGCAAAAATTCTTGTTGTGAAGATGTGTTATATTTTTCAGGGTGATGATCTTACAACTAGGTGAATTCAATTTCATCATTGTGGAATTTGTAATATGTGGGATTATATTCACACAATGTTGGCCACCATTATGATGTCGTTTGGGAGTTCGATGATTATCATGCCCCAATAAATGGTTATGCATTTGGCAAAGATTTGGTTCCAAACATACATTATAGACTTTGCACAATAAGAGATGAATGCCTTCTATGATGTTTAAACAATAAGGTCAACATTAGAGAGTAGTTCTAGTGTTTATTCAATGAGCAACTGAATTAACATGCCCATTGACATTTTTTTTTGCACATTGTCATCAAGATGTTAATTTAGGGTTGAATTATTTTGCTCCAAATGTTACACTTTGAAATGGGATTTGAGGTTATTATTGCACCCAAATGTTTTCGTTTAACAATCAATGGGGCAAAGAAATTTATCGTCAATTAATTAATTAATAATAATTTGACCAATGACAATACGGATCTAACAAGTTGATTGATGCACTAATTAGTGTTGTCCATCACGTTGATGGGAAGTAATAAAAAAAATTGTTACACTTAAAACATTTGAAATTAACCATTATTACCAATTGAGAATATATAGATGTTTATGAAGACAAAAGAATTGTAATTGATAATAAATGGTCAATATATCAATAACTCAAGCTTTTTAAACTAACCTTAAACCTGCATATATATGAAATTGAATTTTTGATGTTAATATACGTAATGATTTTCCCCAACACAACATCTACAAAATAAGTTTGTCGCAACCCTAGCCTTGAGCTCATGACCAAGGCAAAGGCTTACAAGGGTGTGGGCCATAAGGGCCCAGAAGTGTAGGAGAGTGTGAGGGAATGAATTTTCACACTCCCAAGTGAGCTTTCACTTTGAGAATTGGAGTCCTTATGGACCTTCAAACTTTCAAAGAGTAATTGCATAGGTCAAAACCCATTGGATTGAAGAGTTTATTATATCATTGGAAAGCTTTTGGAATGTAGATGTTCAAAATGGGTTCGCATGACCCATTTGAACATTTCAAACACAAGTTATGGCCAAAAGAAAGGCTGGGAGTCAAATGGACAATTTGACCCTCAACCATTAAAAGTCACGAATAAATTCGATTTCCTTATGTTTAGGTGGCGTGTCACATATTGTTGAAAAGCTCTTGACGAGGGCTACAACTTGGCTTTAAACTTCACTTAATCAGAAGCCTCTACGCAAAATTATGGGCCCCCAAAGTTGTGGGAGTTTCAGGACAAAATGACATTTAGGTGTTAATCCTATGGCTAGGCACATAGTATACTATAAGGGGGAAGGTGGTGACTTCCCCCAAGTTTGGGCTGTGGTGAATTTTGTGAGTTTGTGTTTGCCCGTGGTTCATCCATGCACCAAAGCGCTCCAACTATGCACTAACCAACTTGTTGTTTGGTTTGTGCAGGTCCATGTGAGTGATTGAAGTGCTTGTGAATTTTTGTAGTCCCATCTTGGAGCTCTAGCACGCCCTTGTACCCCCAAAGTGCTATGAGCCAAATAGCACGCCCTAATTTCATTTCCTTCCATTGTTCACTTTTAGATAGTTGAGTCCATTAAGAAGCTTGGGGGTGTGTCAATTACTGTCGCAACCCTACTTTGGCCAAGTGTGGGGGTGAAGCCCAACACTTGGAAAAAGTAAGGATTTGGAGTCCTCCGGGACTCCCAAATGTTTAGAGCTCGATAGCAGGACCCAAAACACCTTGCATTGAGATGTTCTTGGTGTCATTGGAAAGGTCTTGAAGCGTAGATATTGAAAATGGCCTTTCATTGGCCATTTGGACATTTGTCGCCTAAGTTATAGGCAAAAGAAAGGCCGGGAATCAAATTGCCAAATTGACTTTTGACCACTAAAAGTCAAGAATCGATATCTTCCCAACCTCCGAATGGAGAGTGCAATACGTCATTGAAAAGATCTCAACAAGGGCTACAACTTTGGTTTGGACTTTGTTGCAATCAGAGCTAGCAGTAGGGAGTTATGAGCTCCCAAAGCCCCAAGACTCCACCTAGGATAGTTTTGGGACAATTTCAAGACTCCAACTTGGGAGTCTCGGGAAAAAGAGCCATTTGGATGTAGCCTCAGCGGAGCATTGCAGAGTATACTATATGGGGGGGAAGGTGGTGGCTTCCCCCGAGTCCGGGCTGTGGTGTGTCTTGTAGTCCAAAGTGCCCATGGCTTGTCCCAACACCCAAGGGTGTCCCGAAAATGTGAACTAACCCCTTTATGGTTTGTTTTGGTGCAGATTTAAGCTTGATCAACTAATATCTCTTCCTAGTCTAATCCCTGGGCTCCCAACTCGACCCTCTACCCCTTTGTAGAGTTGGAAGCCGGCAGCGCCTTCCGAGTCCCAATTTTCCGCAACTACATTTTGGTGAACCTTCAAGTGGGTTCACCCCGAGACTTGGGAGTGCGTAAATTACAATGTTCAAATTCATGCATACACCAAAGATGTTTGGTTTTATGCTTACTTGGTCATATTGTTGGAATAAGTTTGCACATATATGGAGTTCAATTTGTGATGTGATCCAACTACTATGCTCCCTTCGCTTCGTAACTTTTGCAAAATATTGCAATGTGGGAGTTAAAAGATGAAAACAACAAATTTTTTGTATGTACAATAGATTGCAAATGCACACTTCAAATGTTTAGAGCTATGTAAACCAATATATCTTAAACTAATATTTTCACATTGTGTTGACAAACATTCATTTCACCAACACTAATAACATTTTTGAACCACTAAAAAATATTACAAAGATGTTAAGTGTAGTCATACAAATTTTGTTGCAAGCTCATAATTCTATCTACACAAACAATTTTAATTTAAAAATATGCTACATGATTTATACAAAAGCTTTCTATTCTTAATGATTTTTCACTACACTTCAAAGCCACAATGAAAATGATAATAGGTCAAGTTTTGAAAAGGAAACAAATACACATGATGGTATAGGTTGATACTTTGGTACTTGCATTTGCTCACTATGCTCAAACAAGCTTGCATGTGTTTGGAGTTGAATATGTGATATTTGTGCTCTAGTGCCCCCTCCCAACATAACATATGTAAAAAATGACAATTCAAAAGTTCATAGTTTGAATGATGGGCCAACCTTATGTAAAAAATCCCAAAATGCATTGGTGAAATTTACATGGAGCTATATGTTATGTTGTTCAACTTAAGAATAAAAGCTTGGTGTTATACATTGTTATATTGCACATACACAATAAATTTTGGTATTCGAAATCATGAGATTTTGCAAGACAAATCCTTGTTACACACATAAGAAAATTGAAAAAATAAATTTTTAAACCCCCATGTTTATCATGTGTCTTGCTTCAATTTCATTAAGTTTGAGGAAATTGATAAATTATATAGTTAAAATGTACTTTCGCCTTTGTAGCACGTTGTGCAACTTTTTATTGCCATCCATGCATATATGTTATTTATATGGATAAATGGAATCTAATTTTGTAAAAAAGGTAAATTATTTTGTGTTGGATTTGATATGATTATGTATTTATTACAATATGGGTGCAAATTCTTTGAATATAATTATAAAAATGTTGAACATAGTTTGGGGTATTTAATATGGCCTGTATAAAAATGTTATGTACCATATATGTACCATAATTTATAATTTTGACATGTTGCATAGATTGACCCATATAACATTTCCCCATGGTGCTATCACATGTCATTTTTCTATATCATGACATATCACACATTACAATTAAAACAATGTTTTTTTAATGGCAAAAAGTCATCAAATTTAAACATTATATTTAGCTTTTGATTCCCCATCAAAATGTTACCATTGAAGGAACTTTGTAGAATCTTTTTAAAAAAAACCCTTCAACTAAAAGGTTTACAAAGGCCATTGGGCAAGGTTTTTAAAAAAAATGGAAAAAAAGGGAGGGGGGGGGGGCAATATTTTGACAAAACATTCGTTAAACTCATATTTGGAAACAAACTTTGATTGATTTCATATTTTGGCTCATTATTAACTAAATTCAAATTAACAAAATTTTGCTAATACCCAATTTTTGGTTAAATATTAAATAAATTCAACTTTGGTTAAATTTATATTTTGATAAAACCATTACTTAAATTCAAATTGGTAAAACCTTTGCAAAAAAATAATTTAATTGAATATTATATATATTCATATTTTGCAAAACCTTGAATAATTTCATATTTTGGTTACACATTAGTTAAATTCAAATTTAACAAAACTTTGACAAAATCCTAATATTATCCAAATATTGGTTAAATTTATATGTGACAAATTATGGCTAAACATTGGTTGAACTTAAATTTGGATAAACCTTGATTAAATCCAAATTTTGCATAAATTCATGTTGGACAAAATTTTATTTAAATTCATATTTGAACATATATTGGTTAAATGAAACATTGGGTAAATTCAAATTTACTTAAACATTGGTTAGATTAAAATTTAACAATTCATAGTTAAACATTTGATAAATTTTGGCAAAACTTTTGTTTAAAATTGATTAAACCACATCCAAATTGTTAAACATTTGTTATATTAGAACTTGGCTAAACCTTGGAAAATAAAATGTTGGCTAAGCACAAAAAAAAAGAAATTTTGCCTTAAATTCGTTAATAAATTTAATTTTTAAAATAATGATTATCAAATAATTAAAAGGCATTCATGAATTGATTAACTTAATTAAAAATGAATTTATTTATAACTAATAATAATAATAACCTATTAAATATAATATAAAATTAATAATTGGTGAAATATTTTTATTATTTGTAATTTGTTCACCAATTAATTAACCTAACTTAATTATGTACGTATTTAATATTTAGGAACCTATTCATGTACTCATTTATTTAAATATTTTTTTAGTCTATTTAAATCATTTATAAATACTCAAATTGTATACTTATTATGTCAGAAATGTATTATAATCTATAGACATATCCAATTTCAAAATATCATAATGTACATCAAAAGTATAGGTACACCATAGTTAGGTAACCATGTTATAACTATTTTTTCAACTAATTTGACATAAAAAGCTATTATTTGTAAGAAAAGCTCAAAAAATTAGTCAATATGGAAAGATGAAAAATTTAGTAGTTGTGAATTAGTGTCATCATAGTCATAATAATAATAATAGATTGAAAAGAATGGTGAATAGTTATAAAAATGACAAAATGTAATTACAAATGATAATTATTCACATTTGGTCACAAATTGAATGGTTACATAATACAAGATTTCTTTTAAGGCAAATAAAGTGGTTGGATGGATTTGAGTGATACAAAAAATCTATCGTGTGCAAACATTTCATAGGGACTCCAATTTAGCCCCACTAGGGGGAAGTTATTTTAACTATGTCCCCAAATAGTTGACCTGACTATTAAACTAGGTGAAAAATGGTGACAACTATTTTTGGAAATAAAAATTTCATGCTACCAATTGGAAGGTTCAACATGGACTCATGACAAGCCTAATTCTTTCTTTCTATGGGGTTGATGGAATTATTTTTTGTTTTTCTTCCTTGTTCAATTTGGACATGATGTAAAACTTTTGAATTCTTGTTGTTTTATTTTCAAATAGGGTTTATCATCAATAGTACAAAAGCACCAAATTTATGAACACAAATTTTGCAAAAAAAAAGCTTAAAAGCGAGAATCACAATGTTAAAAATTTGCAAATGATCATTTTGTTCAAAGAAAAGGAAAAATGCAATTTGACATAAAAATTTAAGAACAACTTTTTCTAAATTTCTAATTTTTTGCAATTTCAAACTGTAATCTACGTACAACAAAATTTCATGATATGATTGTTTAGTGTGTGATAACTTATGGAATCTAAAGCTACCTTACCCAAACCAAATCCACTGAAAATCATCATCATAAAATTTACAAATAAATCAATATGAAATATCATAATAAGTTTTACTTTAAAACTGAATTATTCATTTTTTTAATAATACATTTTGTGGTATTCTCAATTTAATAATTATTTCAATTAAAATATATACATTGATTATTCATATTCATATTAAGTAAGTCAAATATGAAAAGTAAAAACAATAAATTTCAATTTCAATTTTTTAATAATATTTTAACAAACACCTTATAATACAAATTTATAAACATATTCAATTTAACATTGAAAAAGAAATATCCATTAGAATACTTGATCAAATCTAACAAGTGTACATTATTTGTATCAATGCTCTATTTATGAAAATAATTAGACTTAATAAATTCATTTTAATTACGAAATTCATTAATACATAGTGAAAAATGGTAATTAACATTTTAAAATCACCTCCACAAATGATTTGGGATGGACATTATTCTACCCCTTCTAACCAACTTTTCCTTGGAATGGGTAAACATCCCCCTTGGTTTTCTAATTGCTTTCTTCTTTCACATCCATAAAATTACCCCTTTAAAACCACTATGATTATTTTGAAGCCAAATTCTTGAAAGGTTCCAAAATTGGATGTAAACTCAACAAGCATTTTTGAATTTGAACATCCTTAATTGAAATTCAATTTGGTGTGATGTTTTGGTTTGAGAAAGACCTAACTTTGATTAACAACAAAAACACACCTAAACAACACCAAACATAACAAAAAATAATGAAGACCAAAAAGATAGGAATGTTGATAAGGAATTACAAAATGACAACAAACAACAGAAGGGGGTGTTGAAAAGGTATGTTGAAAACCACCATCAATGCTAGGATGGACATGAATTTTTTTTTTTCAAGCAAAATAAGGCATTGACATTCAATACAATGTCAAAGGACACTAATAAATACATAAAGGATGTTGTGAGCACTAAGGTCAAAATTATATTATATTATATCATATGTGTTTTTGAACCAAGGATCATTGAAATATGCATGGTAGAAACACCATTCGGGGGTGTTGGCAAAGCCCACCGAAACTAATTTTGAGACAATGAGTTGTACCAAAGAGAATATTATGGGCGTTAAAAATATTAATGTTTCAAAAATAAAAATAAAGTCTCAAAACTAAAAGTAATGAAAGTGAAAAAGATTTCATGGACAATTTATTCAATCATGAATTACTAATGTCTAGTAGTTAATTTTCTTTTAAATTAAGTATTTGAACAAAATTTAAATATATATTAATATTTTGACCCTATGTCAATCGATTGTCACTAGTCATGTAAAACCCAAGTTCATAGAATCAATGGTCTAACACCTTGAGCTAGCTCGGGTAGGAACTATGGATATGCATGGGAGATTTTTGCTTTATGTAAGTAGGTATTCATCTAGTAACATTGAAGGAAGAGAAAGAGACAAAGGAGGACATACATTGAAGAAAAAAAAGGACTGGAAGTTATCATTCTTGGGTGAACCAGCACCCATGATGGTACCTTCACTTTTTGAGCAAGGCCTCTTAGTGGCCATATTATATGGCCCAAAAAATGTTAGATTTGAACTCAGAGATCCTGGTTTAGTCTAGGCATGGGGTGTTTGTAATAGTTAGAAATAATTTAAATGGATTTTGGGATTTTTACTATGGTACCAAATGGCCAAAAAAACAACTTGAGAGATCAAGGCTGCTGCTGACATTGAAGAAGTAAAAAAAGCTAAGAACAGCACATTGTAACTGTAATCTGTTAGCCAGAGAAGAGATATCATCAGGAGAGATACTGAAGAAAAATGGGTACATAAATATACCATGGGGTAGCAAAGAAGACAGATGAAGAATTTGAATTGAAAGAAAGGAGATGGGAAGTATGATCTGATAGGTAGCAAAAAGAAGAGAGACCAGGAGAGACATTGGCGAAGTAAAATGGAGATGGGGGCAGCATGAAGGGGACAGAGTGTATGATGCAGCTTGTTCCTCTTCTTGTTAGTTTAAAAAGCTCAAGAAGGGCAAATTGTGCTACTGTTGCCTACGACAGATTATTATTAGCAGGAAGAAGAAGCTCACATTTCTATAGGAAGGGCGTTGAAGAGCATGATGATGATATGGCGGTATTGGGAGCTGCTGCTGCTGCTGCACCAACTGTAGCAAAAATGGGCAGCTTCTTGGACCCGGCGCAGCCTGGTAAGTTATGACCTAACTCATCAACATCTGCAAAAAAGACACTGTTAGGAGTGATGCAGAAGCATGAAGAAGACCAAGAAGGGTGGGTGGTTTTGAGGGCCTCCTCACTATAAACTGGACTCAACAGCATTGGAGAAAGCCCAGTGCACAATTTTCATTCAGTGTGTGCTATGATCATTCTACTTATTAACAAGACCCTCATATTCATCATTGTAATATGTAATAAAATGTTGCAGGGGAGATTGGAGAAGTACCAAAAGAAGCTGGACTAGTGAGGTCAGTTGCTAGTCAGGTTGCAATCTTCACCCGCACCCTCAATCAGTGTACTGGCAACTCCTCCAATGCTTTGGAAGAAGGCAGGTGGGTGCATGCAAAGATTAAGCAAGCAGGGTTAGATACACATATTGTTGTGGGTACAGTCCTGGTGAGCATGTATGTCCGGTGTGGGAGTCTACATGATGCACTCCAAGTGTTCCATAGAATGCCACAGCGGAACGTGGTCTCCTGGACTGCCATGATTTCAGGATGTGCCCAACTTGGAGATTCTCTTGGAGCTTTCAAACTGTTTGCCTGCATGAAGTCTGCAGGTTGGTCAAAACCTATAATCTCCAGCTTCAACAATTCATAAAACAAGGACACAATGTTCTGGTGTCCTGGGAATACCTTCTCTTCCCATTGTTGGTCTAACCACTAGGGTTTATTGCTTCCTCCTTTGTTGCATTGAGTTTTGAGCCGATAATGAATTAATTCCTGCTGAGACCAATGAGAATATGTTGTGCATTAGCAGGCATGACACCAAACAAAGTCACCTTCATCAGCATCCTCTCTGCATGCACCAGTCAAGAAGCTCTAGATAATGGCAAGAAAATCCATGCCGAGGTTATCAAAGCAGGACTTGAGTCAGATGTGCGAGTTGGAACAGCACTGCTCAGTATGTATGCTCGGTGTGGTAGTCCGGTAGATGCCCAGGCTGCATTTGATGGAATACATCATAAGAATGTGTACTCATGGACTGCTCTTCTCACTATGTACTGCAAACACACTGACTTGCACAATGCAAGCCAAGTGTTTCACAAAATGCCAACCCGAGATGCTGTTGCCTGGAATGTCATGATTGCAGGCTACTCCCAGCATTTGGAGTATGCAAATCAAGTTCTGATGGTTTTTTATCAGATGCAACGAGAGGGAGTTAAGCCCACGAAGGTCACATTCATGATCGTCCTCAGCGCATGTGCTGACCTAACAGCTGTTGAAGAGGGAAGCCAAGTCCATGCCCAGATCACCAAGGCTGGGTTTGAGACTGACTTTTGTGTTGGGAGTGCCCTTGTGGATATGTATGCAAAGTGTGGCAGCTTAGCAGATGCACGTCATGTGTTTGACAAGATGCCCAACAAGGACACAATTGCATGGACTGCAGTGATCACTGGATATGCACAGCATGGAGATGGCAAGGAGAGCATCCGATTGTTTAGGGAGATGGTAAGGCAAGGAGTGAGCCCAGATGAGGTCACCTTTGTTGGGCTTCTCACCGCTTGCAGCCATATGGGATTTGTGGACACAGGCTGTCATTACTTTGAGCTTATGATCCAAGAGCATGGAATTCAACCCACTCTCAAGCATTTTGGCTGTATGGTTCATCTTCTCGGCCGTGCAAACTGCTTCGATGAAGCACATAAGTTAATAACAGTCATGCCAATTGAGCCCGATTCTTTGACTTGGGGTGCTCTGCTGGGTGCCTGCAGAGAACATAACAATGTGGAGTTAGCAGAACTTGCAGCTGAGGAGCAGTTGAAACTACAGCCAAAAAATCCTGCTGCAGTGTTTATGCTGTTGTCAAACATCTATGCTGCAGCCAGTCGGTGGAATGATGTTGCAAAAATAAGAAAAGTCATGAAAGCAGGCCATGAATATCTGAAACTAGACTTGCATGGGCACACCTGGATTGAGGTTGACAATAAGCTCAAAGAATTTGTTGCATGAAAGATAAATCACACACATGTACAGGATATATAGAAAGATGGAGAGATTGAGGATGAAGAAGGTTGGTTATGTTCCAGAAACAATCTTTTGTACTGCATGGATGTGCAGAAGAAGCACAAGGAATCATACTGCTCCCATTATCATGGCCAAAAGCTTGCAATTGCCTTGAGTCTCATCAGTGCGCAGCCTTCAAGGAAATTCACTCTGCATTATTGAAAACCTCCAGTTGTAAGGTGATTGTTGTGGGGCAGCATCTAGACACATCTCATCAAAGCTCTAAATGATACCCACAGCCTTGGGCTTTACCCTAGACTTGATGACATTCTAGCGTAAAGCACTGGGCATATTTTTATTTTTATTATTTTTTCCCACATATGACACAGAAAAAAACGAATGATGGTGTTTTGAGTTCCTGGCCTTTCTGGAGGAAAATTTTCATTCAGCAAGGCACCCTCCAACTATGCTACAAAAATCTGTCCAGTGCTTTATTGTACATAAGAATTTAATTGCTAAGTGCAAGGAGCAACATTCCACTGCCCACCTTTTTACAAAATTCCCATGCATTCCCCTGCAAGTTTCACAATGAAATGGGCAGACCATGAAGCATTAAGAAATTACTCTTATGTGATCAATATAAAATTATAGCTTGCACAGACCAATGAGTCTGTGTTGTCCGCCCCCATGTCCAAGGGTGTATGGGTCCCAAACCCCATGCTTGGGATAAGGACCCATGCTAGGCTTTTAAATCATGAGGCTCAAGGATATATATATACCCCATGCTAATGAAATGTTCCTTGGGGCAAGGGGTGTGGTAGAAGTATGCCCCTTTTTGTATTCCATCTAGCATGCACCAACCTCATCCGACCCTGTTAACATGACAGAATTGGGTTGCATAAACCAGAAACTTTCTGATTTTTATTGCAACCCAATTCTGCCCAGGGTTGTATTCTCATCTCTAAGATTGCTGCAAGGCAGATTATTGCAAGGAACGATTCCATCTGCTTTCTCACTTTGAAGATGAGAGTTGTTGCAGGGGACTGTTGGTGCTGCAAAGATAGCAAGACAAGATCATGTCAATACTACCTCTAAGGTTTCTACAGGCACAATTGAAGCCACTCCCACACCAAAACCTGTAGCACTATCAGCTCAAATTTGAGATTTTGCTTTGCCAAACTCTCTGTGATTAACAAAGGCCTGCATAAAATGTCCTCACAGTATCTAAGGAAAACTAGGGAGATTCCAAACCTTGTGGATCAAGCACAAAATATGAATTTTCTTTGTTGTCAATTAGTTGCTGCTAGCAAGAAGCTTTCAATCAGATATGGTTTACACTCAGTGTACCATGCGTTGAGCTTGCTGCACTAACCATCCAACCATTCTGGTCACAGTTTGATAAATTTGATTCACATGACAATGAGTTTCCTGTACAGATAGCTCAGCTCAAAGATGCCATGTTGAAGAAATACAGTGAGATTGAATGACCATTGCAAGGTCTCAAGGACCTAAGCCATCCAGCAGAGAGCTGTTTGGGTCAAGAGACTTTCAAATTCAAGCCTGTAACTGCATCTTTTTGGTGCATAAGCACACATCCTGGTTCTCTTCCACATTCCCGCAACAGACTGACAGATGCTGCAAATGGGTCTGCAGAGGAAAATTCATATTGCAAGTCCATAGACTAAGTCTACAATTTGCATGACCTCAGCACCTTCATTGGTGGGTTCATCTTGGAATCCCAACAGAGCTCAGCAGACCTACACCGAAAATCTCTGAAGAAGGAATCAAGAATGCAAATGAAATCCATCCTCAAGTCCAACAAAAGATGCAGAAGTTGTTGTGCTATGAGATTGTCCACATTTTGCTGCAAGCTTTACAGATGGTTTCTTCATTATTCTATAGGCTTGAAGTTACGATAGGCGATCACGGCAAAGAATGGATCCCTCCCTCCACCACCAGTCTGCAGCAAGCGTTGAAACCAAGCGAACAATGATCCTTTTCGTTGTTGTTGTGATTCTTCTGCTGGAGCACTGGTGATGGGAAGAACCTGTTTGATCACCTCCGGTTGCGTGAACCCGGCAACGCACTGAAAGTATTGGACCACTAATTGTGTGCGGCTGTAGTCACTGCCATCACGCCATGCACTCACGGCTTTCTCATAGAACATGCGGTTGCTGAAGCTCATGATGCACACACCTCCTGGTCGCAGCACTCGGAAAATCTCCGCAAAAACTTTCTCCGGCTGCTCCAGGTATTGCACACTGACCGCACAGAGCACCGCATCGAAGCTGCAGTCCGCGTTCTCCAGTTTCGGTTCGGCGTTCAAGTCCTTCACGAAGAAGTGGTCTAACCGAGAGTTGCGGGCGAGTTCCACCGCATTCAGGCCATGGCCTACTACGCGCTTGTATTTTCTCTCTTCTGTTTTGATGCAAGGCAACCATGGAAGTTCCAAATCAGTACAAACACACCTTCACAAAACACCTTGGACTCTGTGGGATGGTCATGGAAACATGGTACCGATCTTTACCTGGCAAATGACTAATCCAAGAGCTCATGAGATCAAGGATTTCTGCATTCTCAGGAATCCTGGCTCTGTAGAGAGCGCTGAGGCTGGCAAGGAAGTGATCATCCACATGCGTAACAAGCCTAGGAGAAGAGTAGAATCCCCGGTCTGACGCAGGGTTGAGCTTGCTTCTGCCTTGATTACTCAGCACCAGACGCTGCACCTGGCCAGCAGCATTAGTTCCACTAACTTTTGCCCCTGCCGTGTCGCTGCTGCTGCTACTGCACCTTGCAACTTGCTGCTCCATAGATTGCCAAGAATTCCACCTAGAGGCTCTGCTAGCACAGGACTCTGCAGTAACAGAGCTCGGATGATTAAGGAGTTCTGTTTTCACAGGTCTGAAGAACGTGGAGGATGTCAAAGTAGCAGTGGAAAGCCTAGGGTTTGCAAACGCGTATGGAGTAGCCATCGCCAATCAAGCCTTATGAGATCTGTGCTGCTGTCACAGTAGTTTCATTTCTCTCAAACTAATCCCTTCCTGCACAACACATGCTCAAAACCTTCGATCTCCCACGGTCCTTTTTCGCTGTCTTCAAATCTCATAAGAAAGCTGTGAAGAAAATCACCATTTCACACTGCACACACATTATTATCCACTCTTATGAGAATCACACAAACACACCCTTCCTCTTCCATCAAAACCATGCCCACCTCCTTTTTCAAAACATTCACAATCACACAAAAGCAATCTCCAGCAAAACACCCAACTCCCTCAAAAGCACCCACCTTTCTTTTGCAACATTTGACATTAAGAAGTTGTGCTTTGAACATTTGAGGTGATCAAAGGTAAAAGCCCAAAACTTAACCTTGCTTCCATTTATTACTACAATTTCATTGTACTCAAGGGTGAGAACAAAGTCCTCATAAAAATGAGCTATGAATCATTGCTTATTCAAAACTCTACTCTACTATTGCACTCAAGAGAAGAGTTGAGTACAGTAGGAATGTAGAGTTTTGAATATTCAGTTCATTCATTAATCAATTCACTCATATGCAGCCAAGTGAGCATTTGAGATAATCAGTTATTGCAAGTAGATAGTCCAGAGATAATCAACCTTCAAACCCCCCTATTGCATCCAGCTTTGAAAACTTTGAACACATTCATGCCTTGTCATCTCTGTAGTGCCCTCTCTTCAAGTTGTAGAGAGAGCGTGTCAGCTTGCTTGTCTCTGTAATTTACATTCTCTTCAAGTTGTTGTGGCCAGCATCAGAATGTGAATAGAAAAACAAAAACAAGAGTGTGTTTTAATATTCCCGAGTTATATTTGGAGGAATCAAGCTCGTGTGACAAATTTTGAATAAAGAATTTGCTTGCAAAGCAGAATTTGAATAAGCATCCTCATGAGTGCAGCAGAATAGGTACACAACAGACTAATCTTCACCAAAAGTTTTGCTTTCAGAGATGGTGGGCCAGAGATTGTACTAGAGTGTATGTGATTTGATTTCTCAAGCAATTTCAAAGGGAATATTATTCATCGGCTGCAGTGGAATTTCTTATAAAGATGTAACAATCTTACAAGAGAAATGATCAAAGAGAATGTTGACATGCAAAGCTCAGCAGTGAGAAATTTTAAACATTGAGACTACCAAACAGGGAACTTTTGTGCCTGGATGCTACAAAGATCTTATGAGCAAGTAGAAACTACAGTACAGCATTAGAAAACATCGTGTCTTCTGAAATGCTTTGTGGAATACTACAGAGAGGCAGCATTTTTTTGGATGCTTGTGCTGATAGATAAAGCTTGCATGGAATGATAGTTCTAATGACATCCATGATCTTGTCTAGTCCATTATTGGAATCAAATCATGCGCTTTATCTTTTATGTTTCAGCTATATTGCAAAAACAGAAATAGCTCAAAACATGTGTGGTGACAACAGTGTGAAGGAACTGGGTTTACTGCTGAACAGAGTTCCCTTCTGAAGCTGGCAATCCCTCCACACCTGTAGTTTTCCCTCCTGCACAGAGGACAATACAAACACAAGCTTCAAAAATCAGTTTTGCAAGTATTTGACATTTCAATCACTTGCTTGAGGGATGTTGGGGTTTGTTGAAACATCCCCGTAATCAGTTTTAGATTGCCAGGAAGTTCATGAAAGATTTAAAGGATTACCACTTCTCTGTTTTGACATGAAACTACTCTTGAATGCAAAGCAACAATTCCATCTTGAAAATTATACAGCACATATATTCTAATCCCAACTTCATTGAAACACACCCATAAGATATGAGAGCTTGATTTGCTGAATATGAAAATAGCAATGAAATTCCAATGAATATTGTGTTTCAATTTTCCAATTCACAGATTTGCAGTATGAGAAAGAAAAAGAAACCTGTGGTTTCAGTGTCAGTGTCGGTGGTGGTGGCAGTCTCATGCTCAGGCAGTTTCTTGCCAAAAATAAGATCTGTGAATCGACCCAAAAATCCGACTTCCTTCTGAGGATCATCTTGAGCAGATGAAGCGGCTGTGGAATCATCAGCTTGCTGCCCGTCTTTCTTGGCAGAGTCAGTGGCAGCCTGTACATGTCCCTCTGAGGACTCATCGGTTGTTGATCCATCTATATCCCCCGTTGCAGAAGCACTCTGATCCTTGGCAGTATCAGCCACAGATTCCTTGGTGGTATCTGCTGCCACAGGTCCAGTGGTGCCATCAGTAGTGCCATTGCCAACTCCTGGAGCAGCCTCCTCCTTGATATTGTCTGTTGCAGCCTCTGTGTAAGCTGTAGTATTGCCAACAGCAGAATTCACGCCATCTATGGTCTCGTCATGAGAAGCATCAGGACTGCTGTGTCCAATCTCTTGGGCTTTCTCCTGCGACCCAGAAGTGTCGTCGTCGTCATTGGGGATGTTACTGTCCTGAGGTGTTTTTTTCCCAGATCCAGTGAGGAGCTTGTCATAGCCCACAGCTGCTGCAGCGGCGGCATCAGTGCCGTAGGCAGCATCTTTCAGTCCATGTGCACCTCCAGCTGCTTTGTTGACAGTGTCATGACTCTGGTCTTCCCCTTGAGTTGCCCCATTCGAGTCTTGCATTTGCTGAGGAGTGTGAGTTTCAAGCTCGGGCTTGGCCTGATCCTCTGACTGATCCTCTTGAACGCCGGCAACAAATTCAGTAGAAGCTGGGGCAGTTTCCTGTTCTGTATTGGAAGAAGGTGTGGTGGGCGCACGTGGTGATGTATCCTCGACATCCTCTTTAGTCGTGTCTTCTTCTTCATCTACAGATTTATCGTCATCGGCCGCGGCCCCCTGGTCTTGCTCAAGCGAATCAGACGGAGTACTGCCTGACATTTTCATGCCCACCTTGCTCTTGATCTGTGAGACCTTGTTCCTGGTTTTGTCCTTGATCCTACCGAACAAGGAGGTCTTCTTGCCAGGGCTGCTGCTGCTGTTCTGGTCCTGTCCCTCATGGTGGTATTCTAGTCCGCAGTTCGGGTCAAGGTCGTTCATCTCCGATTCCTTGGTAGTCATTCCTGTACTCCCTTGCTCAGCTGTGCATCCAACACCCAACACCATAACAATGCTTATCATCATCTCATTGAACTGAACTTTGGGTGCAAAACTGAAGAAACCAATCCATCTGAAATATACTGAAATACAATTCCTCTCGACTGTTGCTGATAACATTGTCGAAAATGACAAAAATCGAAGAGAAAAAAAACCAACATGGAATTCACACAGATCGGGAAACAAAGTAGCATGATCGAACATAACAGGAATCGAAGAAACATGTCAAGCAGCAAGCAACACGGGATTTACACAGTGCTTACTTAATCCGGAATTGTTCACAGAATGTGGGATCAAGTACTCCGTCAAATTCTGCTGTAGATCGAAATCTCAAGCACTTCCAAACACACCACAATGTCACTTACAATACTTAAAAAGTTGCGAGAAGTCCCAAAAAGAGCTAGCGACTGAGAATTTGGGATTCACAGCGATCGATGTCGCGTTGTGGGAGAAGAAGAATGCGGAAGAAGAAGAAGAAGACGAGGGAAGCTCAGAAAGTGGTAAAGCCGCAGCACATTTTATGAAGCTGTCGCCGCCGCGGTGGCAACCTGCCACATGGCAACGATCTAGACGATTTACTTGAGATTCTCGTTTTCCTTCCACGTGGCACGTCATTATAGGATGAACTCACAATCATACAAGGCGACTGTCCACATGTCGTTAACTAATTGGGACAGCTCGCCGGTGTCATCTCCGACACATCTATGCCACCCGCCGCGGTGACTCTCCCAATGGGGATATCTGGGCTTTCATAATTTAATATAATTCTGCTGAATTTCATATTACAAGTGCTTTCATAATCGGATGATTTTCTCATTTTTCAGTTTCTTAAACTTTTCATACTCTAGGAAGCATGTGCTAAAGGGGTTCATATTAGGAGTTTGTGTTCATCCCAAAATGTTGGCCCAAAGAGCACTCCTCATTTAACCCCCATTTCCTTTATTTAGCATGGCAATATGAACTTTGCATTTGCTAGGATATGAAAAAAAATGCAATGAATTGTGTTTTGCAAATAAAATTATATGGTGCATTCTAGAAATAAAAAGGATCCATTTCTTTGCATTTGAATAAGTTGAAGACATTGTATTTATCCCATAACAACATTTCTTTTAAATACTTAAAACACTTTTGTGATTTGAAAAAGGATAGTGTCCTTGACCAATGAGGTGCTTAATAAACTTTACCTTTTTGCATTGTAGAAGATTTGTATCATTGGTTTAAGATCTTCTCACATGGAAATCCAAACACACCTTACAAATGGTGGTTTTCGAAATAAAGAAAATTCACTTCAATTAAAATAAGCTCGAATTCAAACCTTAGTGAAGTCTTACATAATTGAAGTTCTGTAGATGAAAGGTTTGCACTTCGGTACTTGTAAAAAACCACTATGCATTTTATGCTTTTCAAACATTGCAATACATAAGCAAGTTAGTTTATGAATTATAAATTTCCCTTCTTGTGCCCATGATGAAAACACACTGGGGAAGGCATTTTGAGCACTTTCACAACATGTGATATATATATATGTAATGTGTATGTAATGTATATTTTTGTAAAATGTGTTGCATTTAGTTTTGGGTTTCATTTTTGGTGTTTAGGTTTGAAACTTTGATTTTCACAAAGTTAATGATATTTAATATTATCTAAAAAAATTAAAATACAATTCAATGATTCATGGGTATTTTTATGATATATGTAATATACTAGAACATTTGTTTTTTTTGGACTGCACTAGGTTTGGGTTTGAATTAATGAACCAAAAAATGTCAGTATGACAAGAAAAGGTGTTTGACAACTAGCTTTGCAATTTAATTTTTGAGTTGCATCCAACAATTGCAACTCACTATATGTCATGCATGTTAATAGATAAGTCGCATAGATTACAAAATTGTAATTCATCATATATATGGTGCAACTCAATACAACTCAATCAAAACATTTCATTTTAAATTATTATGCAACTCTATTATATTTACACTCATGATGTCATGCTAATATCATTAATTGTCATCCATCCATTAAAATCTAACACGTGACACTATGAAATTTTTTGGACATAATTCATTTTTTTTCAAATATTGATCTCCATCGTCCATTATGATTGTTAATGATGGTCCAAGATTGTGACACATGACGTATTAATTATAATTTGAATATATGTATAGCTAGGTAGGTAATACATAATCATAAATAGGTAGGTTGGTAAGTTTTAGGACCTACATACATATGTATTTACTTAGGACCTACTTATTGACCTAGGTGGGCAAATCTTACATATGAATTCACGTAGTCCCTGCGTTAGTCTGTGATGGAACACGGGTCCGTCACGGACGGACAACTGGGCTCTCAGCCCGGGACTCCCGAGATTCGGAAAATGGGATTCGAAAAACGGGAAACGAGATTAGGAAAACGAGATTCGGGAAAAAGGGATTTGAAAGGGCTGGGAACTATCGGGATTCGGAAAACAAGAAACAAGATTTGGAAAAACGGGCGGCCAAACAGGGCAAGGCGGGGCTGGGGGCAGGGCAGGGTCAGTATGTCCGTTTATCTGTCTTGCAGGGCAGGGCAGGGGGCAAGGCCGGACGGCAAGGTAGGGGCCAAATAAAGAGTAAAATATAAAAATAAATAAAACTTATAAAACTTCACAGTGGTCGAAGGTCACGGGCACCCACCGGGGACTTCACAGTGGCCTTCGGCCACGGGCACCCACTAGTAAATAGGAAAACACAAGACTAAGCGAATTAAAAAATAGCCATGAAAATATATTTTTTTAATTTTATGTTTTGCCTTTAAGATTAAATTTTTTTGAACTCATCCTGCAACATGGGATTCAAAGACAAAAGATATGGGTGAAATCTTTATGTTGTTGCAAATTGATTTGCAACTATGGAAAGATTTTCTCACATTCTTTGTGCTTGTTTTTCATTATGTAAGTTATATAATTTAAATTATTGATTATATGATTATTCAATATGTGATTTAGCTATTTAACATTTAGTTATTTTGAATAATGATTTGAATCATTTATTAGAATCATCATTTTAAAGATAATTAATCATCAAAATAGTTTATTTGATTTTATAATGAATAATTATGTAAAAAATAAATTTTTGAATTAAATATATGATAATTAATTATTTGGATTTATTATTTCAATTAATTAACCAATGATCTAGTAAATTTAAAATAATTATTCTAATTCCAATAAATATAATTATTCAGTTCATGAATTAGGATAATTAATATAAGATAATTAATTGTTAGATTACTAATTATCTAAATTCATATCATTAATCATTAATCACTTAGCATTTAGCATTAAAAAAAATCTAATTAATTATCAGTTTAATCAATTAGTCCATAACACTCTTTAAATTTTCATATTAATTAGTAATCAACAAATAATAAATTATTTAAAAATAATAAAATATTAAATATTAAATGTTAAGTATGAATTTGGGTAGAAATCATCAACATATTAATAGGGACACCATATTATATAAATTATTTATTTGTATCTAAATAATTAATTAGTTAATGAATTTATATTTTTAATGATTTGATAATTAGTAATGAATTGATGATCATTTTCAATAGCTAATCAAATTCATTATGAAGTATCCATAATTTGGATAAATATTTATTTAATTATTATTTAATAAGTATTTTCAAAAAATCTAATGGAAAATTGATTACATGAATTTCATTTATTTTTACATATTAATAATAAATCATTTACTATAATCAATAAGTTCATAATAAGTAAATTATTAATAGGTACCTCCCACCTACTTAAGTTAACCTACGTATAACCTATCTACTTATGTAAATAATATAAAAAAACTCAAGTTCATTTAATCTAATATGTTGAAAAACAATTCATAGACGTTGATTACAATATGTTGGTCCTAAAACTTCACCTTGTGGGTTGGTGGTGCAATGATAAACGACTTGACTCTTCAATGGGAGGGTCAGGAGTTCAAACCCCCACACTTGCCTAGGCTAGCCTAGTTGTTTAGGTGATTTAATTATGTAGCCTAGGTTGCAAAACCTATTAAACCACCTAGCTTAACATACTTGGCTTAACCTAAGTGGTATGTTCTAACCTAGGTGGCTTAATTTAAGCATAGAACATAAGGTTGGTAGGTAAATAAATAAATAATATTTTGGCATTAATTATTAGGTTTATTAATTAGGTAGGTAGGTAGGTATGTTATGGTATGGTAGGCAATCAATTAATTAATTAACTTTTTCATATTAATTTTAAATATAATTTTTAAATTATATATATATATTTGGTCACTACCCAAATTATATTATTTTCATGATGGTTCAATAAAAAACTGGTAAAAAACCAAGCAAAAAGACTTAGTCAAAATGGTCAGGTTTAAAACAATTTGTCCAAAATGGCACTTTGGTCAAGTTGGATAAGGGCCAAAAAAACAAAATGGGGTTTCTTGACCAAACATTTTCGTAAAAAAAACCACGATTTTTTTGTAGTGAAGCTTTTGGTTTCAAAAAAAGAATCTTAGAAGATCTTGTTAAAATACTCGAGACAAATTGGGAAGAAATAAAATATAAAAGGTCAAAACATATTTTAAAAAACCACTAACATTATTTTATGATTGGATTGCATGTCATTTTTCTCCAACATTAAATTTTTCATAAAATTGAAAACTGGAACGAAATTTGTTGTAAGTTGTTATGAAAAATGTTTAGAGTTGCCCCAATGAATCACATTTTATAAAAAATCATTGTTGAATAAATAGGCATTTGTAAAAGTTTACATATTCCTTGTAAATTTTATGTTTCATTTTGAAACATACCAAAACATGTTCATTATATTTTAAGGTTCAATTTCATGTATTATAAACTAAAATTTTGTTTAATACATTATGTACATTATACCCATATATATGTGGTAAAACATTTTTGAAAAATTGAAATTTTAAAACATATTTTGAATTTTCAAAGTTTTAAAGTTCCATATTTTTGAAATTATGAATCTTTTTTTCATGTGTTTGATGGGTGATTATCATCTAACATCATTTACCATCAACTTAATTTTATTATATGAATCCTTTGAAAGTCCTTTGTAAAAATGTCATTTTTTCATGAAACAAATTTTCACTTTTAAAAATCCTTAATTATACCAAGACCTAAAATGGAATCAAATGGATTTTTAATTTGACTTTATTGACATTCATGTGTTTTATAAAGGAAAACTTTCCATGATTAATATGGTTTCAAGTGGTAGGAAAAAAAAAACCAAAACTCTAATTGGTTTTTGGTAGTTTTTGACATTCAACACATTTTGTGGCTCGTTTGCATGTGTTTTGACCCAAAATCCTTCCATTTGGATTCTTCCTCCTAAAATCACCTTTAATTCATAAAACAATAGATAGCAATGTGTCATGATACACAAGCCTAAATTGCCTTTTACCTTTTGGTTTAAAGTTGCAAAACATTTAATATGTACAACCTTTTCCCATAGTTGATATTGTTCAAAGGCTTGTGTTCTTTCAACTATTTCCTTCCTTGTGGTTGTGCATTTATTGGTAGCAAATGCATCATACATATGTTGCAACTATATTATAGCCTTTATTGTAGATTTTATTTACACTTGAACTATTACTAACCATGTTTTAACAATATTGCATTGATTTTGTAGTTCCATTTAAAACAATTAGATCAACCAATCATATGCATAACCAATGATGATGGATAAAGAGAAATCCACAATAAAACAACAAAATGTAATAACTTTCTCATTAAAAGGAATATTACTATACCTAAATGGTTGAATATTTAAATCCCATCCTCTCTTAATCTATTTGTTATTATGTTAATAAAATGTTCATATTTGCTTTGCCAATTTAAAGATTTCATAAGTTTGTACAAATTCCATGTGAAATCAAATTTCATAAGTTTATACAAAAATTGTATGAATTTTGTGCTATGGTTAATATGAATGATATTTTTATGTGTTCAATATTTTAAATATTTGAATAGATGACACATTTTTTTTGAATGACATACATGGATGCTCATGTTTAATACACAAAAATTGCATAGTTTTATGCAAATTTATATTATAATAATTGCATGAATTTAGTTAAAATGTAAATCATACATGTTCACATCAAAACATCAAAAGTAGAAAAGACACATCTTTTATATTATATATATATATACATTTTGTACCATTTTTACACTTTGAAGCCCACAAATTTTGCATAGACATGTTTTATGATTTTCACATAAATTCTATTGTAATTTTATGATATTGGAAGTTTGTGATGGCTTTTTCAAACCCTTCAAGCTCTAGCTAAAATTGACACTTTTATTCTAAAGATGTGACCTTCCATTGTAAAGCAACATATTGAGCTGTTAACTTCTTATAATCAATCATGGACATTTCATACCATTTTCCCTATTTTTGTGCATTGCATTCTATAACTTTTTAGTTGCTTATGTGCAAAGGCAAGTTGTTCAACCATTGATCATCCCTATACTTCTAAGTTATAGTACTCCACATTAGTTCTATCACTTGCTCATTTTACCATATCATGTAGTGATCCTACTAGATTACAACGTATAATTGATAACTACATAAGCCAAAAAAATAGTCTCAAATAATTTTTGTGAACTGTTGCCAATTCCACAATATCAAAGCCCAAATAACCCATTAACTATAATAATGTTGCCATTTGATTTTTCATTTGACAACAAAATGTTGTGACTTACCTTTTCTACAATAATTTGACAATCTTTTGATATTTAAAAAAACCTTGTTATTACCACCTCATATGTTGCCACCAATCCATCAAGGAGTTGGAGAAAATGAAAAAAAAGTTAGACCCATTAATCTTTTGCAAACAAAGAAAATGACTAAGAATGGATAGAATCCAAACATTTTGTGTACATCTCCACATTTTTCTTGTTTGTTTACTAGAAAGATATTGTACAAGGAAAAAATGAAGAATCATCAAAATAAATTGGAAACTTTGGGTTGACAAAACCCAAAACCAACAACAACAATGTTGCAAAGACTAAAAAATCAAAGGAGGACGAATCTTCACACATTGTTCCTCTTCTTGTGAAGTTGAAAGAATATTTGTAACCCTTCACTTAAAACTCCCAACATTGCAAATATTGCTCAATTCAGTAAAGGAATGAGGGAAGATACGGTGTATTTGGTGTAAGGGGGTTCAATGCTATGTGATGGGTGAATCAAAACAAATTATGATTTTGAGCTTAAAATCTTTGATCATTGCATTTTTGCCTATCAAGTTTTAAGTCACTCAAAATAGACTAAAAGCGAGGAAGATATGGGGCTCAAACTAGAGAGGGTTTTGGTGCTATTTATTCAAAAAAATTGGTGCAAACTATGTCATTCATCCTCTTCTTTTGTTTTTTTATGTTGTTTCTTTGCTTCGGACACTAAAACTGCATTTGAAGCCCTCTAGTTTGCATGTCCAATGACAAAAAAATGCTCAATTTGGTTAAGGAATATGGAAAACGTTGAAGTGCTAGCTAGGTACGTGTTCGGTGACTGTCGATTCTACCCTTCAAAAAAGGAAAATGACGATATTTGCCCAATTTGTTTCCGCCCAGGCTCGAACTGGGGACCTTCAGTGTGTTAGACTGACGTGATGACCAACTACACCACGGAAACACGCTGTTGATAGAGTTTGTCGAATCAAACATTATATAATTTTCTTGGAATTGATTTGCAGCCTCCTTCACACAAGCTGCAGGAAAAGGTCTGAATCTGTTGGCGATGGCGGGCGTGTGGAAGTGGAGTTCCGGCAACGAAGCCGTTGACGAAGCACCCGTGCTGGAATCTGCAGGCGATCTGCAACTGCAATCGCCGCTGCTGCTGCTGCGGCGGCAGAGGCTCATAGATTCTGTGCTGGTGTGGCATAAAGTCGCGGCTGTCTCCGGTTTGTCTCGTGCTGTTGCATTAGAGATGGCGTTAGGTTTGAGCGCAGTTACTGAGATTCTTCTGTCGTGCTTTTTCCCTTCTGGTCTTTTTGTTATTCAATTCTTTGATGATAGTTTTGATTTTTGAAAGAGTTCACTCGTTGTCTTGTCTGTTCGTGTTTTTTCGCGCATGTTCTTTTCTAGGTTTTCACAAATGGTGAAATAGCCGGAGCTTTGTCTATTTTCTTTGCATTGCGAGGCGGCACCTGTTTCGTTGATCTTGGCCCTGATTGTGTAAATTGATGAAATGCAAAGTTAGATCAAGGTCACTTTGTCTGTTAGTGCCTCTACGTTGTCTTACTCCTCTGTGCAGAGAAAATTGGACAAACAGACTCTGCTTGCAACAGGGATAATAACTGTGGACACATGTAGGACAGGAAGAAAAGTAGTACTATTCAACTGAAGAGAGTATGCAAGAAGCAGCAAGAGTACTCTTATAAACTTTGCTGGTTTTATATCCATGCAATGGGTGTACAAAATTCTACCTTCTTAATCATCAGCAGGGAAGCTCGGAGGATCTGTTGTTATGTTTACATTTCATAACTGGAACATAGATTGAATCCAAATGCTTGCTGTCCCCACAGGCATCATAGCAATGTTACTGGGTTCATATGGATCTCATATGTATCAGCCAATTGACACAAACTACAAAGAAGTAAACCCACCTTCCCTCTTGGTTCGCCTTAATCTAGGCACATTCCTTGTCCATATCTTTTGTTTTATTCTTACCTTGATCAGTTGCTGCAGGTGAGAAAGTTGAGTTTCTGCAGTATTTTGAACAGACTTGATTTCTGCAGGTGTGGAACACTGCTGCATTGTATCACATGGTCCATTCTGCAGCCTTGCTTGCAGTTCCCATAACAAAGCATCCGCATGTGGTTAGGTCTCTTAACCTTGCACATGTTTCCTTTTTGTCCTGTCTGATGAAGCCATGAAATCCAAGTTGAGCTCACAGTTTTTGGTGAATGTGCAGTTTGGATTCTTGCTGACATTTGGCATTGTCGTCTTTTCTGGGACGTAAGTTTCAACTCAGTTGTTGATCCTCTACCTTTGTATCTTCATCATTTGATAACTTTTTATGGGGTACAGATGGTTGAGGGTAATGTTGGGGATTCTTGCAGGTGCTACATGGTGGCATACAGTGAGAGTAAAAGGTATGCATTTCCAGCTCCATTTGGAGGGCTTGCGTTTATTGCAGCCTGGGCATCACTCCTCTTCTGAACCTGTTTGTGCACAGCATTGAGTTCAAGTAGGAGGAAAGCAACTTGTACAAGGGATAATACATTATGAAGCAGTTGAACTTATGACTCCTGACTTCTAAGGCTCTATATTTACATGGCACACTCCTGACAGGATTCTCAGTCCTGAATAAGTCACTTTCATAGCAGGGTCTTTAGCCAAAGGTGGCCTTACTGTGCAACTGGATAGGCACATGTTTCTGGGGACTATATTAGTCTTTTTCAGTTTGTGCTCATGGCCTGCTTGAATTTCAATGTAGCTGAATAAGAAATAAACCATATGCTTTGTATGCAATTGTATCAAACATTTGCAGCTGAGAGCAGGAATGCAATATCCTGGATCTTGTCCTACCTAATAGAAAATGTCAAGTTACTTGCTGCAAATCTGATGTCTAGTTGCACATCCCAACTGCAGTGAGAAAGGGTTTTCCCCTTCTTCATTTTGTGCAAAGTTTACATCAACCCTAGTTGGTGTTCGGGTGTAGTTTGATCTAGAATACTTGTATGTATGAGCCTATGAGTCACACAAGAATGTGGGTTTTGGTATCTTTTAACCATATTCTATCATGTATGATTATGTTTATTGCCTGTATCACGTTTCATATGTGGTACACATGCAATATAATTGATCTAGGAGCCAATAATTTATGCTCTGAATTACTTGCTTCCAAAGTTCTGTTTTCTTCTTGTTGTTTTCTTCCCTACCTATTCTTTGGGTTTTTCAATTTGTTGCCTTCTACCCTTCTTGCTTTTATGTTCCTTTTTCTTCTTGGGATGTTTTGGTTTTCTGTTTCTCTTTAGGTTTTGTTGAGCTTGCTGACATCATGGCTGAGTTTTCCTATTATCTCCAGTTTTGTGAGAGAAACTCAGTACATCAGCTGACTGTTGTCATTGCTGGGAATTGATGAAGGTCATAAGGAGGTTACAGTACGTGTTGGTTGCTGTATGAAGGTCCCTATATAAGGGTACAATGGATGCTTTTGTTCAGGCTGATCTTTGGTTTTGTTTTGTGGTCAGTTTGCTCTTTTTTTTATGGTTGGGTTCCTTGTTTCCATGCTCGTTGATTACTTGTTAATTTGTAAGATCTGAAATATCCCAAGCTTGTTATCTAGTCAATTCTCAAATTCTTCCTGGGTTGACTTAAATCATAAGTTATTTTAAGATTCTCAGTACCTGTGAATACATTGATCTACAAACCAATGCTAGTTGTGATTGCAAGATATGCCCTTGCTACCGCAAAGATTTGAAATGTGCAAAGGGTTCTTATTTCAGGTGCTACAAAAGTGCCTGCTTCTTTTTTCCTTGTCTGCCCTTTGCCTGATCCATCATTTTCTCAAACAAGATGGATGATGCCTAGACGCATTTTGGTGCTGCCCATTGTAGATTTTGGGTTTTGTTCACATTTGGGACATTGTGTAGCGTGAAATTTCAAAATTTGAATTCTTTGGGCTCTAAAATTTTCAAAAGTGCAACAATTAAAAAAATAAAATTACGGCCCAATCTGTAAAGGTATTAGAGAATTTAAATTGTTATTTGTTCATATGCTTGGATTTGCCAGTTTTATTTGGCAAGCATGGTGCCCAATATTGCCATGATAAACATAGTTGTCAACTTTGAAATGAAAGCAACCATTAGTTAAGGTTGTCAGTTATTGGATCAAGTATGTTTTCAAGTGAGTATGGTGGTTTTATTAGTCGTGGATTAGGCTAGTTTTGTATTTTTGGATTACTGGAGGATTGTAGGGTCATATGTTGTGCAACATTTGGATCAATATTCACAATAGTGAAAAATGTTGTCAAAAGTTGTTGCAAATGTGGATGAGATTTGAATGGGTTGATTCTATTGGAAAATTTGCATCATCCTACTAGCCCTTTTTTTTGGCTGGCTATTTACAGCCAAAAAGCCATATGTAACAATTAAAATTGCTAAACTCATGTGCATTTTGAGATCTGTGTGGACATTGACCTAGTAAACTCATGCCGTCACATGAAGTAGTGGGGATGTAAGGTTTTAACAGTAGAGAGTAATGGTGAATGATGCAAAGGATTTACAAATTATGGACAACAATCATTAATTGATAAGTAGAGTAATTATGAAACTGACTGCAATTATTTTTCGACAAGTTTTTCTTGTCATACCAATCATATAGATGCTGCAAGTCAAGATTGGGTACTCAATTTTCAAATATAATTTTAATTTAGGGTTTAAATATGTTGATATTGATGGATCAATATAATTGGGAGCAAGATGAATAACATTTGCTTAAGAAAACCACCAAAACAAAATAGGATGGAAATTCGCAACTTACAAATTTGTCACATCTTGGATCCTAAAGATTTTGTGATGGCATTGACTATCTCGCCAAAGAGTTCACTATACTTCAGAAGCTACCTGTAAAATGGAGTGAAATTCATAATTTTAGACCATGAAAAATGACCTTGGGTGTCAATTCAACTCACCTATATGCCTTGTTGGATGCTATGTATTAAAATGGTTGACCCAACAAGACAAAGAAGCACAAGGTTAACTCATGATGCCCAAAGACCAAATGATTAAGCACCCTGAGCCAATTGGCTTGTAAAGAGGAAGAGTGGTTACTCATTTACATGTTAGCAATTGTTAAGTCTTACTCTCCCTTTTTAATTGTCTAATTCTCATGTTGAATTGGCCATTTAGCATGGGTGCCAATGCAACAGACATAATTGGCACACCTTGTCGATTTGTATGTTTGTAAATTGTGTATAGACAGCTGTTAATATGAAGGAGCGGGCAAGGTTTTGCTTATCCTAGTTCTTTGCTTGCCTTGGCCTCTTGTTAATACTTAATTATGACATCTTTCCATTAGGTGGGTGGGATCATGAATTTTTCTAAAACAACAGCTTTTCGTTGTTAAGTTTTACCTGTGCTTGGAGTCTCTCACAAGTCTAAAAGTTATGAGGATTATGAGTTAAATTGTGAATCATCATAAAATGACATTTGTCATTTTGTTATGAAAATATGTGTGAGAGATCTGAGTAAAATTACAAATCACAATAAATTTGAGTTTGATTTTGTGTTTTTTTAAAAAATTCAGAATGTTCATTACATATGAAATGGTCCCAAAGTTCCTAACATTGACTAAATAAAGATTTCCAAAGACAATTGTTACTCTCCAATGGAATGCTGCAGGAAACAAGGCCCTATGTCAGTGGCTTTCCATTAGGTTGGTGGGATCACCACACACTATGTGTAAGTGTGTTGTGTAATTGTGATGACAAGAGCCCAATGGAAAGAGACCCTTATTATTAGTCTGCAACCCGAATTCTAATTTTTTAGAAAAAAAAAAGTTAACCCCAAAATAAGGGCTGAAAAATGTCGTGGACCCAAATTTCAGAAGATTATTATTATTCTCGAAAAACACAAACGATTCCCCCTAGAGGCAATCACGGGTAGGGTGTCTGGGAGCGATGCCATGCACGACCCGTTCCCTGGACGACGGGTCTCGGGCGTCGAGGCCACCGAGAAAGCGAGAGAGAAAGAAAGAGAGAGAAAGGCTTGCGCACTGGCGTAGTGTCTTCTGTCTGTTGTGGCAGGGCGGATTGCTGCGAGGATCAGCCGGATCTATTGAGCTAGGATTGCAGGATTCGCACAGACTCCAGGCTCTCCTTTTTTTTTCCAGCCCCCTCTTCTTCCTACTCTTCTCTGTCTGGAGCACAAATCCTTTTCTGAAACTGTCAAGTGTAGCCGCTGCTTTGTAGTTCTTGGTAGGGTTTGAAACATCGATTGGGTCGAGAAGCGAGATGTTGCGGAATTTTGGGGTTGCGTGGCGAAGGAGGGCTCATGAGTCGATCCAGTTTGAGATTGCAATCTGTTAATCGGCCTTTGTTTTGCACTGGTTGTTGCGGATTTCCATCAAGCGGGGTTTCTTTAGTGGGAGTGTAGAGAGAGGGAGGGCGGAGGAAAAGGAAGAGGAGGGAGGAGGAGATGGGAGCGGTGACATCGTCGGTTGCGGCAAGGTTTGCGTTCTTCCCTCCCACACCGCCTTCTTATCAAGTGATTGAGGATGAAGCAACAGGGAGATTACGGCTTTCGGAAGCAATGCCGCGTGAGAATGTCGATGTTATGAAGCTGGCGACAAAGCGAGGAACCGAGATAGTTGCACTCTACGTGAAATACCCGACGGCTGGTCTTACACTTCTCTATTCCCACGGCAATGCTGCGGACCTCGGCCAGATGCACGAACTGTTTGTTGAACTCAGTGTTCACCTGCGTATCAACGTGCTGGGGTCAGTCGTTTACTCTCTTCTCTGTATTCTTTTTGGAAGATGAGAACATAAGAGTTTATTGCAGTTGTTCAAGCAAATTCTATTGCCATTTGACTGTAAGCACCCAGAATTGAGAACCAGTAGTAAGCTGAAGGGGATGAATCTCCCATCTCTGATTGCAGTCCATGTCATATGTACCTTTTATTTATGGCCATCCCATTTGCCTTCTATAGTTCTTGTCAATTGGGTCATAGTGTTTTGCAATCAACACATTTCATGGCAATTAAGGTAATTACTGTTGTTGCTGTAAACCATCTCCCATTTATTTTGGCCCCTCAGGGATGAGGGATCAGTAAGATACATGTACGTGTTACCTGTGGGGCATCAGCAGGTGTTTTACTGATAGGTACAAACAATGCAAGACATACATAGCATAAGAACAGAAAGAAAGAAAATGAGAGATGGTGGTGAAAGAGCTTTGAGATGGATAGCTAGGTGTCTTTTATTGTCATCCTGCATTGCTGTGGAGTTTTGTGCCACAAATTAGTGTTACCCAATGCTTCCGAATCTTGCTTTGAGGCAGTCAGGTAGCAAAGCCTCTTTCACACTTTACCCATGCTGGATTCTGCTTGCACTTGGTTGCATCACCAGACTGCAATTGAAAAGGAACAGATGATTCTACAGTGATATGAGTAAGTGCTAGTTTGTATTAGCTTCAAAACAACAAAGAGTGCATTGCTGACTGAAACATTGAAGGGGATGTGAAGCTTGCAACATCTGTACTGATAAATTATGCCTCTTTGAAAATTGAATGCCAAGAAAGACAAGTGGGGCCAAGATAGAGTATATGGTGACCAAATTCTGGTTACCTTAGTGCCTGATGGTATCAAACAAACATTAAATTTGTAGTTAAATTTTGGTTGTTTGATAATCTACAGGTACGACTACTCAGGCTATGGAGCATCCACTGGGAAGGTTAGTAAACATGTCCGGTTGTGTGTTTCTTCATGAAGCTCAAGAAAAGCTGGATTGTGTTCATTTTCTTCCTTCCACTCTTCAGAGGGACTCACTCCTTCATGTACAACAGAGAAATGGACAAAGTTCAAGTTGCCATTGGCTTCTTTATTTTCCATCATCTTGCATCTGGTGGAAGTGTCTTACTGAAGTAGGCTGTATGTGCAAGTGCTTTCTATTGTCACCTAATTTGATTCAAGGTTCAAATTGGACAAAAAGTTCGATTGTTTAAACAGTTTTCTTAGAAGATGTCCATTGTTGACATGTGTATGAATGAAAAAATTGCAAAGACTAGGTGGTGTTAGTGCTATTTATGGCAAGGTTCTCCAAACAGCTGAACAAGAGTTTGTGGTAATCTTTGCATCTCGCCAATCATATCTTGTCTTTTCTGTGTGCAAACAAACAGCCAAGTGAGCCAAACACATACGCAGACATAGAAGCAGCTTATGAATGTCTTGAGCGCACCTATGGTGTTCAAGAGGAAAATGTGGTGCTGTATGGACAATCTGTTGGCAGTGGTCCCACCTTGGATTTGGCAACCCGGAAACCTCATCTGCGTGGTGTGGTCTTGCACAGTCCTATCCTGTCAGGTTTACGTGTCATGTACCCTGTGAAGCACACATACTGGTTTGACATTTACAAGGTGAGAATCAGGTCTCAGCATTCTCAATACCACAGAAGCCCAGGCTTTCTTTCCATTAGCTGTCTAGCAGGTACTATGAGGCTCTTGAACTACATCAACTAAGGCTGGTGTCTGGGTTTTGTGCAGAATATTGACAAGATCGGCCTAGTCAAATGCCCTGTCCTGGTGATGCATGTGAGTGCTAGCACTAGCCTTCATTGTTTCATTTTCTGATGAGTGCAGTTGCTCCAATGCTTTGAAGCCTTTCTGTAGGAGGCCTAACTGTGAACACTATTTGGCAATGCATCTTGGAATTCCCCATGGTCTTTTCATGATGCTTGCTATGAGATCCAGGGGATTTTGTTTTGAAAGTGGGGCAACAAAAATTTAATGTGTCTTCATAACCACTTTCAGAGGTAGGAGATTTATGATGATGCAGTCTTCAGATATTGCACTTGCACCTACTGGAATTGGGGAAAACAGCAGAGACTCCCTTGTATATCTTCATGTGATCTAAAGCTGGTATTCATCTGCAGGGTACATCAGATGAAGTGGTAGATTGGTCACATGGAAAGCAATTGCATGAGTTGTCCAAGGAGAAGTATGAGCCATTGTGGTTAAAAGGGGGTGGGCACTGCAACTTGGAGGTTTATCCAGATTATATCAAGCATCTTCGCAAGTATTTGCAAACACTGGAGGAATAGGTAGGTATTGTCAGGAATGGTTCACGGCGAGGATCCATATAGCAAGGAGGACCTTCGGGCTACCATTTAGCTGTTGGCTTGTGTATCTAAAGAGGTTCTCTGTACATATTGTTGTCTTACACTTCAAAGTGCTACACTGAAAGCTGTTCCAGTGTTGAAAGAGACAGATACATGTAGAAATAGTTGGGATGCTCATTAATGGAAAGAGAGCGTGCAGTCTGTTGGATCAGGGGATTGACCTGGTGGGATGCGAGAAGTAGGAGGTGCAATGGAAAGGAGATGAGTATGGGATGAGACAGCTCCCTACTGTCTGGCAAGAGAAACATTTGAGTTAAGACTCACTGAAGGTTGTAGGTGGTTAGGGCCTTTTATATATTTTGCTTATAGCAAGCTTTCACTTGGGGAAGCTCAGAAGGCTCACAAGTGACTCTTGAAATTGCAAGATGTGATGCTTATTTCAGATTGAGAATTGGATAAGTTCTGTAGAAGGGAACTTCTGAGTCTTTTAAGAGCTTTTTATCTGGGATGGATGAAATTGTCCTGGATAAGGCAAATGCTGTACAACCAAGGGGTTTGTGACTACTCTTTGGCCTCTATGGCCCTGCATTTATCAGCTAGGAGAATAAGGTTGGAGAACTAAATGATGTGATCTGTTGACATTCTAAATGCTTCCTGCCTTGCATAATAAGCAGTGATTCACATTTCTATCTCACAATTGTCTTCAAATCTGGCACTGGTGGAACCATTTGTGGGCCAGAGGCCATGCATCTGTGACATTTTCTGTTTGTTTTCAATGTTGTGATAGCCTTGAAGATTGACACTTTTTTTTCCCCTACAAGCTGGAGTATTCAGAATGTGGTATTATATTGCTGCAGCATTGGTGCTTGATGTCTAAGAAAATGTTATGTCTCCCTTGCAGCAAAAGCATGCTTGCCAAACTGTGATTATGAGAAAGTGAACCTTGTCATCACTAACTTCTAATCCTTGCTTTGTCATGCCACAAATTTGCAGACAAGTTGTTGGCAACAATGTGTTCCCCGTTTGCAGCTGCAGATGAGTCTCATATTGAATGTTCTCTACTTACAGATTGCCAAGTTTTGCATCATCATATGCATGAAATTACAAGTTCTTCTGACTTGGCTCCTGCCTTACTTTTGCTTACTGATTCCCAACAAATTTTGTTCTGTAGCTTACAAAGTATGCTGATGAATACTGTCGTACATATGTGTCTATTACAATCTGAGTAATAAAAGGAAACAAAAAGATCTGAATAGGTAGGTCTCTTCTGTTGTGGTTCCATGCCTGGAAGCTTGATCTTCTATAATCAACTTTCTACCTGATGTGTCTGAGCAGCATTAATGTGTGTGAAGCTACATTTTGATCACATCAAAAACCGGAAGTGGTGGCCAGATAAGATGTAATAATCTGCAGGTTATGGATTTCAAACCTGAGAGATCATCAATATTTGCAGGCGTGGATTTAAAAGAAGTTACATTGGATGTCATTGTTGGCGTGGATTTTCACTGGAATTTGTCAAGGCTCTTGTGAATCTGTTGAAAAGAGCTTCAAGAGTGATGTCAAATGCATCTCTTGTGGTCTGATTTGAGTCATATCGTTTGTAGAGTATGTTGGGGATTAGTGCATTGATGGTGCGTTGCATCGTTGCTATGGTAGTAGCAGGAATGCGACTGAGCTCCTCCATAACATCGAGTTCACCATCATGCGCAGCCTGGCCATCCAAGAGTACAGAGAAACTGCTCACATTCATTGGAAGATGCACCGTGTATTGGTCGGAGATCGAGTGGGGATCGAAGATGACAGGTATGCACCCGGATACCATACAATCGAAAATGCCTTTTCTTGTTGGGCTGTCGCCTGGAGGTTGCAAGCAGAAGACGGATTTGAGAAAGGCATGTGTGAGACGTTGTGGGTTTTTCTCGCAGTCAACGATGTCGCAGCGGAGAAGAGTGCACCGGGAAGAGTTCAAGCATTGTTGCATGAGCTTGTTTCGTAGGGAGCCAGAGAAATATTTGTCATTGCGAGGACCACCAACAAAGAGCACAGGGAGGTCCCTTCTGGCATTGTCAAGTATAGTTTGTTGCCATGACACAATCTGGTGATCGGAGTAAGGGTGGAAGGAAGTCGGGTACGGCATAGCTATCTGATCATCTCTCCACCAAAATCTGTCAACCACGACTTTCGTGACATTCTCCAACTCCGTCAAGGAGAGAAGACAATTCCCCCACTGATCTTCGAACTCTTTTCTCCCATGATCCTGGGCAATTCTCCCTATCAGCAACAGGTGGTTTTTGCCTCCTGTGCGTGCCCAGTGTGGATTGTTTTGCAACCATCCGACCAGTCGCTGGCTCAATCGATCTCTAGCAGACATGGTCGTGTCCAGCATGTTTTGGCCGAAATCTAGAGCACTATAGAACGGGATGTAACTGAAAACAGCCTTCTCAGGGTCGTCGGTAAGACAAGGATAGCGTTTCAATCTCTCATGGTACACAATGTCAAGACTGTACTGATTAGATTTGTACCAAGCATCGTAAGGTAGCAAGAGATTGGAGAGGGAGTCGTTGGAGTCGAGAATGAATTGCTTACCCAATCCCATGTTGGACAAATCTTCACACAGCCGGATCCACGCAGGATTTCCAGTGCACTCCTCTGCAATCTTCTGGTTGAATTGGGGGGGAAGATCGTACATGTAGATGTATCTACCCGCACAGTCTGGATCTTCTTCTGACTGTTGCTTTTGGGTGGTTCCGATCATGGGCAGAGGAGCTGCAGCACCAGCTTCTTTGGCACCATCATCCATGGTTGGCTGCCGCCGCTGCTGCTGCTGAACAACAAAATTTTCAGCTGCTGAGTCTCCACAGTTGAAGAACAACGAGTGCATGTTCTGTAGACCCATGAATCCCAAGAAGAAGAAGACGAAGAGAGCAAGACTTGCTGTCGAGAGCTTCCTAGTACCATGACATTTCTGCAAATTGCTGCTCACCATTGGCAGCAAATTCACAAAGCTACCGCTGTGATCCTGCATGCTTACATACAACTACGACTAATCCCCGTCTATCTAACTTGTGGTGAACTAAAAAACAATTCTACAAGCTTGTTTGCAGCGGGGTATTCGAGTGAGGAGGGATTCAGAGACTACAAAAAAAAGGAGGTCGAGGTCATATACAAGCTACCGATGGGCGGAACTCTTCTCAGAACTGCAGAAGGTTCGAAATCATGAATCCGCCGATCAATATCAGAACCCGATCATCAGCACCCAAAGACAGCTGAGAACTCTTGGATCAAAAGTCAATCTCTCTCTCCACTCTGGAGCTCTGAGCAGCTGCTGCTGCTGCTAAAACCATGCACGACAAGCAAAGCATTGGTGAGCAAGCGCAACAAGTTAATGAATCGTGCAGCAGCAACAGACTCAGCTTTTGCCGAAGCGAATGATTAAATCCTTATAAAACTAACCCAATACTAATAATGCAATGCAGCCGCCTCTAGAATAGGATGTTGATTCTCTGCAACACATGAAGGATTTTGAGGACCCATTCTCCACATTTCTCAGGCATCTTAATTATTAGATTGCATAAGAAAGCCTTCTTGGAAAACGTGCCAAATTTAACATAAATCCTTGGCTTTTAAGAAAAACCACAGCTCTAATAATTTTGCCCTCAAAACATCCTTTACTTTATGGTCGGCAAGGCACCAGCCCTTAGGGCACATTCTGCACCCTAGCTAGCCTCTAGGGCAAGGCCATTAGGCCAAGACCTATAGGCAAATTAGGCTTCCTAATGCACCCCTGAGGGTACAATATGCACCAGTTCTTGCAATCCTACAATCCTTGCTCTGGTTTTGGCTTTTGATCATTCCAGCCAGGGGGTATAGGTGAGAAAATTAGGGTTTCCCCCAACAAAAAGTATGGAAGGATTTTTTATTTGAATTTGTGGAAGGTCCAATTCACAAGAGCATCTTCAGCGTGGGGAGGTGCTTTCTGACACATATATCCCACCTAACCTCCATACCAACCCCATTTTGCAAATCCCATTTTCTGGGTCTTCTCACTACCATAGCTCTTGTATAGCTATGATTTTTCCACAACGCCCCCATTGTGCAGCTATTCAGAAATTGCTTGAAAATAGGTAACTGATTTCAATGGGTTCTTCTTATTGTCAGATTTTGATTTCTTCTGTTTAATAGATACTAGACACTGATGGTAATTTCTTGAATTTCTTTAAAGCCAAATTTATGTATAATTTGGCTCCATCTTGATATGGATGATCATCACTTGGAAGCAGTGTTTTTTCTTGTTTTTGGGGGGCAAATTCTTGCACCAACATGACCAAAAACAAAATCAGGTGTCTAGTGTGCAAAGGGAATTTTATTTGTTTAAATGGGCAAAAATCACCATAAATTTGAGAGAAAAATAAGCCAGAGTTGCCATATTTAGACAACGAGTTTCTGTTGGTGGCCAGAACAAAGCAGGATCCTAAAATAATTTTACTTTGCTCGTTGACCTCTAGCCAAATTTGGCTTGTTCCTTTTTGTGAATGATCCACCAGTCTATGTACCTGACAAAATTTGGGAAAAACCCAATTTCCAAAACTCTGCTTGGAAGAAGAAGTTCAGCCACATCACAAAATTTCACTTAAAGAAAGCAAAACAAACAAAAACCCCGCATTATTGTTGCTTGGAATCCTTGGACTTTGAATTCCCAGAGTGACACTTGCTTCGAGAGACTTGGACTTTGGGAACATGCATAGGAGTCTGGGAGTGGGTGTGGGGTGCGGGTGCCAGTTAAAAACTCAGGTGACACCCTAACTGGGACCCCTGAGGAGACCTCAACAAACAAACAAACAAACAAACAAAACCAAAAGCAGCTGCTGGTGGAAAGTTGTGTTTGTTGTGGGTACAGAATCATGATATTATCTTGTCCTTGTCCTAAGTTCTCACAAGCATTAAACTCATTCACAAAATGCTCCCACTAAAACCGAGTACTGTAGTAACTTGGCCAGTTCAACACATGTTTGTTGAATAATTAATTAATTTTGAGCATTCCATTTGAACAAATCATGTATTCTCAAATATGGCCACCGTGAACCAGCACCCACTAGCACACCATCCACTGGATGCCTCATATAACTCAGTTGTGGATGAACCTCAACTGAGTTAGTATATGGTTTCACCTTGGTAACCAGTTCTAGGTGAGAAAGGGGAGAACTTTGGGCCCAACATATGGGATAAATGTGTTGTGCTATTGGGAATTTTTGGGGGAACACATTGAGAACTTGGGGAACTCTTTAGAAACACATTAAGAACAAAAAAAAAATCATCAAATATTCCCTCTCTCCCCCTACCACCCCCAAAAACCAAAAGGAAAAAAAATTGGGCCCTTCTCTCTCTATGTTTGAGCCTTCTCATTGGCTGCATGAAACTTATATTTTAAAAATTGTTTGTCAACATTTTTCAGGTGGGCTAATGGAAAGCATGGGAAGTATGGTTGAATCCAGCCCCAACAATCCACCTTGCAAAAGTGTCTGACATTCTGAATTTCTCTTTTGATAAATTAATAATTCATATATGTTTATTTATTTTTATTTATTTTTGCATTTGATCCCTCACTTTGAGGAATGTTCTATCAGGTGCTACCGGAGCTTCAAGTTGAGTTTTTTAGTACTTAGAGGAACATTTCCTATTTGTATCGTTGCTAGTTTTGAACCAGTGTTGGTCTGGTATCTACTTTTTAAACTACCAGCCTACATGACTTCCCGAAACCATCTTGCATCAGTTTTGGGAATACAATCAAGCTAAGAGAGGCTGGGAATGGGCTTTGCCAAGTCATTAAACTCCCTCCAGCAACACCTAAACATGTCCAAGCTCACCTTAAATTTTAACTGGGAACGTAGCAATTTTTTTCCCAGAGCATCCCAAAATAGGTTTAGGAAAACTGTGGTTGCTCACTAGAGGGTGAATGTTCTGGGCTAATTGGATTGAACATAATGATATGGCCTTTTAATCAGGAGAATTGGCATGAGAATGGCTCAAATGGGTGCTTTGGCAAGGTCTCACTAACCATGCTAAGCTGGCCTGGAGATTACTTTGGGTAAAATTAAGCTTTTCTCCTCAGGTTACAACTGAGTACAGGCTGAAGCTAAAAGCTATCAGCCTAGTCTTGGCAAGGTGGGTAGACACCAATATTGGCCAGATATAGCTAAGTGTGCTGGTTATCAACATGCAAATGCCCAGTTAGTAACTATTCATATCCAGATTATGCTTATTGAGGATTTGAGGTTTAATCTTCGATCTTTGAACGTTCATGATGTTTAAGGTATGAGGTGTGAGCTCTAAGTCTAAGTGTTTGAAGTTTAAACGTCTAAGATCTGAGGTGTGAGTTCTAAGTTTAAGTGTTTAAGATCTAAGGTCTAAGCATTGCAGGTTTAGGCGTTTGAAGTATGAAGTTTAAATGTCATAGATTTAAACATTTGAGGTATAAACATTTAAAATGTGAGGTTTCAGCTTTGAGTATTTGAGGTTCAAAGTTTAAACATTTAAGGTCTAAGGTTTAAATGTTTGAGTGTTTGAGGTTTGAGGTATGTCTAAAGATTTGAATGTCAGGTTGTCAATTTGATTGGTTTGGTTTTGACAGAACATGGAAAAGAAGAAAAAAGAAGAGAAGGGAACATGTTGGAATTGGAAACTCCAAACATTGGAGTTTGAAACTCAAAACCTTCAACTCAACTCTTTGGTAGTTGTAATCTTTCAAAATTCACAGCTTAACACTATAGTGTTCAAATGTTGGCCCTTTTGTGATAGATAAAAAGGTTTTGAAATCTTTTTTATATTTTTTGCACAAATTTTCATGCTTTGTGATTTTGTGCAAGAAAGGGAAATTGGAAAAAAATTATCATTTGTAACTATATTTTAGTTGTAAAGGAGATTTGCTATTGAAAATTGTTTAATTGCATTAGACAAGTTGCAAGTGTGGATGAAATCAATGGTTAATCAATACTTCACCATCTGTATGCTATTATATGCCATTTGTATATTATCATAAAAATCAACAACTTACATAATGAAATGTGACAAATGAAAATGGTATTCAATTTTAATTTAAAGAATAGATAGTGGATATTCATTGTTTATTTTAGATGGTGTTAAATTGTGACATATGGCATAACATAAATATGCCATGTGGCATATTTTGAAATCTGGCCAAAATTCATCTAAATCAATATTTAGGTAGGTAGGTAGGTAGGTGTCGGCAAGGAAGTAAGTAGATAGGTCAAACTAGGTTAAGAGCCTTTGATCTGTTCATCCCAATTGACATGTGTTTTTTATATGAAAGTGTAAAACAAAGCCTCCTCATTATATACTTCTTAAAATCAAAGAGCTAGAAGACAAAACGTATTGGATAAAATTTGAAGTTGGAATTTAGTTATAAACTAGGTTGCAATTTAAAAGTTTATTTCATATCATTTGTCCTCCTTTTGAGTTTTGTAAATTATATAACTAGGTAGATAAATAATTAACCATTTATTTAACTAATCAACTAATTATTAACTAATAATTTATAAAAATCAGTTAACTAATTCATTTAGTTATAAATTTTCATTAAATATTTAAATATATATTAAGTATTAAGTATTAGGTATTAATATAATAAATTAATCATCAATTTTTAATAAATAGGTAGTTTACATTAGGTAAGTAGGTAACTTAAGCTAGATATGTAAGTAAACATAAGTATATAGGTAGTTAATTTGCCTAAATTCAAAATAAATATAACTTTGTAAATATAACATACCCCCATTATACCCTTAATAAAACTTAGCAAAATTACACATACTTTTCATAAGTTTTTAGTATAGTTATGTATACCACTAGGGGCTCTATTGACACTTTAGTGGTGCAACTAAGTTTGGTTCCATTTGCAATTAATGGGACATATGGGCATGACCATGGATGAAAACAATCTTAAAATGTAAGATGAAAAAATTATTAATCACAAATGTAGTTGCAGCATAGTTGCAAGAATGATTAATGGTGCAATATAGTTGTAAAAAAATTTAAAGCTAAATGCAATTAACAATAAGTTGTGAAAATGGGAGATTTCTTCTAATGATACAACTTATCAAAGTTGCATTTATTGTTTATAGGTTATTTTTCATTTCCTTGTAGGTTGGACTTGAAGGTTGTTGAATTTAGCAGTTTGTTAATTATATGTGTAATATGCACATTTCATATGCCATGGTTATAAAAGATGATTATGTTGTTGTTGAGAATGTTGGCAGGGTTGATGGATCATTTATATGTGAAGATGTGATCCCAAACACTCCATTTTAAAACATGGAAAATGTGCACTTGTAAATTGAGAATTTGCCAGCAAATGAAGTATTATAGCTTATAGTTATAGAAATTCAAATTGTATTTTGGAAACCACACCACTAAAATTCCATTTGTTGGGGCTTTTTAAACTATGAATAATGATTTGCTTGTGGATCTTGAAAATTTGTAAATGTTGCAATGTATTATTTCCAAATTGAAAAAAACAACATAGGTAATATTTTTGTCCCAAGGTTTTATTTTGAAAGAAAAACTTGATCAACTATAATAATGTTAATGGGATTCCCAAGAAAAAATGTGTTGATTCTACACATCCCAGGTTGTTTATTCAAAGAAAATCATAGCTTGCAAAAAAGGCAATAGTGGGTGATGGAGATCATGTGTGGCAATGAAAGAAGAAAAAGATAGGCCTTCCAGATCTATTATCAGCATTTATTTTGGGTCCACAAACCCTTACAAAAAGATAAATGAAGCAAAACGAATGTTTATTAAAATTTTCATACTCTAAATTTGAACATTTTCCACCCCAAAAGTTTTTGGCTAAGAAGGTTAGTTTTATGCCAATGTCCTTGGGTTTGATTTCCTTCTGAGATTTTTCTTGTGGATGAAGTGCTTTTTACAATGGTAAAAAAAACTTTGGATTTGCATGTATTTCCAAAATTACATCTACAACCATTGTTCCCTATAGTTTTGACCTTTGGATATTTAGGGGTAGTTTGGACATTTTTGCCATGGTGATAATTTTTTAAATGAATCTTAGACCCCTATGCATGTTACTATGAGTTTATTTGAAGTGCATGAAACTAGGAGTTAGACTATTCAACTTGAATCATTATTTTCAAAGTTTTGATTGATGCATTATGTGATTGCATTTAAGAAAAATGACAGCAAAATTTTGATAGCCATGGTGCTTGCATTACACTCCATCATTAATTGTGAACCTTTGAAACTTATCAAGGTTTATGAAGGTATGTGTTTCGAGCATATATGCTACTAATGATGACAAGGTCTCTAAAAGTTTAATGTAAGTTAGTGTGAAGGATGCACATACTTTTTTATAGAAAATAATTACACATACAAAGAAATCTAGGAAAGGTAGGCAAAAACGGAAAAAGGCTTGCACATCAAACCCTAAACCTTACTATTGAAACATGCACATGTATTAGTCATGATGATGAACTTGAAGATGGAGGTAACATGTTTGGGGTTGGAACATCCTTTGAGTCTTTTCAAGTACTTGTCACTAGAAAATTATTCTTGTTGAAAAGGTTATCCATACCCTCTACTACATGTGAAAATCCTTTTATTTGGTGGCATAACCACAAAGGCCAATTTCTAGATGTGGCATTTTTAGCCAAACAAATTCTTGGCATTCTAAGGTCACAAATTGAAATCAAAAGGGTGTTTAATCTTACTGGAATATTGACAACTTTAGGGTGAAAGCACATTATGGTGGTCAAAGATTGTTGTCACAAAAACTACTTTTTGAAATTATGTGTTTTTGAACTTCTACCAAGCTAATATTAAAAGGTTTTTTTGCAAATGGCACTTGGAAAAGGTAGTTCAAAGCCCAAAGAATAAGGTTGTAAAAAAAATAATCACACTTTGAAATTGACATTAAACAATTAAAAAATATATTAATGAGAAATGGTATTCGTCATGATATATTACAAACTGCAAAATATTTCAAAACCCATTCAAACAATTACCAAACTTGATGAAATACAAAGTCATATATTACATATGATTTCATTGTCCCATTTCAATTATATATGGAGAGTTCCATTGATATGATTCAATAAAAACATTTGGATGAGATTTTTCATTCGAACAAGTGCTTTCACCCTTTGTGACAATGTTTTTTACAAGTGAAAAACTTGGACATGATCATCACAATTGTCAAAATTTGGCTTGATGGTCTGCATGTGAATTGTATGCCAAATAAAAATATAAAAGGTCACCTATAAATGGAATCTCTTTTCAATTGTTAGAAGGTTATTGATTTTTAAATTTGGAAAACCATGGATGCATATGAAAACGAGTTCTTTGATTGTTTTAGAACCATGATCATCAATCTTAAAAATCGCCCTAAAAACCACAACTTAATGGGTGTCATTTCTAATAACCACCCAACATTGGTTTCATATGAATGTAAACCCTCACTCGTACTAGTGGGTTGGGGGAGGTTGCAAATGTTACACCTCCACCAATTCAACTTTGATTGAACAACTAAAGATTGAAAATAATATGAAGAGATTGATGTTGATTTATAAAAGAAAATGACAATCCAGACACAAAGCTTGGAGAAAAAGAAGATACTCAAAGGTTTTTAAATTATAAATAGGTACCAAAAAAAAATTACACTAAAGGGTTGACATCCTTTCACCAAAGGTGTGTCTCTTCCTACAATCATGTTAGTTGATGGATAGTCACAACCTTATAATTTTGGACAGTATGTCTTTGTTCTCAAGTTCTATATTATATTATATAATACTCCAACACTCTTATGCTTAATGTTGAACCTAAGCTTACTAATTATGAGCTCCCACTTTTTTTAAGCCTAATAACTTTCTACAAGTTGTATGTTTAAATTTTCTTAAACTTTTTGTGAAGAAGTCAACAACTATGATTTCACACAATTCAATATTATTGGGTTGGTTTGATCTTCACCAAGATCTTTAAGTAAATTTCGAAACCATATAACATGAGATGTATTTAATTTCAGTATTAGAAAGTGTAATGCTATTTTTCCTTTTATTTTTTTAGCTAATAGCTCTTCTTTTTGGTATGAAGCAATATCCAAAAGTTGATTTTTTGGACTCCAAGTTTCTTGCCCAATTAGCATTATAAAGCCCAATTAATTCCAAACTATTGTTAGGGCCACCATAAAATATCCCAGGTGTAGATGTCCCTCTTAAACACTTGAATATTTTTTTGACATATGTCCAGTCACTGTGATGAGGGTTGGAAACATGCCTTGAAACTTGTCCCATAACAAACAATATGTCCAGCCTTATGCAAACCATCACATGCATCAAACATCCAACCACTCCTTGAAAAGATGTCGCAACCCTACTTTGGCCAAGTGTGGGGGTGAAGCCCAACACTTGGAAAAAGTGGGGATTTGGAGTCCTCCGGGACTCTCGAATGTTTAGAGCTCAACAGCAAGGGAAAAAACACCTTGCATTGAGGTGTTCTTGATGTCGTTGAAAAGGTCTTGAAACGTAGATATTGAAAATGCCCTCGCATTTTCGATCTGGACATCTGTAGCCCAAGTTATGGGCAAAAGAAGGGCCGGGAGTCAAACTGGCAGTTTGACTCCTGACCACTAAAAGTCAAGAATCGACCAGCTCTTGATGTTTGATTCAGGAGTGCAATATGTCGTTGAAAAGATCTCAACGAGGGCTACAACTTCGGTTTAGACCTTGTTGCGATCAGAGGTCAGGGTGAGGAGCTATGACCTCTCAAAGTTCTGGAAGTCCAAAACCGGGACACTTGGTTGGATTTCGGGACTCCAACTTGGGAGTCCCGGGAAAAAGAGCCATTTGGGTGTAGCCTTAGCAGGGCGTCGCAGAGTATACTATATGGGGGATGGTGGTGGCATCCCCCGAGTCCGGGTCGTGGTGAGTCTTGTGGTCCAAAGTGCCTATGGCTTGTCCCAACACCAAAGGGTGTCCCGGAAAGTGAACTAACGAGTAGGGTGGTTTGTTTTGATGCAGATCCAAGCTTGATCAACTAATACCTCTTCCTAATCTAATCCCTGGGCTCCCAACTCGACCTTCTACCCCTTTCTAGAGTTGGAAGCCAGGAGCGTGCCTCCAAATCTCAACTTTCACAACTTGATTTTGGGAAACCCTCAAGTTGGTTTCACCCCGTGACTTGGGAGCGCGTCAAAAGAGATATTTTGCATGTCTTCTTCTTTTTTAGTGTTAATGGGCTTTTGTTTAAATATTGGTTTTATTAGTTATATTGATAGGGGTAGCAATATATTTGCAATTTTCCATATTAAATTGTTTTAAAATATGTTCTATGTATTTTTATTAACATATGTAAATTTTCTTGACTTCTTATTTATAGTTATTTGGATTCACAAAATGTATGCTGATACATTCATATTTATCATATTAAATTCAGTTTTTAGTTGTCCTTTGTAGTAAATAATAAACCAATAGGGCCATTGGTGATTAAGTTAGTATCATCTATATATAGAGTTAAAACTATAAACTTTTCTCCCAAAGTTTTTATGTAGATATTAGGATCAGCTCCATTATTCTTAAACCCACATGATCCTAAGTAATCATTAATTCTCTTGTACCATTCACAAGAGCTTTGTTTAAGACCATAAATTGTCTTATGTAGTTTATAAACTAAGTTTTTTGTATTTGGATTTATATATTTTTCAAGTGGAAACATATATATATATATATATAAGAAGCACTTTTAACATCCATATGATGGATGGTTAACTTTTTAGTAGCAACCCAAATTAGTAGGACTATAAAAGATATAATGTTTATGACAAGAGAAAATGTATCATTATAATCTAGTCCCTCTATTTGTGAATACCCCTTTACAACAAGCATGGCCTTGAATCTACCAACTTGACCATTTGAATTCAAATTTATTTTGTAAACCCACTTGTAACCTACCATATTTTGGTTTGTAAGCAATTTAGTTTGTGACCAAATATCATTTGTATTAAGGATTGGTATTCTTCATCCATTATTAGTTTCCATTTATTAGCATCTTCATTTGCCAAAACTTCTTTGAAAGTTGTGGGTTCAGATTAGTGAGGACACCCATGTTCGACAAAATCAAGAAAATCAATGAACCTTTGTGTTGGCCGCCTTTCTCTAATTGAGCATCAAAGGAAGGGCTGTAACGCGAAATTAGGTCGCCATATCCTGTGAACATTGCATGATCCTGGAAACTGAGTTTCTGCTTTGTTGAGCCACTTGCTTTTGTGGCAGCTGCCTTTCCATTAATGCGGCATGGGAGTGCATGGGAGCTTGGTTGGATGTGTGTGGGATGTTGTACAGGGAAATTCAATTGACGGTTGCTACTGAATGGGCATGGAGGTCGATTGACGGCAACGAATTATGAGTGGTGGAACTGCCATTATGGGCAGAGTCGGTTTGGAGCTGTAAAGGAGGAATGGACGGTGGGTGATGTGGAGAAAGATCAAGAGGATAATTTTGGGGCGATATGATCAGAGAAAAAGAGAAGAGAAGAGAGTAGAAAAGAAGTGGAGTAGAACAGAATCGGCAGATAGGAGGAGAATTGGAGGGGTTGAGGTTAGAGATCTAGGAAGGACAGAGTAAAGGGATGTTCGGTTGGTTGCTGGAGAGCTTGGTAGAGTGCTAGAATTTTCCGCTGCGCCTTGTATTTAGCCAAGCGACTGATGTAGAAGAATTTGAGAGAGAGAGAGAGAGAGAGAGAGAGAGAGAGAGAGAGAGAGAGAGATGAGTAGACAGCACTGAGAATCTGACGTTTCGTGAACATTTTTGATGAAGATGAAGCTTGTGCTCTCGGGCAATGCACATAGTTTAGAATGAAAAGAATTTCTTTGGCTGGAAATTGTGTGAGTGGGAAAGTGTCATGCCCGTACATGGCCTCATACATGATGGCCAGTTACGGGCATGCCCATGTGTGCTTTTAGGGTTAATGCACAGTCTTAGGCGACTGTACGCCATTAGGTACTTAGGGTTTCAGTTGTTGGCGACGGTATAAAAAGTCCAACCCTTTCTTTCTCTTCTTAGTCTTTCTAGAATTTCTTTGCCAGGAGTTTCCTCCATCATAAGCTAGGATTTCTAGATGCTCACGGTGGCCATTGCACGACCACCGTCTACATATATTTCCTTTCTTTCTTTCTTTGCATTTCAATATATATGAGAATTTCATCTCAGCTTCCCCGTGCATTGTATATATGTGTGTGTGTGCATGCATTTCTTTTTAGTTGATTAGCTTATACCTTTGACTGACTTTAGTCTTTTTGTTTAGTATAATTTACTGCGTATTTACATCCTTACGACATCGTACGTCACGACACTACACGTCACGACAATAACCTGGTCCATTTGAGCAGCAATAGAAGAAGGTGGAATGGGATGTCTCCCAAAAAGTAAAAAGTAAGGAGAGAAATGAGATAAAGAGGCGTGTATGGACATCCTGTAACCCATGGCGATGTATGGGAGGGCCAAGTCCCAATCCTCTTTGTTCTTAGTGAGGTAAATCTTCTGAAGTCCTTTCTTGCATGTTAGAACCATCTTTTCTGCAAGGCCATCAGTTTGGGGATGATCTCTTGAGGTTCGACGATGGTCAATGAGAGCATGGTCAAGTAGGTCTTGGAATTCTCCCCTGAATTCTGATCCTTGATCAGTAAGGCACTCAGCACAAGCCCCAAACCTACTTAGAACCTGTTGTAAGAAGGCTTGGCTAGTGCTGTGTGATGACTTGTCCGGTAGCGCAACAAGCTCAATCCACTTTGAAAAATGTTCAATCATAATCATGATGTAAACAATATTCCTGGAGGTTTGTGGTAACTCTCCAGCTAAATCACATGACCAACGATAGAACATGCCCTGAATAGGGAGTGGAGAAAGCGTGAGCTGTCAAGAGGAGAAAGAAGTTCTCACTCTATCACATTGTTCACACCTAGCAATGATGTCTTGGACTTGAACATACATACCTCTCCAATGGTAATGAGGAGCGAGAAGGCTATAAGTACGCTTAACTCCAAAGTGTCCAAGCTCCAAGTGTACTTTTTGAATAAGACCAGGTCGTTCATGGGGTGGTGGAACCACTCTGTCGCCTTGTGGTAAGCATCGGACGAGGTGATTGTCCCTCCATGAATAGCGCTTAGACCGTTGTTGTATGCGATCTCGCTGACTTGATGTAACTTGGAGAGGGTATTCCCCATGTTGAAGAAACCTTAAAGTGTCCAAGTCCTCCCATATATCGAGAATGGGATGCTCAACCAGGTTACATTGCAGTAGTGCAAGATAACTAGATGCCTCAGATACAGGTACTGCTGGAATCTGGTCAAAATCTTGCCTGGCTTCTACAAAATCTTCAGAGGTAGTGAGGGGTCTTCGTGACATGGTATTCGCATTCTGATGTGTAATACCAGGTCGGCGAATAACCTTGAACTCATATTCTTGAAGTATAAGCGCCCAACGAGCTAACTTACCAGTAAGTTTATCATTGGTCATCAACCACTTGATAGGCTGGTGGTCGGTACATAAAGTGAAATTGGTGCCATAAAGATAGGGCCTGAAATGTATGACAGCCCATACAACAGCAAGGCACTCCCTCTCGTATGAGGAGTAGTTGCTATCAGCCTTGTTGTTGCTTCGAGATGCATAGGCGATAACATATTCCTTGCCTTCCTCATCAAGTTGGCCAAGAATAGCTCCAATACCAAGAGCACTCCAGTAAGTGTGTAAAATGAAAACCTTGTTGAAATCAGGTCTTCTCAGAATGGGGAACTCTGAAAGCTTTTCCTTGAGTGTGTTGAAAGCTTCCTGAGCTTCATCACTCCATGTCCAAGCAACATCCTTCTTCAACAATGCATAGAGAGGATGAGCAATAGTACTAAAGTCTTGGACATAAATTCTATAGTAATTACATAGTCCGATGAAACTCCTCAAAGTGTGAACATCAGTAGGATTGGGCATCTCCAAAATGGCTACTACTTTGGCCCAATGAGCCATAATACCATTTGGTAGGATTCTGTGTCCAAGATAGACCACTGAGGTGACAGCAAACTCACACTTCTTAGGATGGATCTTCATGTTGACTTCGTGGAGCCTCTTGAACAACTGCTCAAGATGAGCCACATGCTGCAGGAGTCCTTTGCTATGCACTAGGACGTCATCTATGTAACACTTCAGGAAATCTGCCCCTTCAAGAACCTGGTCCATGACTCGTTGAAAGAAGACAGGTCCATTCTTCAATCCAAAAGGCATCACAAGCCATTCCCATAGCTTGTTGCTTCCATGGAATGCTGTTTTCTTGCGATCCTTCGCAGCGAGCACAATCTGGTTGAAACCTTGCCTTAGATCCACAATTGTGAAGATGTTTGAATCTCCAATGCTATCAAACAATTCTTCAGGGATGGGCATGGGGTACCTATCCTGAGGTGTAACTAGGTTCAAATGCCTATAATCCCCGCACATCCTTTTCTTAGTCCATAATCCAGCTGAATCTTTTTTTGCTAGCATTACTGTAGCAGCTGCGAAATCAGAACATGATGGCTGAATGAGACCAGCCTCATGGAGCTCCTTGCATCTTTCATCTACCAATTCCCATTCATGTTTGCTCAACCTATGCCTTCTTCGATAGACAAGTGTCTCATCTGTAAAGTCTATAGAGAATTGCATGGTCTTGCACCTACCTAAGTCTTTCATTGAGAATGCAAACACATTTTCATACTTAATTAGCAAGTTTGTGACTTGGTCTTCTCCTTCTTGGTGAGCTGGTTCCCCATAATGAAAGGGTAGTTGGAGACACCTGGAATGGAGTTGGAAAGTGTGTTTGAAGAACCTGGTGTATTGGGTTCTCCATTATCCAATTGCGTAGATTCGTAGAGGGTTGTAATTGTTTCTCCAGAAGTTGATGTACCTCCAGGTGTATTGGACATAACTTGAGTCAAATTACATGGTACCTCCTCCCCCCCAACATCGAGAATGAAATGTAGAGTGTTGAAAATAGGCAAGTGTACTTGGTCGGGGTGCCATGTGGATGCATCGCTGGAACTGTAAGTTGATTGAATCAGTGTTGGTGTTGTGTACATTTGAAAGAGTACACAAGTTACCAACAACCAGGTAAGGGAGTTTAGGTCCATGCCTCTCCCTAGTAGAGCATTACGCTCCAATCTAGTCACCTTAGTGTGACTAGTAGTGCCAACTTGGAACCCCATAGTCCTTTCTTTTTCTTCTGGGCTTGGTTCATCCCAAGTGGCTGAAGCATGACGATACACCAGGCCTGGTCCATCCCCTTGAAAAGCATGCGCTCTTGGGAAGGAAACAAAGGTGGGCCAAGCACCTCTTGGTTTTCCTATTGTGTTCGCTAGAAACCAAGGAGGTTTTTCTTGCCTTGTAACTGGTTGGCAAGAACTTTGATCATCCAATATGTGAGAAACCTGTAAGTTGGGGTCTCTGATAGTGTATTTCAGAGCTAATTGCAGAATTGAAAGTGGTGCCAAGTTGGTCCACCAATTGCGCAGCCGGTGCGCATAGGAACCGCATTGTGCTGCATCAAGTAGGAGCGGCTCTCCAAGGTAATGCTTGACCAGTGTGTAGTGTTCCTGGACTTTCTCCCTTTGATCAAGCTGAGAAGGAGTGTTCTCAATTACATAGCCAAGTGTAGGAGAAATGGATTGAGCCCAGGTGATCAGTCGTATCATGTCCGTGAAAAGACCAGATCTTGTGTCACTCAAGCCTTCTCCAAATCTAGCTACTGAAAATCCTTAACACTCCCAACCTGAAATGATGAGGTCGACAGGGCCAAGTAATTCCATATGCTTCTTCTGAATTAGTTGTATGTCAGAAGGCAAAAATGTGAAACTAGCCTTCCATGCAGTGGTTGCAAATTGTTGTGGAAATCTTGTTGTGAACTCCTTCATTCTTGATGCCGCCACTTGCCTTGCAATAGGATCAATGTCTACGTAGAAATACCTCCGAACCACCATCCCTGACTGCAGTAGGGCTTCGAAACCTGTACCAATACTACCAAAGAGCTCTAGTAATGTAATCCCTTCCTTAGGTGGTGTCCAGGTGACTGGCTGACGAAGTAATGGCTTAATTGGTTTGCCATGGCTCTCCATGCTTTCAAAACTAGACAAAGCTTTGACCAAAGGCTGGTGGGCTACCTTGAACCTTTGTAAAACCTCTTGTCCATGTTGAATGTCTGTAGGAACCACCCTCAAGCTTTCAGTAGCTTGAGCGTAAGCTATCTCCTCCTCATCTCCTTCTATCCATTCGTGGCTAGCTTGTTGGATGTAGGAAATGGTGTGTGCTTCCTTGAGCATACAATGGTGAGCCATAGGACTATGGTTCCCATGCAAATCAAGGGGTATGTATCCCAAGTGGTGGCCATCGGTCTCCCAATCCACTCGGTAGTATGCATGTTCAAACCAGTTGTCAATTGTGAAACCTGGTGGAAACAGGGCCTCTTGCCCAATGAGCACATCATAATTGGTGGCATTGGTGACTAAACATCTGACCTGTAAGCAAAGCTCCTGATCTGTACCTTCATTGAACTTAAGTGTAATCAAATCTGAACTTTCCCCAAGTACCTCCTCTACGCTCCCACTAGCAGTGCGAATCTGCCACATAGATTTCCGTAGATTGGAGTCAAGCATGCCCATCTTCTTGGCGAATTGAATTCCAAGAATCATTGGTTGGGCACCTGTGTCAAGAAGTACCACTCTGGGTGTATGTCCTCCCACTTGGATTACTGGCCTGGTATTGTCGACAATGGCAACTCCAGTGGCAATGGAAGTTCTCTCACTAGGCACCACCTTCGGAAATGAATGAGAGACTTTGTGGAGAGAATGGCTATCCACAACACCTTTGCTAAGTAACAAATCCACAAGGGAGGTGTTCTAAACTCCTTTCTGATATGTGAATGTAGAATCAGAGGTAGGAAAACCCACTAGTTTAGCCATGCTAGAAGTAGTGACCAGATTACGAACGCCATCTGCAACACGTGAGCCAATCGAATGTCTCTCCAAGGTGTTGGATGGAATCTCTGTAGCATGTGGTTCAGGGATTGGTAAAGGACCTGATGTAGTGTTCAAGGTATCCTCTAAGATTGCAATTATGTCCTTGGTGCTTAGCTTCAAATCTTGAAAACTAAACAATGGTGTATTCACAAGCTTTTGTGCCACTTCATGTATTTGAAGTTGACATTCCATAAGCTGATCAATGGAAAATTGTGTGTTTTCCTGATGTACATGTACTCCTCGGACACGAGAATTTGATGCCCTAACAGCTTGTGGTGTAGTAGTCTCCTCCCCCCTCGCCAATAAGGTGCGTTCTTCTTCCATGTTGAGAGGACGAAAAGATTATGACATGACTGCTCAAGCTCCTCTAGCCCTGGTAATAGGACTTGAACCGGATGCGAGTCCATCAGTCTGAATTACCTGCCTAGTGGCAGAAACTCTAGGTGCCACACTAGCTTCTTGTGCCGCGACATAGGAAGGGCAGAAAAAGGTAGAAAATTTTGGTGTGAGACTAGAGTTGTGTGGAGTGGAAAGAACATACTCCCCAACCATGGCATCGTGTGGAAGGCCATAGAATGATCTAGGAGGTCCCTCTCGTGATCCTGAATCTTGTAAAGGTTGGGCATGACTAGCTGGTTGGGAAGACTTGCCTTTGAGATTAGCAAGTTGAGCCCTTAATGATTCGAGTTCATTTTGTAAAGTCTGAACTTGAATTGCATGGGCTTGAAGCACCTCCCTTTTGTCAGCATTGTGCTCCTTCTTCTTAACATTCTTGTTGGAATTACCCTTGGTGGGTAAAGCTTGAGTGGAAGGATGAAGTGCCTTGGCTTTTGGTTGAGGGACAGCGGAAGATGCTGGCAGATTTTGCCATTGTAATCGGAGTTGCTTCCGCTCTGGGAACTTGGCAAAACAGACAGATTCCTGATGTCCCTCTTTCCCACAATAATCACAAAAGAGATCCTCGGAAGGAATGTTGCACTCACTAGCTTTGTGGGCAGGATTGCTGCAGTAGTTACAAGAAGGTAGGATGGGTGTAGCCGAGTGCACCGCTTTAGTCCTTGAAGAAGAATGTGATGATCTAGTTGGCGCAGCTTGTGTAGGTTGAGGCCTTGAACGTGATGGAGGCCTCATAGTGCTGGCCTCATAGTGTGCATGAGCCAGCTCCAACTTTTCGGAAATGTTGTACACATCCAATAAAGTGTACGAGTCTCCAAATTCTGCAAAGACTCGTTGCAAAACCTGTGCATGAAGTGTTGGAGTACCTTCCAAAGAACGAAGATACCGGTGGGCAGCTTCCAAGTCGGTGATGCTCTGGGTATCCTTTCTGAGTTTGAAAAGCCTCCTGTAAAGCATCTTGAGGGTTTCATCCTTCTGTCGAGAGAAGGTGGCGAGTTGCAGAATTTTTTCAGAACTTTTGACTGGAAATTCCAGCTCAAGAATTCGGAAGAATTCCCCCACTGGATCAGCAAAAGCTAGCGCATCGGTGGTGGGAGGAATGTTTGCAGTCGCAGCAATGAGTTGTTGAGGAGAAAGGTTTACTGAGGTAGGTACTGGGTCTGGATTATTCGGCACAGTCCCGTGATGTGCAATTGCAGCTTACAATGCAACTTGAGAGGCGATGGCAATGGCCATGGCGTAAGTTGGATTAGGAATCTGGGTGACACCCAAAATCCTTGCAGAATGTTGCTCGTAGACATCCAGTGCCTCATAATGCACATAATGAGCCAATTGTTTGAATGCAAATGCCTCGGTGTAATTAGCGCCATACTTGAGCTCCAATTCACAAACCACAGTTGAGAAGGTTGCTTTGAACTCCCTCAAAGAAATAGTACCTGGCCTTCCGCTGAACTTCTCAATTCTCCCAGAGGAGCTGTTGACCTCCATGGTGTATATGGGTGTTGAAGTCTCAGCTTGTAACGGAGTATATGGTGATGGTGTGAAAGCAGGTGCAACAATAGGCGTACCTCACTGATTAGCCCCTCCAAATGGACTTTGATGTACTGTTGATGTAATGTAACCTGAATTCCTATTAGGAGTTGTACTAGATGATGATGGTGCTGTGGATGTTTGATGGTAACGTCGTGAAGATCATGAACTCAAAGATATTGGTTCAAAGGGTTGTGTGTTACTTCGCAATTGATACCTTGGTTCTAGATGAGTAGTACTACTTTCATCATCCGAGGACATGGTGTTGTCCCATGCCTCGAATTTTTTTTGTGATAGTACGCAGCACTAACTACAAAATTCTAACACAACGTAGAATTTGAAAAGTACCATGTGTTGTTGTAAATGATGCAGGACGCAGGGCTGCAGGACGTCAAGACGTAGGGCGCAGGACGATGACGTCACCAGTGATGTCGGTAGTGATGTCAGCGATGACGTAGGCATGGCGCAGGACGGACGTCGGACGAAAGTCGGAATTATGATGACGCCATCAATGACGTCGGCAGTGACGTCAGCGATGACGTAGGTAGGACGCAGGACGGACGTTGAACGAAAGTCGGACGGAAGTATGATGACGTCAGCGATGACGCCGACAGTGACGTCAGCGATGACGTAGGCAGTGATGTCAGCGATGAAGCAGGCAGTGACGTCAGAGATGACGTAGGCAGGCCGTAGGACGAATCGTCCACGAGACTCCGACGAAAGTCGAACGGACGTCGAATGAACCAAGGTCGTAGCGATGGCAGCGTTGCCGCTTGGAATGCTGCAACAGCTCGCAACGCTGTTGCTGTTGCTGCTACGCGGCTGCTGCACGACGTTGAGGCGCTGCTGTTGTGTGGCTACAACACGACGATCAGGTGCTGCTATTGCGCGGCTGTTGCGCGACGCTGAGGCGCTGTTGCTGCGTGGCTACTGCGCGACGCTCAGTGACTGAGGCGCGGCTATTGCGCGGCGCTGAGGCGCAGCAACGCTGTGCTGCCGCGTCGCTGTGCCATTCTGCTGCAAGGTTCTACTGCTGCGACGTTGCTGCTGTTGCAGCGTGCTGCTGCCGCCGCGCTGCTGTTGCTGCAGCGTTCTGCTGCTGCGGCACTGTTGCTGCAACGATGGCGCTGCGGCGGTCTGCTGCCGCGGCGCTGGTGCTGCAGCGATGGCGCAGCGACGTTGTGCTGTTGTTGCGCGTTGCAGCGCTGTTGCTGCAACGGACTGCTGAAATTTTTTTTTGTTTTTTGTTATTTTAGACAACTTTAAAAGAGACAAAAAAAGAAAGGGAGGGAGAGACTTTGAAACCTATTCAAAGAAACCTGTAACAGGCCACCACTCTCCAACATGCAAGCGCTCTCTAGTACCAACGCAAGCTTCCTCGGGTGGCAACAAAATCAACGTCCTTCGGCTCCGGCAACAGTAGCTCCGGCAACAATAGCAGCCAAAATAGTAACAGCAACAATAACTCAAAAATTTTCAAGCAAACAGAAATCTGTGACTTTCAACATGAGGCACAGAAAATACAGTTTTTCTAGAATTGAAATGCAAAGAAAGAAAGAAAGGAAGTGTATATGTAGACGGTGGTCGTGCAATGGCCACCGTGAGCATTTAGAAATCCTAGCTTGTGATGGAGGAAACTCTTGGCAAAGAAATTCTAGAAAAACTAAGAAGAGAAAGAAAGGGTTGGACCTTTTATACCGTCGCCAACAACTGAAACCCTAAGTACCTAATGGCGTACATTCGCCTAAGACTGCGCATTAACCCTAAAAGCACACATGGGCATGCCCGTAACTGGCCATCATGTATGAGGCCATGTACGGGCATGACGTTATGGACTTGGACTCCCCAACCACTTGGGCTAGGGTCATTGCAAAAAGGGCTTCTCTATTCAGGAGGGTTATGCCCATGGCCATGGAAAACCTGTCCATTGCACAACATCGAGACACCTTGCGGTATGCGCACACACGAGGTGGCAGTTACAAACCTAAGGTGAGACAATTTGATGTTGGTGATTTTGTATATCTCCAGCGGCAACCAAATGACACTCTAGACACTTCTTCCGGTCGCACTATCCTGAGGATTAAGGCGATCAGACCGTCAGGTGTGTTGGAGTTACAAGGAGCTGACGGACGCACAATTCGGGATCATTCCAAAAATTGTGCGCCCTGCCACCTGCCGAACTTAGATCCTACCATCATCACGGCAACTTGGATTCCTCCACTTGATTATCCATGTCAGGTATGTCAGAGGACGGACGATGCTGATCAAATGCTGCTTTGCGACAACTGTAATGGTGGATACCATCTTTTTTGCTTCAAGCCGGAGCTCACTCAAGTTCTCGCTAGCAATTGGTATTGTCCATCATGTTCTCCTACAACACCTTGAATCCTACTCAGACCATGCCATGCTTTTCTCGGCTCAGGTCTTGGGGGGGGATATATGAGAATTTCATCTCAGCTTCCCTCGTGCATTGTATATATGTGTGCATGTGCATGCATTTCTTTTTAGTTGATTAGCTTATACCTTTGACTGACTTTAGTCTTTTTGTTTAGTATAATTTACTGCGTATTTACATCCTTACGACATCGTACGTCACGACACTACACGTCACGACAAAAGGTTGGAGATGCATCTTGTGAATTTTGTTCTATTGTTGTGTGGAAGCAAAGCAAGGACATCTCGGGTCTTGCAATGTGCGTGTGTGCGCGTCACTAGGCAGTCAGTATGTTGAGGGATGATCAGAGGTTTGACTTGTGTATAGCAGAATAGGAGCACATGGACAATCAGAGTATTGTGGGATGATCAAAGGTCTGATTTGTGTGTGAGAAAGACCAGGAATACATGGACGCCTAGGGCCGTGCAGGTAGCCATAGTGCTGTGTGATTTCGGACCCTATCTTTTTGGTTACAAGGCATTCCCCAATCCATTCTTTCCTCTTCATTTTCACATTCCAATGCACAATGCGATTTGGAATCAGATTCAACCAAATCTTCATTTGGTACAACCCCATTTTGTTGAAGAGTGTAAAGAATTGTGAGTTGCCTTAAAATGCCATTTTCAATACAAAATTGATGAAATTGTTTAGACATAAATTCTTCCCCATTGTCATATCTAGATCATTTCATTTTATGTCCTATCTGAACTTATGCCATAACCTTGAATTTTCTAAACACTTCACTCTTTTGTTTCAAAAAACTTATGAAAGTTCATCTTGAGTGATCATCAATAAATGTCACAAAATATCGTGATTCTCCTAAAGAATTTGTTTACATTAGACCATACAAATTCAAATGTACCAACGTTGATAATTGAATTGCTCTATTTCCCCCTTCAATTGGAAATTTAGTTCTTAATTATTTTCCTTATAAACAACTATGACATAAATGCATATCAAGTGGATTGGTTTTAATATTTAAACCATGAACTAAAATTTTTCATGCATTAATTTTGATTTTTGAATGCCAACATGGCCTAATCTTTTATGCCACTATAGTTATAATATCTATCATGATTGGATCTTTTGACATTTCCAAAAATTCCCAATTTATAGAGGTTTCCTTCTCTTTTGCTAGTGACTAAAACTAAATATTTTCCTTTTCCTTTAATGAGATAGGATTCATAATTAAATTCAAGTTTGTATCCTACATCAACTATTTTCCTTACTAGCATCAAATTGTTTTTAGACCAACGATATGGTATACATTTTCAATATGTTTTCTGAACCATATTCAAGTTCAACAACCACTACCCCTTTTCATGCTATTTCATAACTATTTTCATCTCCCAAAAATACTTTTTCTTTTGGCCAAATTTCTGAATATGAAATGAACCAATTTTTGTTCGGTGTCGTATGTTGAATTGCACTAAAATCAACATGCCACACATTGTTAAATGTGTGTTGGGCTGAAATAGTTGCTATGAATATTTATTATCCACCACACTATTTGTTTGACTAATTTGTCTTGCTTCTACTTCATCAACATTTTTTTTGTTACATTTTTAAATGTGATGACCGGGTTTCTTACAATAAAAACATTTGCCTTTCTTTGGAAAACTGGACATCTCTTTATTATTTTGAGATTGATTTTTTTCTTTTTAGGATAACAATTCCAAACCTTGGATTTTTTACTTGTAAACAAAGCTACGGGCTTTCCTATTCTAGGAGATTTCCTTGATTTGATTTTCTTTTTATTTCTTTTTGTAAGAAAAGTTTAATTATAATTTGTAGAATGGGCACATTTTGCCCATTAAATGACACTACAAGTCCTTCATATCACTCAAGTAATGTGCTTAATAATTCCATTGCACTATCATCATCTAACAATGTTACACTTGCGGTAGCTAATTGTTCAACCATAGATTTGAAATTATTTACATGTTCAAGATTTTCATGTTGTAATTTCTTTTTAAAACATTGTTGTGGTAGCATGCTTGGTTTCAAACATGCCACAAAGACCATCCCACATTTCTTTTGATGTTATCAAATCACTTATTAAAAGAAATCGACAATGGGTGAAAGCACATTACAATGACCCCCTTTGGGGTGTCACATAGTACTACTTTCCAGGGATGTGCATGTTTGAGTGTATCCCACCTCAAATTTTCGAAAGATTCACAATGTTTTTGCACATTATATTAGAATATAACCTAAGCAAGAGATTAGAAAATAAACATTTCATTTCATCTTATAAAATGGGAGATTGGAGTATATTTGTGAAAACAAATGTAATGTACATGTGTATTTCAAAAACACAAATATATTTCAAAAACAATTTAATGGATTATTAATTTTTATGAAAGTTGAACGTATATTGAACCATGTCATTCCACATAATATTAACCATGTTTGGATACCATGTGACTAATTTGAAAATTTTCATTTCAAAAAATGAGTTTTTCCAGCAAAGATGTGATAAATGTGTGGTAATTTGAAAATTTGACATGTAATTACATTCACATAGAAGATGACAAGCATAATTAGATTGCCATTTTTAAAATTCCATTAAAATTGATTATTCTAATGACTAGTGAAGCCCTAAAGTTAGTGCAATCAAAACAAGATTATACCCTATGATACCAATGTATATTACAAATATATTGATGGATACTTCAATATAAATAATGAAATTTATTATTATTTTAAAAAAATTACATAACATTAATTTTGTGAATTGAATTATTGTAGGGCCCAAAAACCAAAATAGATACCCAAAATTAAATGTACCATGTTTTTGGAACAATTATACAATATGTACTATAATACTAAAACCAAAAGTGTTGCAAAGGGGGTCACTGTAATGTGCTTTCACCCTAATCTTTTAAATGCAAAAGAATATTGACCTTAGCCTTATCACTTCTCTTATCCCAATCAACTTGAAGTTGGGGTGTGACACATCTAGTTTCAAAACCATCTACAATTTTCCACAAATCTTTGTTAAGTAAAAACATTTGCATCCGAACTTTCTACAGACAGAAATTAGTTCCATTGAATTTGTCAACAATTCAAAAGTCCATGGATTCTAATGCCATAATCTCCTAATGACATTCTATATTCACTTTGATACCATGTTGACTTGAAACTATAAACACAAAGCTTAGAGAAAGAGAAGATATTCAAAGGTTTTTAAATTATAAATAGGTACATAACAAAATTGTTTTATATCAAAGAATTGATGTTTTTTCACCAAAGGTATGTCTCTTCCTATAGTCGTGTTAGTTGACAAATAGTCACAACTTTACAATTTTAAACAATACGTCTTTGCTCTCAAGTTTTATATTTTACTACTGATATAATATACCAACAATTGAAAATCCAAGTTGTAGGCTTGACCCAAAAAGTTGGGTCTTCACTTTATGAAGGTCCCAAGAGCTAGCTACAAAATCCAATGACAAATTAACACCATGTACATGGGCACCTCATTCTTGTGCCATTAAGCTTGGACATCTGATAAGAATTTGTTTGGGCCAATTGTTGGGGCCTTGTGTAAAATGTCCTAGGCCCTTAATTAGGCCCTACTCTAATTGCACAATAAATGAAATGACAAAGAAAAATTTGATACGCTTTGGTTCAACACCCCTAGTCTGCCAACACATTATTAGAGTACCAAGAGGGTAGGAGGGGGCATTTAGCATTACTTCATTTTGGAAATTTTCATTGAATTTTCACTTTTCGGAAATTGTATGTTGATTAGACTCTATTCATTTTGGAATATATATGAACAAATATAAAAAATTGTGATATGTAATGATCGATGAACCCACCTTGCCAAACTTAACTAAAGAATAAACACCCATCCAAAAGAAAAGAAAAGACTAGCATACAACCAAAATCAAGAGAGAACACATCAATTGGAGTTGCAATAGAGAGCAATAAGGATATGCCAAAGGGGTTAACATAATGACCTAAAACCTAAAACTTTCACTAATTGTGGCAAGGTCAACATAACAATCTAGGACCTAAAACTCTCATTAATTGTGTGAAGCATATTTGACAAGGAGATGGTAATCACATGTTTTAGCTTGAATTGTTTTTTGCCTACTAACAAAGCAATATAATGATACTTTCAAAAAAATACTTTCAAGGTTCAAATTTTGTGGTTTTATTCATTCTGATATTTTTTATAAATTGTTTTAACACAATTTTCTCATTCCAATTATTGTTCCTTTTACCCAAATTCTCTATTCTTATCAATGATAAAAATATGTGATCAATTCTCACAATTTAGTTAGAAAAGCACAAGAGTTCAAAATAGTCTCCATGTTTCCTCATCAATATCCTATTATTTTCTTTATTCAAAATTCAATATCTTAAACATCTGTAGTATTAGGTGTAAAAATCCAAAATGAAAAACATGAAAATCTGTGGTTTGAAACCCAACAAAATTCTAAACTACTCGCTATCTTTATTCTAATATCCAACAATTGTCTTAGTGTTTCTCAATGTAAAAAAAAACAATTTCTTAGAATTCCTCAACCTTTAGAACTACATTTAAAATTTTTCCATCCAAAGTAATTCGAATCCTCAACCAATGAAATGTTTTCATCCTATCAACTCTCTATCCATTTATATTATGCCTTGTTTAATCCCAGTCATACACCTAACTCTATTCTATCTAGCCTTGCACCGAGTAACAAGAGATGGGTGGGAAATATGAAAGGACTGAACTTATAAGATGTTTTTTTGATAACAATGACTTGTTTCAATATAGAGCATAAAATGATTACAAAACCAATAAAGGAAAGCTTCCAACACCTTTGGTTGACCATGTCATGTTAACATATCAATGAAAGAAATCTTGAGCTTACTAATGTAAACACCCTAATATCTTTTCGACAATTATATATTATTAAATGTCTTATAAGCCTAAAATCTTTGTTGATTTTGATTATCCCTAAAACTCTAAATATCATAATATGGACTATTTATTTAAACTAGTTTTTATTAACCCTAAAACTTTAATTATCGTAATATGGACTGTTTGATTATCCAATTCCAATTCTTTTTGGATTTTGATAAACCCTAAAACCTTAAATGTCATCATCTAGATTCTTTAATTAACCAATCCCAAATTTCTAAGATTTGAATCAAGGGATTCATATTAAATGTTTGAAGCATAAGATGTTGTGGTCTTGATGCCAAAGAGTGTGATTTTTGGACTAACAATGAACCAATTCCAAATTATTAAAAGTTGAATAAAAAATGATAATTACGATGACGTCATAATCATAATAGAGAAATCCATGAAGTGAAGAAAAAAAACATCAGTACCATTAGTCTATGAGCTTGGTCATTAAGGGGTGACATTATAAAATTATAATTATTAAACACATTGGATTTAAACAAGGAAAGAAATTCAAATTTTCACAAAAGTCAATATAATTTGTGTTTGAACGTGTTTTTCTTTTTTTTCTAAAGCACCCTCATTGTTGTTATGCTTCTTGCTACCATAACTAGTTTAAATCCCATGAATTAAATATTGTGATTATACTGAATTCTAGCCTTTATTCAATAAAAATAACTCATTTTGTGGATAACAAAGTTTAAGTGTGAAATAAGGGGTAAGGGGCTAAAGAAAGGCCCAAAGGGAATCATTTTGTGGATTTCTTTTATGTAATGGTGAGTTTGATTCCAAAGAATTTGATTTGACTTGATGATGAACTAGTTCCAAAATATTAAAAGATGTTAATAAAATGATAGAATCAATTCCATAAGACCAAATCCATCCACACCCATTAAAATTGTTCACAAAAAAAGGGGGACTTAATGGCAAAAGTCACAATTTTCTCATGGGGGGGTTGAGCTCGTGATAAGATCAAAACTTGACATTAAAAAAAATACACTAACATAAAAAGGGGCCTAAACTATTTTTCCCCAATGTTGCCAATAGAATAATTTTCAATTTTAGTTTTCTTTTTCCTTCATTACCATTTGTCATCGTTGTTATAACTATTTAACAAATATTTTGAATTGTGCGCAATAACATTCAGATTCAACATTTGATATCCATGTGAAATCCAATTTTAATAAAATTCACTGACTTTGTACATAACAAACATTTAAAGTTGCAAAAAGTTTAATTTGAAAAAAACCCAAAAATAGGGTATTTTTTTAAATAATTTTATCATGTGAGCCTTTACCAATATTTATCAAATCCAAAATAGTATGTAAGTTATTCCTCCATCCTCATCCATAGATTTGAAATCTTAAAAAATGTAGAGTGAAAGTGATTTAAATATCATCACATGGGCCAATCATTATGACCAATCAATTAAACCAAATCATATTTTTAAAATATATTTAACTGTAAAGATAGCGTTGTATTGCTTGTTTATTAGTGCACCCTTGTGGTATTAACTTAAAAGAGTGGGTGCCCGTGGCCAAAGGCCACTGTGAAGTCCCCCGTGGGTGCCTGTTCGGCCACTATTTTTTATTTATTATTATTTTTTACTCTTTATTTTTTACTGCCCTGGACGCCTTGCCCTGCCTTGCCCTTGCCCCTACCCTGGACGCCCTGCCCTGCCCTGCACCTGCCTTTGCCCCTGTCCTGTTTCGAATTTTCCTTTTGCTCCAGGGACAGGAGGAGGAAGTTACACAGGGAATGGGCAGTGTTTGTTTTTCTTTTTGCTACCAGGGACAAGAGGAGGAAGTTACACAGGGAACTTCCTTTTCTTTTGCTGCCAGGAAGAGGAAGTCCTGAAACGAAAAGGTATGAGTTTCAGGACCTGTACAGACAGACAGACCCCAAAACGTGTGAAGTAAATGAAAAGGAAAATAAAAGATGGACAGACATATACACACACACCATGTTTGTAATTATATGTAAGATGTGATCATTTTCAAAGCTCCAGAGGATACAACTTTTGAGACACCTCTTCAAAACTCTAAGAATCTAACTTTTCAAAAAAAAAGTTAATTAGGAAAAAAAATTATTGTCCCAAGTTTGAACTCAAATATCATTAGCTGCAAGTCTTAAAATTGGGATGTGAGAAGACAAAATAGAAGGACTAACAAATGAAAAAGCAAATTTAAGTTTGCCAATGGGAAATTTTGCATGCATTTATTCATGTGACATGAAAATGCATTGATTGGTTGAGATAGTTAAATCGGAGAATGACCGTTGGATGGGTAAGAGAAGATTCTTCATCCATCTCTCCCATGACATGATGAAGAAGGAAATGCATTTCCTCATGTGACATGAAAAGGCATTGATTGGTTGGGAAAGTAAATAAATCATAATTTTTAAATAGTTTACAAAGATGAAAAAAAATCTAAATTCAATCATTTTTGTTCCATTGGTTAGAAAATTATGAAACAACCACCATGCACACTAGCTTTCTAACAGTGCCAAAAATAACTAAATAAATAAATAACTAAAAAAAAGAGGTCCATTAATGTAAACTATAATAGGTGAGCCAAAGGAAAGCATATTTGTGTTTTTTTATTTTGGGGAGTGTCTAGTGTTTTGAAAAAAAATGGTAGATATGCAAAATCAAAGTGTTTTCAAATCTGGACCATTTCTCGATTTGTGCGTGTCATCCTTGCGCAGGAGCCATGCTAATCTCCTCTGTATCGTGCCAATTTTATCAGATGTCTCCGAAAAAGCCACCATAAGGTTGCACTTTCGGTTTATATACAGCACAATAAAACCTCTACAAAGTCTATGGGACATATGCCTCGACCTCCTCTCTTTTCTTGCCTGAAGATCTTCGGGAGTTCCTTCTCGTCGGCGTTTCTGGATCAGTTACACACAAGGTTTCAACGGGGCTCCAATTTCTGAACTGACGATTAAAAAAATTCCAATTTTTGGAAATTTTAGTCAAGAATGTTCATAAGGATTTAGGGTTCAAGGATGATCTCTAGTGGAAAAAGAGTCTTGTGTTCTTGTGAAGAGTTCTTCCAGCCATTTGGGTTGCATGCGTTTTTGGTTTTGTTGTTAGGGAGAGCCCAGTCCAGAAATACAGGAACTCGTCATGATTGTGGAAGTCTCCGGGAGGCTCTTCTTCTTGTGCCTTAAGCATGGTTCTTTGCCTCAACAGAATGTTGTTGTGATGATCCAAGAAAGGACAAGAAGAAAATTGGATATGACATGCTCCGATTGTGACAGAAAGCCAAGGATCACAAGTCTAGAGAGAGAAATTTTCGTGAATGGCAAGAATCCAAAATTTCAGCTATCACCATAGCGTGTTGACATTCACAGAACATTGAATTCCAAAGCGCGAAAACAAGGTAAAGTGGACATAAAAGGTAGTCAGCAAAAAATCCAATCCAGAAATTACCTTGTTTTGAAAATAGACACAAAGAAAGCAGATTCAAAATCTCTTTTAAGTCCCATTATGAAACTTGATTGGGAAACCATCAGGCCCTTCATTGAGTTTCTAGTACTCTGATGAAACAAGCAACTGTGCTGCAACTGATCCTTCCTGAGCTCAATTAGCTTCTTGATTATGATCCATAAGAAATAAAATTTCACCAATACTTGTATTTTGTTCAAGTATTCTGATGAAACAACCAACCATGCTGCGACTCTTTGTCAAGCACAAACAGCTTCTTGATCATAAACAAATTGGTATAATTCTCTGTCAAATGTTAAGCTTGGTTATGATATAGACCAATGTGTAACTAACTGGTGATCAAATTATGAAATTGAGTTCTGGAAATGCATCAGCTTTATAATCATCATCTTTAAACCACTAGCTTTGGAATCTTCACAACAAGAAATATGATACAATTGGCCACACTCTATCGTCTTACGATTTGGGTATCATGAAATTGAATCCCTTAGGGTAAGAGCTTAGGATTTGAGGTCTATCTTGTGCAATATAAATCAAGGAGCAGGTTGTGTAAACTGCTGTACCCTTCCTTTATGGCAGGTTCAAACAAAATCATGAGAAATGAAAGAATGGCACAACATGGTTAGTAATTTGAATGCAAGATGAATTTTCCAGTTCCCAGTTCTAGCCAACAATTTGAATCCCAAATGTTACATGGATGTGAACTCTCTTTCAGCTATGCAGAGGCAACAAAGAATAGGTTAATGGAGACACAGATCTTAACTATTGAATCAAAAGAGGAAGAAGGGAAAGGAAGAGCAAACACCCATGGGTTCAAAGGAGGAAGAAGAGAAAGGTTGAGAAAGAAGAGAAAGTGATCCAGAACTTCATCAATACTGGTTGGTTTATAGCAGAAACAAAACATTGCTCATGAAACTCAAAATATTAAATAGTAAATCCATAATTCTGCAAAGGCTTTTTTCTAGCTGACCTGATCTATAATCTACTGAGAAAACATGCTTTACTTACTATTCTTCATCATGGTCTTCAGGGTCCTCACTAAACACAGTTGCACCAGGTATCTGAGTGGACACAAGCTCTGTTTCTGCATTCTTCACAGGCAACTTACTATACAATCTTCGGGAGGGGAGTACAAGCCAGCCCTTCCATTTTTGCTGGAAGTAGACCAGCAACACAAGAACAATTGCCAAAAGGGGAATCACAATATCAGCATTACGGGTATAGAAATCTGCATCCGGGTTTGCATATGCAAAGTTCACATCAAATGGAGAAAGGAGAGGTCTACGCAACCTATCGTACAAGTGAGGTAGCAAGCGTAGGATTGTGATTCCAATATAGTACATGGGATGAAGTGGTTTGCCTTTCACCTCCCATATAGCATTTCCAACAACTTGCGGGAATAAGAAAAGATCCTCTACAAGTCCCCAATACTCTTTTGCTTCTTTTTGCATGGTAATCGGCTGACCATTCCAACGAATCAATTCAGTTGTTCCTGATGATTCTGAAGCATGAGACTTGATAGTATGAACAGCAAAGATGAGGAGGAAGCTCACTAAGTGCACAATTCCACAAACCAAGATTACGTTGCTCTCTTGCGGTGGTGGTGGAGAATTCTTTTGTGTTGTGTTGAGCTCTGCTTTTTGAGCTTGGCTGACACGCTCCTTCCATACCCTTTCAATAAGCCGGAGAATGAGAAGAAATGCCAGCAATGTTAGCAACTTGGTTGTAAACTTGATGCGTTGAGACCACTGATCTGCTGCAAACTGTCGGGGCTGGTTTCTAGCAAATAGGGCTTCTGCCTCTGTTCCACACACACACAGACATATGCATCAACAACAAAGCTCTAGACTTCCTTCACAGCAGGCTCTGGACATGTCCATCTTCTGATCATGGTTGAGGTAGATTGGCATTTCTGAAAAACAAATGATGAAATAAGAAGAATCCAGACAGCAGTTAGGAGGTGCTGCTAAGTACCTGTGAGGAGAGGTATCATGTAGCCAATGGCTTGCACACCAAGCATCCCAAGAGAGATGAAGGGTGCAGAATCATGATTGCGACCAATATGAACCAACTGGACCACAATACAAATGAACATCACTGACAGCGTGCCTGCACTCAACACACCCTCCAGGTTGTTACGAAAGAAACTGTCTTTGCGCTGTTGCATGTATGCCATGGGAAATGTCTCGTAAGATGTTTCCAAGAAGTAGAATGCATCATCCGTATTCCTTTTACTCTTGATTGACACTTTCACTGTTGAAGGTGAGAGCCATCTGGCAACTGTCGATGGGTACTCAAGAAGAAGAGTAAGTTCACAGTCGAGCCTCCCCTTTAGAAACCTCTTGTTATCCTGAAGCATTGTCCAGTTTGCATTCACAGCTCGACAGCCCACCATGTACATCTTGCCATCCTTTGGCTCATACCAACCCTCAGCAGCATATTTCACTAATGGATCATCAAAACCCCAACCTTCAGCTATCATAATCTGAGCAGCCACTTTGAGAGAACCCATCTGGGGGGTTTCCTTCTTCTTGCCACGCAAGTCACTGTCATCTGTAACAGTTTCCCAAACCACCATCTCATCCATTCTTCCATATCTGGTAGTGATGTGATCTTCAATTGCAATTACGTCAATTTTGAGTGCCAAGTTCTTCTTGGACTGGCCACTTTTTGGGATGAGCAGTGAGCTGATTGAAAGCTCATCATTCAGGGCATAGTAATGTTCAGACTTGTTCCCACGAAGAGCAGGGTATTTGGAAGCAATTACCTTCATTGTTGTTGTCGTCAACCAACCAGCATCTGGTTCAAATTTCCCCTGAAATGCATATGCCTCTTCAAGGTGATTGAAGGTGTAATGCAATTTGTTGCGAACCTCAAATGGAAAATACATATAGTGAAAAGCTCTACTTATCAAGAGAGAGTTAAATGAACCAGGTTCATTGTGCTGCAGTCGTGTGCTGGAAATAGTGCCTAATACCAAGCTCCGTCTCTCAAGAGAAAGGTTGATTGCAATCTCGAGACAGATCCTGATGTTGCACTCGCTGCTCACATTGGCAATCACAGCATCCACTTGACAGGCCACCATGCATACCTGCTTGGTTTTGTCCTTCCACAAGCCCTCTGCCACCAGGGTATGGTTGTCAAACCACATTGGGTACATGCCACTCTGCCTTCCAAGAGTCTGCTGAGATGCTAAGATAACAGCACTCACATTCCTCTCAACAGCACTCAAGTCTGTGGTCACCGTCACAGCGTCATCTGGCATCTCACTAAATCTGAAGTTATGAAAGACAACTCGAGTCTTAGAAACACTTCTTTCCTGCTCCTTCAGCTGATGGTTGGCTGCAGGTGTTGCAAACCTACCACTACCAAAGGGACCCAGGTTGTCACAGAATTCCTCAGATTCAGAGCAGTTCAGAGATGGCTCAACATCAAGCTGCACGACAAGAAGCTGTTGTAGTGCCTGGAGAAACTGTGGCCCTGAGAACCTATCCTCCATAGGCAAAGGACCTTCTTGAGCTTCAGAAGCTTCTTTGCCACTGCCAGAATTAGGATCATTACAGACTTGGGCTACAACATCACCTACAGTGTACTCATAGGATTGCATAAATATTTCAGAAAGTGCTGTGACATTCACAGGGTGGAAGTAGAAGTGCTTGTCATGTTCATCTGACAGGCTGGTGATTTGTGCACGGATCACTCTCTTGGTGAGAGACAGCTTGTTTGGAAACTGCAAGTGAAGCATCACATTACAATCCTGGGTACTGGTTGCTGCTGTGGTGGGAAAAGAAGAATCAGCAGCAGCAGGAGGCATCAAGGATCTGCAACCCAACATGCAAAGACTGATCTCCTCTTCTCCTTGCTTCGTGTACATCAGCCCTTCCAGCCTGATGGTGAGAGACGAATACCCCGGTTGCGTGTGAATTCCTCCGTCGTTACTTGAAGTGTTGTTCAATACTCGTGTTATTGTGTCCATTCCTGCTGTAATCTCCAACACCAGAGAAGCCCACATTGTGTCTTCTTTGTTTCCGGATGCTCTTCCTGCGTTCTTGAGTAGCTGAAAGGACGCGACGTGCACCGGATGATCAGGTTGGGTGCTCATACCTGATTTGTCACCATCAGCAGCAGCAGGAGGAGAGTAGGGCAGAATGGGTGGCGTTTCCGGAGATTGCTCCCAATACCCATTGCTGAAGAACAAACCGTTCGGTAGCTTGGCTAGAATCATCCCTTCCATTGAACAGCGTTTGTACACTTCCTCCTTACGGCCAGGTTTTCCATCCCAGTTGCTCGTCGACGGTGAAGACAGCCACTTCGAAACGCCGCCGCCCGAGTTCGCAGTTTTATACGACTCCGATTGCTCCTCAGGCTGCTGCTGACTTACCACCTGTCCCCAGAAGAAGCCCACGCAAAGAAGAAGAAGAACCCACAAAAAACTCCCACCCATTTCTCCAACCTCGAGTTCGCTCTTGGACTCCCTGCTGCTGCTACTGGACACCTCAAGATTCAGTGATCACAACGTCGTCATGTTTCCTCCGCTCTCCATCTCCTCGAACGCCCCCATCCACGCAGCAGCGAACGCTCTCAAAACAAACCATTCACAAGGAAGAAAGCTGCCAGAGCAGAAGCGAAGCACTTAGGAAACCAGAAAACCAGAGCCAGTTAGCACGAACTGTTCGTCTTCATAATCATCATCAACATCAACAACAACAACAAAAGACATGTCAGAAGAATGCGAAACCGATACTTGGAAGAAGAGGTCAAGACTTAACAGTCCCACAAGCCTAGATATCTCTTACCCAAAAAAGACAGACACCGAGAGACAGAGACAGAGACAGAGAGAACAAAGTCCGAACGAGACTGCATTCATTCCCTACAAAGCCAAATTTCACGTAAACGAAAGAAGGGAGCTAAGCTAGCTCGCTATCACAGAGAAGATGAAGAGAAGCAAACAGTGTGCAGTAGAGAAACAAACCGCAGAGAAGCAAAAGATTGCGAGTGATGATGATGATGACGATGAGCTGTGGATCCAGCAAGCTCGTAATCCTGACTCTGAACAAGATCAGGGAAGGGAGAATGCAAGAGCAACTGGGGATCGATCTTAGTTCCGACAAATGTATACTGCAGCAGCAGCAACTGCCGAGAAACTATTATGGACTGCAGCTTTCGATCATGGGGTTTCATTCATGACATGTTGCCACGAAGACGACGACGACGACGGCTTTCTCCGACCGACACGGAATTTCGGGCAGTCGATGATTGCGCGACGGCGTTTTGCATCGGCCCTACAAGAAATTTTGAATGCTACCCGAACTGTTGGGCCACAGTGGACTAGCGCCCACCAACGCACCCTGAAGGATGGATGATAAGTGGTCAGGAAACAGTTTTCTGTTGGATTCCAGTTCCTTAGCTAACCATGGTGGTTGGCTGAGTTGCATTTTTTCACTACCTACCTAACAACAACCCACAAGCAGGTTGTTAGTAGGTAGGTAGTAAAAACAGCCCTTACCTAGTAGTTATCTATTTTCCTACCTATCTACCTATATGAGACCTATTTCTTCCAGAATTGGTTACCAAGGTGAAACCATATACAAACTCAGTTGAGGTTCATAAAGTTTAGGGTTTGGTAGAGGACTTGCTGGGAGGCAAGGTTTAAAATTTTTAAAAAAAAAATCACACTTTTATTTTACAAGAGAAATATGTGTAGGTTACAGTTTTTTTTTCAATTTTATTTTATTTAAAAAAAATTATTTAAAATTTTAGTTATAGAGATTTCACAAGTTTGACAATTTTCATTTTTTTCAGAATTTTTTCGTTGTCTAATTTATAATAAAAAAACGAAAAAAAACTCAAATTTCACATTTCAAATTTTTTTGTCAACAACAGGGTATAATTTGCCCCCAAAAAAAATTCATTGGTAGCGTAACACCCCATGGCCAGAGTGAAACAAGCACTGGTATCTTCACCTTCTTGAGTACGGCCTTTTAGTGGTCCACAAAGCCTGAGGCCATGGGCTTTACCAGAATAAGGGTCCATGTAATGGAGTACCTTAGTACCTAAGCTGGTTCGGCACCAAGGTGCCTAATAATAATTTTTTTCATTTTACTTTCAGCAATAAATAATAATAATAATAATTTACAATTTGGCAATTCCCAAAGAATAAAAGTAATGCCTAAACTGCCTAGGTACTAGTGTATGTAAAGCCGATAAAGTTTCTTGCAAGATGTCCCCACTCACAAGAAAGATGGGAAGAAAAGGTATCGAATCCGAAACAACATTAGATTTCATTTTACTATCAAGGGAATGGAAATTAATTGTGAGTACAAATAAATGACTCGAGGTTTGCGATGTATAGCCAAAGTGGTGATCATCTACAAAAGATTTAGCCAAATTTAGCTATAGACCAGATGAGAAAGTTTTTAAAAAAAAAGTATTTATAAATATCATGGAAGGATGCTTTTCCAAAAGCATGATGTCCCCATGAAACTTCAGTATGAGAGAGTCTCCATGAAATGATGCCTCCACGAAGCTTCCATGCAGAGTTGAATGGAACCAATCTACTGGCGAGAGTGAAACCAGCACCACCGACCGACAGACCGAGGGGTGCACCATGCATGCAAGATGGATGATGGGGGGTGCACCATGCATGCAAGATGGATGATGGTAACGATATGTGGACAAGAAACACTTTTTTCCTTTCTCTTCTTGTTCCATAGCTAACCATAGCTTATCATGTACGAACCATCTACATGTTCTGTAGCTGCATATCCTGCCATGTCCTAATAATCCCACTCAGAAGTTTTTTAGTGATTGCTTTGAAAAACAGAGCCTTCTGGAGAGTCTGTGTGGTCTGTCAGCTGTGGCCAAAGAGGTCAGGAGGGAGGTAGGTGGGTTGCAGGTGATGATGGAAAACTGATCTACATAAATCTGATTGTACAAAAAAGCAAACACACAAACAAAAACAAATGCAACACACATGCACACACACACAAACACACATATTGGCATAGACTTTTGTAATTTCATGGTTTTGAGGGTTTTAGGATATGTCTTATTTGGAAATATGGTTTACAAAATTCATGAATTGAACTCAATTGGGATTTCATTTTTTTCTGTTTTCATTCGTGAAAAGGAGAATCATAAGCAACCTTGTTGACCATCTTGTGCTCTTGTTATTATCAGGTCAATCCTGGTGTCGTGTATGAGCCTTGCAGAATTAGCCACCAAAGGCCTGTTCCTGCCATGAACCCATCATCACCTTGCAAGTCAAGGGAAGGGAACTCCCCCAAATTAGCAATGGTTAGGCACCCCGGAGGGCCCCAATCAGCCCCCACCCAATGCATTCATGCTCTTTACATACGAAGAACAACACAATGATATTTTATGTGAATTATCATGTTTCCAAAAGATTTGTCATGTTTGACAGGCTTTATTACTATCTTTGACAAATTTGGCACATTTTTGGACTTCACTTCAAGTTGCTCCCCAGATGTACTCATTTATCTAAGTTAGCAATTATTATACAAAGACAAACCAAGGCTGCCAGCCTCCAGGTTCCCAGTTTAGCTTCTTATGAAAATGAGCCACAATACGCTATGACATTTTATTTGGGAGCTATTGCATATCTCTCACCTTAGACTTTTGACAATTGGGTCATGGGGTTCATGTTGGATTGTCACTAAAGAAGAGGGAGGTATGGAGACTCCCTCCTTGAACCATAAAATCAATGACACTTCCTTTACATCAAATAAATAAATAAAGGAAAAACAAAGGATCCAAGTCCCACACTCCAAAATGCAGAATGTACAACAGGGAGCCCTATGAAGAGAAATCACTAACCCTAAAACCTAATCCATCACTAGTAACACAAAGCAAATCGTGCAAGGAGATGGGCGAAAAAGTTGGAAGGACAACCCAAAGTCCTTATATCTATTCAGTGTACAGAGAACGGAGGTGGAAACCTATGGAATAAGCCTAATTATATTTCTAATCTAAGGCACATTACGGATGAGCATTTTGCAGAGTTTATTCTGTAATAAGCTCTCATGGTTTATCAGAATTGTTCCACAATAAAAGAATCCCTCTCACAATCATCTCACATTTTCCTAGCAAAAGTTCCCTTACTACAATACCTCAAGAGTAAATTATCATCCCTCTCTCAGTATGAATCACACCTCCTGACTTCAACAGTTCTCATCTATTCAACAACTTGTGAAGCTCAATCTCCACCTTTCTCCCAAAGTTCAGACAAGAAAAGGAGAAAAGCCCTCTTTGTAAAGTTCTGCAACAATATGAATGACAGAATTCCCTCAAGCAGATTTCATACTTTCCCTCACTCAGACTATGCAACTTTTGAAATTTCCACCAAAACAAATCTCACTCCTCCCCACGTACAAGAAAACATACACCCCAATAACCTCAAGTATACGAAGCTTGAGGCTGTGAAGACGATTTTAGGCCAGTTTTTCAAACTTCTTAAAGACTTTCATCATTTCCTAATATGTCTTTATTCTAAAACCTATCTCCATGTGTCTAACCTAATCCTCCATACACAACAAAAGAATTCTAGAGAATTTCAAACATCAACATAGGGTAACACCATCACCTTAAGAAAACAAACTACACTAAAGTTCCGAGGAAAATTGTGTTTAGCTTCCCCACGATATGAACACATCCCCTTCTAGCAATTTGCTTCCACTTAAGTCTTCCTTGCATTTTTCACATCATAAATTGCCATCGACAAATAGTGCACACCCAATGAGAGAAGATTTGCAAACAGATGAAGACATAAAGAAGCACCAACATCCCCGCATCATGACAAGCTCCTTCAAGAAAGAAGGACAAACACAAGGAAATTGTTTGCAACAAACAAAAAATAACATTATAACACATAAAAAATAACATTGTAAATAAGTTTGACTAAACTTTCATTCTTCACATGAACATCAACCAGTAAAAGTTTTGACATTTTTTTTGGCATGTCACCATCATTTTCTATCTTTCATCCATTAGGTTAAATTTTCATCCATCATTTTCCAAATGTTGTTTGATGCCACATGACATCCATTGGTATCATATATGTAGAATGAATGTGAATGAACATGTGATGTCATGGCATTTGGAGTTTCACCCAAAGGTTGAAATCCATGTTGGGCGGGTGTTCACTTTAGCAAGTAAGAATCATCCTTTTTGGTTCCAATTAATAAGAATTGAACCAAAACAAGAATTGCTACTTAAAATTGGAACATGTTCTAAAATAAGAATTGGAACCTAATTTTATTTTCTAAAAGAACCAAACTTAACTAGGTTCTTGATCTAAATGTGGAACCATATAATTGAGATATTTGAAATATAATAGTGACTAAAATCAAGGGTTATCCAACAATGAACCGTTGGTTTTAGTATAGGTTAGTAAGAACTAAATTGAAACCTAGTATGAATTTCAAAATTGAAACCAAATTTTATATTTTTGAAGAATTGGAACTAGAACCAAATTCCTGGTTCCATTTATGTGTGGAATTGGAATCAAAATCAAGATAGTTCTAATTTATTTTTAAATTGCAACCAAGGTTTCTTCATTAAAGAAAAAAAACAACTCAATAGGGGATGAAATGAGTTGAGTTTCTTGTTCAAGAAATTTCTTGAAATATCAAGTATCACAAGTTGTATCCAATGTGTAATTCTTTTAATCATTTGGTTTCACATGTAACTTTTACCTTTCATTGCCTGCCAACTTATGGTGATGTGCTTGAGCTTCCTTTGATGTGGTTTTTTTTTTTCAATTTCAAATCGTTGATATTATTGACACTTTTCTCCAGATCATGGTATATATATATTCAATTTTTGGGTTTTGAAAGTTTGGCCAATTTTTCCAAATTTCTAGTAATTTTTTTAATTTACAAGAATAAATCCAATTTGTCTCTAGTGTGACAATTTTCCCCCAAAACGTGTTCCTATAGATATGTATAGTCAATATCAAAAAACTATTTTTTGGTCTTACATTAAGATTCTTATTTTTCTACATAAATAATATATGTTTTGTTTGTTGGTTATAGGTCTTGTATAATGGTTTTTGGGAATGTGTGTGTGTGTGTAAGTCTCGATAATATAAATCAATATTATATTCAATAAAAGCTTGATGGAAAAAAAAAATCTATTGTATGGGTTATTTAAATTTTAAAAACATTAATGGCATTAAATGTCTAAAAAAAGTTACTCATGAATTGATCTTAACTTCTTAATCTAAAACATAAAATGATTTTGATTTGACTTGAAGTGGATGTCCTAAAGCTCATCCTACCAAATGCATCTACACATCGGTTCTAACCATCCGACTTAAGTACCAATCAATGAAAAGTCTATAAAATAAAATCATTACATTCTATGAAAATGTAACAAGTCAACATTTTAAAAGACCTTGAATTGATAATGCAATCAATTTAAATTGGCAAGTTATAGATAGTTTTAAAATTAACAACCAAAGAATTAAGAAACAATACCAAATGCATTTGTGATCTAACAATGTGTATATCCAAGAACATTATAGTTCTCTTTCACACATTGCACAAGGAACACAATAACATGCTTGAAAAGTGCCATACAAGAGAGGTAGGCAACCCTTGTTAAACTCAAGCATGGCCACATACACAATGGTGTCAATTGTTAGATGTAAAAATGGGGCAAAAACATGTATTTAACATCTATCACTAAAAGCATGCCTTGCATTTCAGAAATTTTGCACAGCTTTCACATCACTTGTGTGTAAGAGTCTAGTCATGTTCTTCCTCTTTTTTAAGGGCTATGGCATTGTTTGTATAGAATGTGTTGGACTCTTTACAACCAATATTAGTACTATTTTCATTCCATGGCAACTTGAGGTCCTTATTCTTGTGATATCGATGCAACAAGCTAATAACATGCTCCAATAATTAGATTGGCAAATCATGTTGATTTTGACACATCCAAAGCTTAACTACAATATTCACATATTGGAAAACCTCAAATAATCAAACCCTTACTTAGAGAAAAGGAGACTATTTGAAACTCAAAGGAAAAGTATAATACAAATGTTATTTGAAAAAATAACATATCCACCAAAACTTTTGTTATTCAATAAAAGGTTAAAATAAGCATTACATGATTGCAAGTAAGTAAACGAGAAAGATGATTTAATGTTCACAACTAGGCATGAAACATAGGGGAAAAGAGTTGTCATTAAAAATATATATATTACTTAGATTCAAAACGGGAAAAAATGCAAGGTTGCCAACATCCTTTTTTGGGGGATTGTCCTTAAAACATAAGGGGATTCCCAAATAAGGTGTCCTTGGTAACTTTTAAGTTTAGAAACGTTTGATTTAGGCTTGGGAAATGATAGATACATGTTTGGGGATGATAAAAACAATAAGAAGACAATGGGTGATCATGGGGATGATGAAATGACACCATGGGATGTTGAAAAAGGTTTTTTTTTCAAGCAACAATGATGGGATGTTCAAAACATGCCAAGGATGGTGGGCAATGCCAAGGAAACATCAAGGATGTCAAGTAGCACAAGGGAAATAATGGAGATGTTGGTTAAATTCAAGAAAATGCCAAGATGTTGGGATTTTTTTTAACAACAATGAAAGGATGTTGAGAACACGTTTCAAGCAATGTTAAAAAGTAAATTGGAAGGAATGTGACCTAAAAAAACAGTGTGAAACGTTTTAATTGGATGAAAGTAGAAAACCCTAATTCAACTTTATGGCAAAGCTATCGGAAGTGTGGTGTTTCAAGAGCATTGAAGATTTTTTATTTTTTTATTTTTTGTTTTTGGCTTGGTTTGTTATTTGTAGGTTATTATGGAATGATCTTGGTGAACTAGTTTCAATGATGGAGCATGATCATGGTTGCTCAATGGATACTTTTAATGAGTTGTGGGAATCACGACTTTAGTGGAAGATTGGTGGGAGTTTTCAAGGGAACAAGGAGGTGGAAAGAAAAATAGATATATAAAACTGGTTGAGGAGAAGGAATGTGGATTTTTGGTGAAGGGATGAAGTTAAGTTTCTAAATTTTATGATAACCAATAAATGTAGAGTTGATTTTGGAATTGGATTATAATTAGTTAGGAGCAGAAGTTGATCTAGACTTCTTCTTCATCAAGAACCTTGACTCTTGATCTTTCACTGTGCCAAGAACGTCAGAAAGAGATTAAGGGGTCTAGCATTTTCATTTATAAGGACCAACACAAAGGAAATGATGAAAGAGTCAAGGATTTCAGGAGTGGTTATTGTGGCAGCCTCATCTTTGACAATTTGGGGGTCTTAATGTGAGTGTGCAATGTGGTCATTTTGAGAAGAGAATACCCGCTAGATAGTGGGAGCTTTAGGGATTTGGGGAACCAAGGGATACTATGAAATGTATAAGATTACACTCACTTATTTTGTTCTAAGTCTTTGTCCAATTTTTGAGAGGAACCATGTGATGATGTTGAGATTGTACTTGTGGGATTTCTATTGTTGAAGTATGAGCTACCACTCTCATTAAACAACCAGTTGGCTCCTTAAGAGGAAATCAAAAAAGATTTAATCCTTTGAGATCCATAGAATTAAAATAATAAAGTTTGGTGTCTATATGGATATAGATGTAGAGATAACACTTGTAATAACCTTTTTTCTGTTTTAGGAAGACTTCAACAATTCCCATTGTGTGTGGAAATCCATGATGTCCCAACATCAGCAAATCCAACATTAGGGATTTCCACATAGAAAGCATCTCCCCTTTCTTTTTTGGTGATAGGTGTTGTGCTGATAAGACATTAAGGACATCAAAAAAATAAAATCATAAGCAATGACAAGGGATGTCAGAAACATGTTGAAGATGTTTAATAACACCAAGTAGATGACAAGGGGGTGTTGGGCAATGTTAGGAAAATTCCAAATAACATTTAGGAATTTTTTTGGGGTAACAATGAGGGATGCCAAGATAACACCAAATAGTGCCAAGGACATGTTAGGGGACATCAAACAATGTTGAAAAAATCTAGAAAATGTCAAATAGACTCCAGAAAACTTCAAGGGGTGCAAAGCAACATTGAAAAAAATTAAAAGATGATGAGGACAACAAGAAAACATTAGGAAAATATTGAAAAATGTTGGGAAAATGATGGAGGATATCAAGTAATGCAAAAGAAAACCATCAAATAGAGTTTTAAAAAACACCAAATAACACTAGGAAAATGTTAGAGGACAACAAGAAGAGACAAGTTTGAACCAAAAAATAACTTTCCATAAAAATGTTTTAAAATAATTATTTCTACCACAAATGCTTGGAGGAATGTTAAGATGTTTAGGAATGTTCCAAATACATCCCTAGCCTAGGGACACTCCTTCTTGACAACCCTAAAAAGACCATGTTTTGATGATTATGCAGTGAATAATTTACATTACACTAGCTTGTTAATGATGAGAATGTAAAAAAAAAAACTAACACAACAACTAAATTATGGGAAGCAATGAAAATAATTTCATGAAGATGTTATGCATTTGATGCCAAGACATGAAAATATCAACAACATGCAATTCATCATAGAATACAAATGAGGCATGGAAAGGTGATGACAAGAATGAACTATTATGAAATATTTGTTGCAATATAATTGTACATATATGTTACAAACACTAAGAAATGCCATAAGAAGAAATCAACAAGAAGGACTACATCAACAAAAAAATTTGACATATAAACTTCAAGAGTTTAATATGTCAAAATGCAATCTTATAAGCACACCTATGCCATCAAGTGTTCATTTGAATAAAAAGGATTGTCCAACTACATATGAATTAATGGATAATTCAAGTTGATATCCTTATTCACAAATTGTTGGAGCCTTTTAATACATGCAATTGTAAATTCAAAATTAGATCGTGTTTATGTTGTGAATAACTTAACACAATATCTTACAAATCTAAGCCCATCACACATTCAAATTACAAAAAAAAAATTGTCTTATATCAAAGGTACATTTACCTTGGGGATAACATACCAGCAATTGCCAAATGGTGACATTTTACATGATTTTGCTAATGTTGATTGGGCAAGTGATAAAAAGACTTGTAGATTCACATTTGGTTATTATTTCATACTGGCTAATAGTGTGATTTCTTGGGGCGATAAGATGGAGTTAGTCACATTGTCATTGACATAGTCAAAATGCATGGCATTAGCAAAGGCCATCACTAAAGCAATTTGGCTTTGAATATTATTGAATGAAATTAATTTTTCATAATAAAATCCAACGACAATTTTTTGTGACAATCAAAGTGTAATAACCTTAATTGAAAATCACAAGTATCATTCAAAAAATAAACATGTGGAAACTCAATATCACTTCACACAAGAAAAAATACTTGAGAAACAAATTGAACTCAAGTATGTTTCTATATCAAATGTGACAATTGATGTTTTATCAAAATCTTTTCCAAGAGACAAACACATCCAATGTATTTAAAAACCAAGGAATGTGTTTAATTCCAAAACCTGGAACTCTTTCTCAACATCAAACTTTGATAACATTCCATGGAGAACAACATTACCTTTCCTTGTGTGGGTGATGTTCTTGTGAGTGAATTCATTACACTACAAGATATTCCTCATTTGATTTCCACCCATCTTAGTTTTACCACTACAACCGACCAAAACCCCATCAATGGCTAAATATCAAAGTGGGAGCAAGATATATAAACCACATCAATTATTCAACATTCATCCAAGCATGCAAGGATCTACAAAGCACTATCAATTCAATGGAACATCAAGCCAAGCTCCAAATGAAAAACCAAGTGGACCAAGTTGTCAAAGATAATATATAAAAAGACACCAACACAAACTAGTAATCTTTGGTCATTTAAAAATTTACCGGAACATGGAACCTTAAACATGTAGTGCTTATTGTGTCAACACTAGGACTAAAGGTTCCATGATCCAATGCATGTGTTGATTCCACCAAAAAAGTGCTAGTTTAGGTCTAGGTCATAAGAACTTGAACCCCAAGCTTAACACTCTATATTGGGAAACTATCAACATTGGTTATTTCCATGATCAAACTGCAAAATGTGCAAATTGACTCCAACATTTGAAATGCACAAGAATTCCAACACATGATAAATGTGGATATGACCAAAGCTGACGTGTGGTAATCAAACCCTATGGAATGCCATGATTAAGATTTCAAAATAACTTCATGAGTATCAACCTATAACCAAGGATCAACCAATTGCATGCAATGGCCAAATGATAAATCATAATAATACATTGTTATTTTTTCCATGAAATTCATTGCTTAATTAGTTGAATGAACATTTGAATGAAAAAAAATCCTATGCAATAAATTAAAAATTTAAATATGTACCGATTGTTTCTTGCTCATGGGTTGCACATGAAAATCATAGAATAAGCAATTTTTTAGACTGGACTAAAGAAAAAGATGAACCACAATTGGAAAAAAAAAGGTGGGAATTGTTATTTAGTTACCAACTAATTATTGTGTGCTCAGAGTGTGGTGTTTTTCTTGCAGGCAATTGCTAGCAGCATCGAAGATACCATGTGAACACTGAGGTAACAATCATGGTCTTCGGAGAGATACTTTCAGCATTGAACAATCACTATGATGTAATAACAAGAAGATGTCCATTATGAACTTGGAAACTGAGTATGCATCATCCTTGCATAGTAGCCAAACATGGGTGTCTATGTATTAGACTTCTTTTCAAGTGATTTAGTAACTGGAGATTTTGAAAGCTGAAAATGTAAGTTTGTGATTTAACGCTTCAATTGCCTTCGGTCTTGAAGCTTGATGGAATTTTACTATGTCATCCTCTTGGTGACCGTCACCTTTAATCCACCTGCCAACAGGAGTGTAGACATTTGCCTGAACTTGACTGGAAACCCTGGAAATACTTGGAACTTGAAGAATCTACAAAGGATGCTTGTTGCCATTTTCAGCTGCAACATGGCTGAATCTTTCCCCAGACATATTCGGGGACCCGCCTGCACAAATATGCTGGAGAAAGTTGAGGTGCTTACAAAACTTCTTGATGCTGCAAACCCATGAACTTCATAAGGAAGAACAATATTGGGAACCTGAGACACAAATGACCTCATGGCTAGGCACATATGATCTTGCAAAAAGCCACCTCTGACAGTGTCTTAAGAGGGATTCCAAAGGTACAAATTCTAGTAGTTTTTCAGTCATGGTGGAAATGATTGAGAAATTGTGATCCATCAACATGCATCCTAATGGGTGAGTTTGAAAATCTGGTAGCAAGTCACATGTTCAATGCTTATCTTATGCTTCCCTGCATGAGAATCATAACTCATTGATGATAGCAGCTGTAGGTGCTTGGTTGTGCTTTCAAAAAACCTGGAATGCTGTGAATTTGAAGGGGGATTCAGGTTGAACAACACCATCCTTGAGCCACCTTTCAGGCTTGAAGTCACATGCGTCAGCTCCCCACAATGCAGTCATGCGTCCCATTGCGTAAGCAACATACACCACCAGACTTCCTTTCTTCACTTTTGTTCCATCAGGCAGCAGGTCATCAGCTATCACCCCTTTGGGATCCTGCCACATGCAGTTGATCACCATCACAACCCATGACTGACATCATTGCAACACACATAGCAAACCAAACCAGGCTCACAAAAACAATGCAACAATCCATGATTGTGCATGTTTGAATTAAGAGAGTCACTCCAGTGTTGTAAGAATTTTGGTATTGCAGGTGGCCTGAGTACAAATCTTACCAATGGAACTGCTGGGTACAGTCTCAAAGTTTCCAGGATTGCAGCATGCAAATACTGCAGCTTCAAAAGAGATTCATATGTGAGGTGTTGTGAGAATTTTGCCACTCGATGGCTGAAGTTTGACAATGTATCTTCAGATAAACTTATTCCCACAGAATGGTTGAAATTGGCTTGTTCTTCTTTTTCCCTCTCTTTCTCAAAGGCACAAAGCTCTTCATGAATTTTATCTGCAACATCAGGATGAGAACAGATCATGTACACAAACCAAGAGAGTGTCACTGCCGTGGTGTCACGGCCTGCTATTACAAAGTTAAGCATTGTGTCACGCAGGTTCTTGTCGGTGTAAGTCTCTGTTCCCTCCTCATTCAGCAACAGAAACCTGGTGAACAGATCTTTTCTCTTGAGGATGTCTGAGCTCCTCCTTGCTTCCTGTTGTGCCATGTCCAGGAACGAAGTTCAAGCTTTTTATTGCTTGCATAATTTGTACATCCAGGTAATCCAGAAGATATGAAGAAGGACCATGTCTGACAGCAAAAATCATGACTGACTAGTGTTCTCTATACATCTCTCTTTGCTTAACAAAAATATTACTCAAGACAAATGGATGCTTGAGGCGAAAATGAAAGTAGAAATTTCTATGTTGCATGGGTAATGTACCTTAGAATGAGCAAGATGATCACCATTTTGGGACTGTTGTAATTCTTTGAGTTCAATTCTCCTGGTGCGGATCACATTGTAAACAAAATCATCAATCTCTTTGGCACTTTGCAACACAGTGGCCTCTGAACTCACATTGAGAAACCGTTTCAGCTTCCACAATGGGTCCACAAAACGGGCAGTAACAATTTCATTGGTAGTCTCGAAAGCTTTTGCAAAAGGGATGGTGGGTAGAGATGGAGCAAGTGATCCCATTTCCACCCCGAAGCTGATTTTGCAAATTGCATCCAGAGTCATCCTCATGAACAAATCCTGTTATAAACCAAAAAAAAAAACTCTGACCCAAAGTCAAGATCACCCTTTTGAGTTCAAAAGATACCAAGCTCCCTCTACTCTCTGGGGAAAAAAAAAATGGACTTCACAATGATTCCAACAATCTTCAGACACTCTCTGGACAACTTCGAGCATTTCAGCTCTAATGAGGTTTTGGAACTTCAATCCAGCTACCTGCATGTCAACAGCTTGATGTGCAGTAGCAGCATTGTCCAGGATCGCAGCAAGGTTCAAAGTATACTCCTTGAATACCACTGTGCTGAAATCACGAAGTATCTTGGAGGAGAATTCAAAGCTGGCCGTTTTACGTTGCCTCCGCCATTCCTCTCCATCTGCATTGAATATTCCATCACCAAGGAAGATGTGCATATTCTCCTTGAATGCATCCCCCTGAACATCACACCCTCACATGAGGAAGAAATCATGATGCAACCAAATTAGTTGAATTACACATGCTGCCGCCACAATTGCTGTACTAGAATGAGAAAAAGGGACATGGAAGAAGAAGCAGATCATAAAGGTGTAGCTTCAAGAATGGTTGCCAACTTCAAGCTCATGGGCATCAAGGATGATGAAAGCTCAAATTGTCATAATAGCAGAAAGCGTGGAATGATCTTGCAACAACAACAACAACAACAACATCGATGCACTGATGAGCTTCAATGCATCACCAATGCATTGAAGTCTACCTTAGGATAGTTGGCAAAGTTGTTCTTGAGGATATGCTCAACATTCAACGGGTCAACAGTGTAAGTGTAGGTGAGACCAGCAGGCAAATCCACACGCATGGTGGAAGCTTTCTGCAAATATGGCACCAACCAGTCATTGTAGCGGTGGTAGTTCCACAAAACCTCCACAAGGGAGCCCAGCAGAGGCCATTTGATGGGTGCTCTCTTCTTCCTCCTGGTGCATTGCATCCACAAATCCATCACCACCCATGTCACCACAGCAACCACTCCGGCAGCAACCAGAGCTTGCACCACCACATGGTTCATGTTGCAAAGCTTGATGCAGATATTGTAGCTGATGGTGATGGTGGTGGTGGTGGTTCTGCTGCTGCTCCTGATGATGATGATGATGATGATTTTGCAACTACACTTGTGGGTTTTCTCTTTGAGATATGATGATCATGGAGGGGCTCAAATCCAAGGTTCTTGGACTAAATTAAGGACAACAAATGTACACTAAGAAGATTTTGAGAACACATTTATTCAGAACTGTGCACACAAATCTATTGAAGCTTAGATCTCTAATCATAGGTGAATTAAGGTGTGAAGTAGTGCATCATAAGGAAGGGAGAGGAAGAGATGGTGGAAGAGGGACTTTGAACTATTCTTGTGCTATGAACCTAATTTATGGGAGCAACAAATCTTTTGTTATTCACAATTGTTGTCTAATTTGTATGATTGTGTGTGTGTGTGTTTTTTTGTATCTTCAGAAAATTGCATTCTTGGGTTTTTCTTAACTTTTTTTTGCTCCAGCAATTTTGCATGAATTTGTGGCTTCAAGTGGGTGTCAGGCGGTTATCAGGAATATGGAATATGATAACCGGAGGTTCTCAAAGATATGTAAGTTCCAGTGTTTTTAAGATTATGATTTTGACACATACAATGGATTGGTGTGAAAAGAATGGCACCAATTAATTCACGAGATATCAGAAAAAAAAAAAAAAAAGTTGCCAGATTTCTGCATCACGTTCATGCAGGTAGCCCAATTTATAAAAGGAATCGATAAAATAATTCCTTTCATATCTGGTCTATTGCCAAATTTGGCCAAATCTTCATGTGAATGATGGCCAGTTTGGCTACATCACAAATATATAAATAAATAAATAAATAAATTAATAAAACACCATTACGTAACCATGGTTTTATTTGAAATTCAAATACTTGGGTTCTGACTTATAAACACGGGTATCAAGGTTAAAGGCATATAACAAGAGCCCAAACAACCCATTTTCTTCCACTTTCATAACCCCAAGATGTTAAATTGGAGGTTTGTAGGTTATATATATATATATATTTATTAATTTTAAATTTTTTTAATTTGATGAGACATGTTACACTCCATATAGCCTTATGACCAATGTTGCTATTATCTTTTGTAAATAATCAAGTGTGACCCCCAACATGGGAATTGCATGGCTCAACCTCTACACCCGACAACACGGGCCACCCATCATGATTGATGAACAATGAACAAACCGCCACCTAAAGTCATGTTTCTCTTATGTTATATAACTTCTTAACTTGCGTGTGAGTAGCAAAATTGCTCACGTATATTTTGATTGATTGGTTTTAATCTCAATCATGGAACTCATGTAGAACTCATCAATGGGAAACTAAATATCATAGTACCTTAGTGGTTTGGTTTCGGCATAAATTAAATTTTTTTTTAGTTTTTTGAAATTTTTTAATTTTTAATTTTCTAATATGCCAAAAACTTGAAAATAGTTGCTTAACATGTTGGTATTGAAGGGAGGATATTAAATAGAGGTCCACCTGACCACTAAAACAGTTATAAGGTACTCTCACCGTACTCAAGGACCATCATAAGGCCTTCCACCAGTCCCACGGCCCATTTTCAGGTCTCTAGCAATATTTATCCCATCCACCATAAAGTGCTAGTCATTTCCGCATCCAGACAAGTGTTTTTTTCTTTTTCTTTTTTTCTTTTTTCAAATTTGTGGTGTACGTGATTTGGCAATCATCCAAAAGAGGATTTAGCCAAATTTGGCTACCCGTCACAGCGGAAAGTAAAACAGTTTAGGAATCGTGCTATATTTTGGCAACATGCTTAAACCCTAATTCTCTAAATATGGCATTTCCACATTTTTTAAAATCCTCATATTGTGATGACTTTGGGCCAATTTTTTTCCCCCAAAAAGATTTTATGCTTCTCACAATGGCTTTTTTTTCTTTTCTTTTGGGTTTTCCCATTTTCAAAAAAAAAAAAAAACACTGATCCTAGAGTCCCGACATTTAGACATGCATTACTGAACAATGTAGGTGTTTTTTAATTAATTAATTAATTAAAAAATTAGGTCCACTGAAAGACGATATAAATGTCAGGGGCAAATCATTGTCACTGGCAAATCAAAAGCAGTCATTTTTTTTGCACTGGGCCTTTTGGAGGGGTGTTGGGGGGGGGGGGGGGCTTCAAAGTTCTTGGATTTTGGTGTTTGTTCCATGTTCCCATCATGTTCTGCAAGCTCCCAAAACTATTCCCCAACCTGTTCCCAATAGCATCACAATTTTATACTATAACCTTTGCCAAAAACCCTAGGAAGTAAAAAAAAAATCCTAGATTTCTTTTTTTCTTCTTGTTGCAGTTTGAGATAACACAATGAAGAGAGAGAGACCTCAGTAGAAGAAGTCTAATGTCAGTTTCTACCTCACACCCACCAATTTGAACTCTTCACTGGAACAGCTGCTTTGCTTCATTGTCTCAAATCTTGAAGAAGTAGGGTTTAGGGTTTAAGGAAAGAGAATTCCTGGAAAAAAGAGCCATTGTTGTCTTTGTCTTAGAAGCTTGTCTGAACTCTTACGGTGAAAATTTTCTATGGCAGAGCTTGAAATGCTGTCAGTTGAAGCTGGCACAATAGCCTGAACTCGCAACCAAAAATTCACAAGTTCACAACCTCATGCGCATCAGCACCCATGCTCAACAGAAAGTCTAAATGTCAGTTTCTGGACGCCAGAACCATTGTCTATCAGATGTTGCTTGGAAAAACTATTGATGCAAGCAGAAAATCCTTACCAATGGGCAAATTTTGTCATGAGGAGATATCATGGAGTTTGCAATTAGTATCTTATGGAGGACACATGAGTATCCTATGGTCACATGGTGCTCATAAGGAAATTGCATCTCTTTGGAAAGAGTTCAGTAGGAACCACCAATTTGATGTGTGAGAAGATCACAGCATTGATCTATAATGCTCACTAAGAGAACATCGTAGAATATCACAATCTAATGATGTAGAATAATGCTCACTCAGAAGTCAGAGAATTATATCACAGTTGTTGATTGGTATGTTTATAGAAGCAGTCAAAGCTCACACATCCATGAAGCTGTCAACAGACATGACTGGCCACAAGAGGCCTCGTACATAAGTCTGCAAGTGCAAAATGCGAGATTCTGTTTCACTATTATCCTTTTTGCATTAACCCAGCTGCCTGATCATGGATCATATGTACAATAGTTAGCTCTTATTTGTTTTGTTTTGAGAACCTTGTGTTTTGGATGCCGTCAGCACTGATTTAGTGATATCAATCTTCTTCAGACGCCAAGTTTCCAGTACGTAGAAAACTTGCCACCAGCATTGAGCTTGTCGAGTTCGATAAGCCATCGGGGACCAAGAAGCTCAACAATCCTGGAGTTTTCCAGAGGTCCAGCTTTTGCACCTTTGAAACCTGGAATGATTTCAACCAAGGCAATGGTAGTTGCAACAGCTTCAGGATCATCTCCAGCAACAAAAGTGGTGTGTGGATTATTCACATCAGGCAGATCCTCTCGCAAAAAACGCTGCACATGAACCACCAGCCAGATTGTGCTCAACAAAACAACAATCAGAAAAATACACAAAAAAAAAATAAAAAAATAAGAAAGAATGAATGAATGAAGGAATCCAGCTGGGTGAAAGTGCAGTTGTGGAAAATGGCTAGTTCAAAATCTAAGCTCATCGTCCAAGCTAAGGCCAAGTGTTTTCTGTGAGCATTGAAATTCAAGACATACAGCAAAGGTGGATTTGAAGGCAGTGGTCCATCGAGCAGGAACTCCCAATGAGTCCCGGTTTAGAAGAGTTGAAGATATCTGTCCCCAGTCGCTTTCCCCAAACAAATACAGCACATTGGTCAAATCTACAATGATCTTGTCCACCAAGTGACTCGCCAATGACTTGAGAAGTTCTTCCCTGTCTTTCAAAGGACCCTGCATGCATGGAAATGCAGCAGCAGTGGATCAGAAAACACAATTTTGTTTCGCAAATCAGTGAGCTGCTAGATCAGTACTTGCATCAATAAACAGGGTTTTTTGCATTAAACCCTCAACTACCCATCACAGCTTCTTCTTCTTCCGCAGATTCATCTACGTATCTAGCTTGGGAGTCTGAGAGAAGAAATTGGAAAAAAAATTATACCGAAGGATTCCAGAAGATAATGTCACCGGAAGCAGCAGCTTCAGCATTGGTGAGTCCTTTCACAGAACTGGACTGGGTTTCTGTGGAGATTTGAGCAGCAATTTTCTGAGCTTTAGCTGCATCTCGAGATCCCACCACTACGGAGAGGCCTGCTTTGGCGTATTGGAAGGCAAGACGACTCCCGATTTCACCAGTTCCTGGTATCACTGCAATTGTGCGTCGCGTCAAGTCCAGCGCTGCCATCACTCCTCCCAAAACTTATTACCACCAAAACCCAAACCAACCAGAAACAAAGACCCAACCAAGACAAATTCAAACAATGACCAAATGGAAGCAGCAGCAGCAGAGATGTTGGATTGTTGAAGCTTGTTCTACAAAATGTGATGTGAAAAACTGTCGGACGCAAAACAGCATTTTATTGCAGCGACTGGCGGAGCAACGACAGAAGTTCCTTGCGAAGCTTCACGTTGCTAGCAGGGATGATATTCCGCCCAGATTCAGCCCTCCCTGAGGCTCTAGAATCAGCCACGGTAGCAGATTCTTCCACGTACTATTCCGGTTTCTTTTCTTTTTTCATTTGGGAAGCAGGTGACACACCTTCTTTTAACTGCAACTTAATTTGTAGAATCAGCTACTTTCTAGCCGATTCCAGAAAGTAGAATCGGCTAGAAAGTACAATTCTCAGTATCTGTGTCCTATTCTGACACCTTTTTCCTTGGTGAGCCAGGCTGTCATCAGCTTGTTCCAATTTTCTTGAAGTCAGTTTCAGTTTCTAATGTGAATCAACGGTGGAGAAAACGCTTGAGATGTGAATGAAGGGTGGGGAAAACCAACCCATTCTGCTCTGGAATATGGTCCCTCTGTGTGTAGAACCTGTTACTGGGGTTTATTTACCCCCAGCCGGCCTGCTGCTGCTGCTGCATTCCTTGGTGGAACAGACCATACTGGGCCATTCCATAGTGCATCCCGAACATTCCGCAGTAATGTCCAAGGGGAACAGTTTTCATCACATCGAATTTTATGTCCAAGTGCAATGCACGTAAATTCCTCTTCATTACCTATGTACTTGATGAAAGAAATTCCATGGGACCCAATCAAGGATATCAAAAAAATTTATGAGTTTTTATTTTCCCAAAAAATTAGCAATATTAGTTGAGTTAATACACTCGGAAAACCCAAAAATATATAGATAAATTATCATTTGTAAATATTTTGGTTTAAAATTTGCAAAATTTGTTAGAAAAATCAAACATTAGACCCAAGCCCTTTGTCTTTTTTTTAAATTTTCACAAAATTGGTGAATTTTTCTTCAAATTTTCCATTCTACGCGGAAAATATAACCTTTTTTTTTCCAAATTTTTTCTCCCTTTTAAAAACCACATTAAATTAGCCAAAATTCATGTCAAGAGAAAATCATTGGACACAAAATGACAACATGCAACACATGGGTTTGACTTGGTCCCCAAAAATGGAAAAGCTTGTTATGTTAATACGCATGTGATGATGTAAAGATATGTAACATTTGTTTTTTACCTTCCAACGTGGCAAAAAAACAAAACTAGGTGTACAAATTCAAATGGGCAAGGTGAATAAGCAACTCCACTGGCACTTCATGTTGTTAAGGTATTGGAGCTTCTTAAAGCATCTCCAATGGCAAATATCCATCAAACTCTCATGCTAGTGTTATTTCCAAATGTTGAATTTATTATTTTAAGGTACAATTTTTTCTTTCAAAATGGAACATTGCCGAGCAATTTCACACTCAACAACTTTGAAGGTTATTTGTGCAACCATCACACATATCCATTCCAAAAAGGAATTACACACCTGCAAAAAGACTTCCTTAGGGCACACCAACTTAGATCTACAACCTCACAAAACACAACAAAACAAGAAACAAATTATGACAATTTGTTAAATCAATGCAAATTAACTATCTTCATCAAGTGCATAGTGGATAAATAACCATTTCCATATTGTCAATCACACAAACAAGTCAACATTCATACTCATCAAATCATCAATTTGCTTTGATTCTGATGACATACCAAACTGCTAGATGCAAGCACAACATTACAAAAGGGACATGGTCATCATTGATGGTGTGTATATAAATGATTTTGTAGACACACCAAAAGGCATGTTTTTGTACTTGGGAAGAAAGATTATTCTAGGGGTCGAACTTTGATAACAATAACATGATTGTTGTTGGGGCCAAATCAAAAATGAAATAATTAATGGATTTGCCATATTGGTGTTAGTAAATAATATATTATGCTTCAGTGGAAATGTTTTTCATGATTATATTTAACCTAAAAAATGTTAAATTTGCACTTAGAGAACTAGATTCATGAATTTTTGAAAAGATATATCTATAATGTTTAGAAGATATCGAAAAAAAAACTTTAGTTTAGGTGTTGATTCGCCTAAGTTAATATCTTTCAAATGGCTAGATTTTTTTTTTCCATGGTGCTTTATACATTTACAAGCACTAAAATCACTTATATAGAATTTATGAGCAAACTTTGTTCAAAATCAAATAATGCCTTGTGTCAATGTTTTTTCATCATTTTACAAAAAAATGTTGTTCATTTTTTATTTTCAAATGAATTCCAATTGACAAATTTAGAGCATGTTAAATGTTATAATCACCCAACAATGGTTTAATATACGTCTACTAAAACTTTAAATAATCACAATATTTAACTTTACATGTTACACTTTACACATTATTATGCATAAATCATGGAATTCATGGAAAACTTGAATGTTAAACTAAATCTGTTTTTGGTTTTTCATTTTCATCTTCTTTTGATTGATTTATTTATTTTCATCTTCACAGACAAATGAAAAGCATTGGGTCCTTCGTCAACCATGTCATTTTTTATTCTAATCATAAAATATATTTTTGAAATAAAATCTAAGTTTGCCTGATAGACATTTCACCAATTGTTTGCATTATCTAATGAATGATTTATTTTATAAATACATGGATAATTGCATGGTTCTTTTTTCATTGATTTTCCATCTTATACAAATATCATACATAATTTTATTAAGAAGATAAGAAAAATTACACTTTACACAAAATTGATAGATTTGAATTCCATAGTATTCAAATCAACAATTATAGATATATTTTTTGAAATGATGAAAATAATGATTTTTAATGGTTTGTGTCAACATTTCATGATTTATTTTAGCCTTTTTGAGCCATCTTACTCAAAAGGACCACCATTACAAATGACAACCCAAAACAAATTGTGTTTCAGGTTTTAAACATTTTCATTCATAATAAAAACATTTGTTAACCCTTCCAAACCATTTTTTTAAATGGATATTATTAATCAAAATTTATGATATGTGCACTCAAAGCATAAAATTGATGACATCCTAGTAATTTATATATATATTTGTACTGTTATTATTAACATGATAAACATGCTAAACAAAGTCCTTTTGCTTTTTTTAATAACATGACAATGTATGTAGACCATCATATTTCATGATGAATCAAGTTTTAATTTGTGCATCAATTCCACAAGCCTTGTCACTTTTTCAATTCTTGCTTGTCATCATTTATTGTTTTGGGAATCAATTATAATGACGTGGCCCAACTCCTTGAGGGACTCAAATGTGAATTGCAAAGAGAAAACAACGGAAAAGCAAGGAGTCAAAGCATGTTCCATGGCTCGGAATACTTTGTAGGGGTAGAGGGGCGTGTTGGAGTTCTGGGATGGGATTCAGAAGAATTGACAATCTTCACTTAGTCACTTGGGCCTAAACAACACCAACACAAGGTGGTTAGTGCATAGTTGGAGCACTTTTGGGGCTAAGACGAGACATGGGCAACTCGGACTCACAAGATTCACCATGACCCGGACTTGAGAAGCCACCACCTTCCCCCTTATAGTATATTTGACGCCTCTCCACGAGGCTCACATCCAAATGGCATTTTGTCCTGGGATTCTTAAATGGGAGTCCCAAAATTGCCAAAGTTGGGATTCCTATGATTTTGGGGGCCCATAACGTTGCGTACAGACCTTGGATTGAGATGAAGTCGAGAGCAAAGTTGTAGCCCTTGTCAAGAGCTTTTCAACGGTATGTCACATGCCACCTGCACGTAAGTAAATCTGGTTGATTTTTTACTTTTAATGGTCGGGAATTTAATTATCAATTTGACTCCCGACTTTTCCTTCGGCCATAACTTATGTTTCAGATGTCCAAATGGGTGATGTAAGCCCATTTTAAACATCTAAGTTTCAATAGCTTTTCAATGATATAAAAAACTCCTCAATCCATTGGATTTTGACCCTTGTAATCGATTTTTAAACATTCGGAAGTCCATCGGGACTCCAACTCCCAAAGTGCGAATTCCCTTGGGAGTGTGAGGGCCTATTCCTAGTATTCACACTCTCTTGCACTCCCGGGAGCATGCGGCATGAGTCCCAAACTTCCCTCTTGGCCCGCAACCTTGCAATCCCTTGCCTTGGTCGTAAGCTCAAGGCTAGGGTTACGACATATAGGGAAAACATATTCATTTTCTTATGTTTACATCCCATTACATATTTTATAATTCTTGCATTAATGTTATGTATGTACTATTTTTATGCCTTGGCATGTCAAATTATTCATGTTTGTTGAATTTTCATACTGATATTAACAATTTTAATGAAACATTTGAACCTTATTAATAATATGTTCATGTTTTATACTATTAAAAAAATTTAACAAATGACATTTTATAATCAACCCCAACATAGGTCATTAAACATATATTATGATTAATTATAAAAGTAATATATTTCATGTAATTTAGTTTGTTGTTCATGGATGAACTTCATCCATCATTGCCTAAATTCTCATTCATAAAATGGAATCCATATATGAAAGTTGATACACCTTAGGTTATATCAATGGTAATTGAAGTCTCTTATCCCAATGTTGATTTTGAAATGCAAAAACCCAAGGCACAGAATTTAGTTTTATACAACGAAAAAAAAGGGTGAAAGCTTCAAAAGAAATAATAAGACATGTTGACCTTTTTAGTCAAACTTTTAATCACCATAATCTATACAAAAAGAAGTGATTAGTATAATTTAAAGCCAAATAAACTCCACAAGTTCACATTGATTCCAAAGATTCACCAGGGCCCAAGCTCTTTCAAGGGAACATTACTTCTTTCATGATGTACCCTATAGTTCACCTTTGGGAGTGGCATGCCAATGTTTTATTTCCAAAGGTGACCAAAATGGGAGTTTTAAATTTCCAAGTTCTAGTTCCTAAAAACTTAGTAAGTCATAATTTTTTATGAGTGTATCCAATTGGGACAATCTAATGTTCTATCTTGTAACCATGTAACCAAGCTTTTTAACTTCATACGAGGGTCCTCAATCCAACATCATTGGTTTTTTGAATTCACATTTTGAATGAACATGAATTGAATTTTCCCTTTCCATCACGATTTTTCAAATGATTACAACTTTAAGCCACTAAGTCTATTTTGACAATTTTATCTCAACACATTGTAAGTTTTAAGAAACTTTTCCAATGGTATAAATATTATTTGATTGAAATGAATTTTGATCTTTTAAACCTCAAGCCCTAAATATCTTGGGGTTCAACTTTAGAATTTGGAGTGGACTCAAGGGGGTCTTGAAAGTTCCTAATTATGTCATGCATTCTTAGACATTTTTTATTCACTAGATTATATTTGAAAGCCATGCTCACACACCCCCCACTCCTTAAAAGACTTAAATGCGAGTTTCAAAGTAAAAACAATAGAGGAAGAAAGAATTAGGGTACATTCCCTAGCTTATAGCACTTCGGGGGTAGAGGGGCATGTAGGAGCTCATGAATGGGTATTACGATGAATGACAAGTGGGCCAATTATTCACACGGACTTGAATAAACTAAACAACAAGTTTGTTAATGTGTAATTAAAGCACTTTTGATGCACGGACAAACCATAGGCATACATAAATTCACAAGACTCATCATGGCTTGAATTAGGGGAAGTCGCCATCACCTTTATAGTATTTTTTACGATTAGCCATGAAGGCTGCATCCAAATGTCATTTTGTCCTGGGATTCCCAAGTTGGGAATCCCAAAATTCCTGAAATTAGGACTCTCAACAATTTGGAGGGCTTTAATTTATTATTCAGACCTTTGATTGAAGTGAAGTCTAAAGTAACATTGCAGTCCTTATTGAGAGCTTTCCAATTATGTGTGGCACGCCCTTCTACACACTTATTTCAGGGTGATTCCCGACTTTTAGTGGGTGAGAGTCAAATTGACACTTTCACTTTCGGCCTTTCTTTTGACCATAACTTGTGGTTAAAGTACTTAAATGGGTCATGCAAACCCATTTTAGACATCTACATTTCAAGATCTTTTTAATGGTGTAAGGAAATCTTTGATCCAATGAATTTTAGCCCCTAAAATACCTCTTTGAATATTCAAGACTCCATAGGGATTCCAACTCCCAGAATGGGAGTCCATTTGGGAGTGTGTCAGTTCATTCCTTCACTTCTAGGGAGTGCAAATGTGACTTTTAAGGTACACTTTGGACCTGCACCTTTCCATGCCTTTGCTTTGGTCGCGAGTGCAAAGTTAGAGTTGTGACACATGCCATGTTTTTTTTTAGTCTCATTTTCTAATTTTTTGCATAATCTTGTTTTCACATTGGTTTAAAACCCGAAGCTATTCAAATTATGAAAACCTTATTTTTCATCCATAATGGATGACATTCATTCACCACCATCAGTTTCATCTATGAATTATGTATTTAAAAAACCATTCAAAAAAGGGATTAGACAATGGATGATATGGAACCTTCCAAATAACCTTTTTTTTGTTTAAAAATGTGTTTTTTTGGTTTATACGTCACCAATTCCTACGATCATTTCTAGATTATTACCATATTTTCTATGTAGGTTATAAGATGTAACCAACAATGTGAAGAAATCTCAAAAATGTTTATTTTCATATCCTATTTGTAACCAAATTTGGCTAAACTATATTATGGATGGACACCTTGATTTAACTACATGACAAACATGAGAACAAATTTACTTCCAAGTGAATAAACTCCCCAAATGAGTAAATATAGATTTTTTTTTTCATTCCCTTGAACACTTTACTCAACCCCAATTAAAGGTTTGACTTCACACCATAATTTATTTCAATTTACTTTTTGTGCATGTTCTTTCACATTATTTAAATAAGCTTATCTTTAAATATTTTTCGTTCATATTTCAAATCCTTGTACAAGGTCATGTCTTATGTAAGGTTCAATTTAGGTTTCAACATGATTTGCTATGTTTTAATTTACACTACTACCAAAGTGGAGTACAATTTACTAGCTTAAATCACTATGGGACCTTAAAAGTGCATTTTATTGATTTCACCCTAATGAAAGTTATTTCACCATAATATCACTATGTAGACATCATGTTTCATTACTAGTTAACATAATTCACTATTATAATTTACTATAGTAAATAGGTTTATTTTTATGTTTATAAAAATTTTCTTTTTATGCGACTTTATGATATACCCTATATTATTTTAAGCTACTTTAGTTATTCTAACTTATATTTTATGTTATTATAGGCTATTGTAAATTATTGTACCCTAAATTATAATATGTTATTTTACTTTAAGGTATTTTAATTAATTTATTATAAGCTTTTGAGTTATTCAAAGTCATTCTACTTTATGTTATTATAAATTATTTTATCCTAAATATAATGACTGACTTAAAATAATATAAAACAAAATATAATGATTTAAGGTAAAAATGATTTAGAATAAAAAATAATAACCAATGAAAAATAATTTTAAATACGTTACAATATAATAACTACCAATACCCTATGGTATTATAACATAAAATATCAAAAAATAATTTATAATAAAATAACCATTAATAAAATAGTCATCAATAATCATTAATAAAATAACCACCAATGACTTACAATGGAATAATCACCAATAGCCATTAATATAATAACCACCAATAAGAAAAAACCAAATGTTTTCTTTTCTTTGAACGACCACCAATAACCCCTAATAGAATAACCACCAATAGATTAACTACTGATGGCTAATAAAAAACATTAATAGCCACAAATAGAATAGGTACCAATAGGCATTAATAACCACCAATAACACTAATAAAAAAATAATTAATAACCATATACTATAATTGCTTAGGATTGACAAAAATAATTTAGGGTGAAATAATTCAAAATAAAATAAAATTCAAGGTGAAATAGCCTTCAATAGCCAAAAATAACTTATAATAATCGTAAATAGTCTAAACAGAAATAATTTAAAATAACCAAAAACACTTACAACAGTTGAATAACCGAAAGTGAACAAAGCTAAAGTAGCAAAATGTCACTTAGAATAACCAAAAGTAGCATAGGGTGAAATAACCAAAAGTAATTGAAAACAACCATAAATAATGTAGGGTGAAATAATTTAAATTATTGAAAAATAGTCATATAATATTGAAAAAACTTAGCATAAGAGGTATTATTATATTAACAAAAAAACTATCCATTTATTTTATAAAAAATTCAAAAAAATGGTCATTGAAATGTTATTAAATAATGATAATCAACTTTTTTTTTGTTCACATGAATTTAAACTTTCAAAAGGAAATAAATGTAATTATGTACATTATTGAAATTTTTTTTAAAATTTGAATAATTTCATTTGAACAAACTTTCATTAAGATATGAATTTTCAAAGTTTATGTGACGCGCTCTCAAGTCACGGGGTGAAACCAACTTAAGGGTTTCACAAAGTTAAGTTGCGGAAGTTGAGACCTGAACGCACGCTCCCGGCTTCCAACTCTAGGAAGGGGTAGAAGGTCCAGTTGGGAGCCCAGGGATTAGACTAGGAAGAGGTATTAGTTGATCAAGCTTGAATCTGCATCAACACAAACCACCCAAGTGGTTAGTTCACTTTCCGGGACACCCTTCAGTGTTGGGACAAGCCATGGGCACTTTGGACCACAAGACTCACCATGGCCCGGACTCGGGGGATGCCATCACCATCCCCCATATAGTATACTCTGCGACGCCCCGCTGAGGCTACATCCAAATGACTCTTTTTCCCGGGACTCCCAAGTTGGAGTCCCGAAATCCACCCAAGTGTCTTGGTTTCGGACTCCCGGGACTTTGAGAGGCCATAGCTCCTCGCCCTGACCTCTGATCGCAACAAGGTTTAAACCGAAGTTGTAGCCCTCGTTGAGATCTTTTCAATGACGTATTGCACTCCTGAATCGAACATTAGGAGCTGGTTGATTCCCGACTTTTAGTGGTCGAGTGACTCCCGCCCCTACTTTTGCCCATAACTTGGACTATAGATGTCCAAATCAAAAATGCGAGGGCATTTTCAATATCTACGTTTCAAGACCTTTTCAACGACACCAAGAACACACCCCAAATGCAAGGTGTTTTGCCCCTTGCTGTTGAGCTCTGAACATTCGAGAGTCCCGGAGGACTCCAAATCCCCACTTTTTCCATGTGTTGGGCTTCACCCCCACACTTGGCCAAAGTAGGGTTACGACATTATGTTTTTATAATGTTTAAAATGAAGTATTTGATAAATAAAATGTAATGTAATGTAACATATTATCACAAGTGAGGTGGCTTGATGGTAACAGTGTTTGCCTCCAATCCAAAGGTCAAGGGATCAAACCTCATGGGTGGTGTTATGTGTGTTCAACAATGGTATGTTGATCGAATATTCTCCTATCGAATTTCTAAAATAAGTGCCTAGGTTGATAATGTGTTTAACCTACCTACCTAGGCTACGTTTTTAACCTAGCGTAAGTAGTGACACATGTCAATATACAATAGGCTTTACAAATCATAAAATTATATATTAAATAATTAAAATTTAATTGATTTTCATAATGGTTAGTTAATTAATTAGCAAGTGAATGGTTTGGTAATTTGTATTTCACTTGATAGTAACCTTGTTTCACTAAGTACTACTCAAACAAATCATTATCCGTAACAATTGGTCCCTATTCACTAAGGGGTTAAACAATTTCAGTAGATAAAAAGGTCTAAATTCACTCAAAATCTAATGAAACCCAAAGTGAATTAAAACACATTTCCTAAAAATGTTAGCCCTTATGCACCAATATAAAATTGTTAGTCGTAATATTTTTCTATTTGTAATGCCCATTGTCACCCATGTGATTGAGCACCCAAAATGTGTTTCGGCATGTAATACCACATTATGATTTCTATATTAATAACATATATATAATTGACAAGTTCATTCGTGTAAAAATGGACAATCATAATTTTTTCATTAAAAAATAATTTATGGTTGAAATATCATTTTTTGTATATTTTCATTGGTTTGAATCCATAATTAATGATTGTTCCATACTCAATTAATGCAAATGAAAAATATAAAAATATTATGAAATATAAAGTTTTTTAAAAGCCAATCATTCTCAAGTGGATTTACTTATGTGATATTCAACAAATGATCTAATAAGAAATTGGTCTCACTTTTCAAAAGGTTCGAGCTTCTTATCCACACCCCAAAGTTTCTTACTTTTTATTCACACCCATAAGGTTTTGGTGCTAATATAAAAGGTGTTTCAAATATTTTCATTTCATAGTGTCATTTTATGATCAATATTTTAAAAATGTGTTAAAATTCTTAAGGTGAAAAAAAATTATCTAATGAATGATTTTTACAATGTTCTAGACAATAATAACAAAAGAACATGAAGATACATTATGGAATGATTTTTCATTTGTTAATGTTTCAATTTGACTTAAGATAATCAAATCAAAACTAATGAAAATATTTTTGTAAAATCCTTAATTGGTGAATTTTGATTGTAATTGTAACTATCTTTGCTTGCAAATGGGAAATGTATGAATTTTAAAACAAAAGATTAATCAAGTTCAATGGAAACAACAATTTTCACTCGTCAACAACCAAGTGTCCCAAAAAAAGAAATTCAAAATAGTTCATACCTCATCTTTGGCCTTCAAATTTTACACTTGTGAAAAAACATAAAAATTCAATAAATGCATCATATTAATTCAAGATATTTGAAAAAAATTTAGGGAAACTTCAAATTGTTTTTGATATATTACCATGAAGTTTACTAACTCAATGGTTTAAAAAAAATGGAAAACTCAAATCTAAAGATAAAACGGTATTGACAAATGGGTACATAAAATCAATAAAAAACCCTTAAGAAAAGATAGGATAATACGTATATGATGATTTGGTAATTTTTTTCCAAAAGATGATTTTAGCAACATTAAACATTTAAATTAATGGAAATGTCACTCAAAATCACATTGAAGTGAACAAGGATTGTTTTGGAAATTTTCCTTGCATTGGTCATGTAGAAAGGCCACTATAGTTGTTGGGAAAGATATCATTATATTGGCAAGAACATGGCACAAAACTTGCAAATTTGAATACACATTTGGTGAACACATAAAACATCCCTTTGTTTTTGGTCATCAATATAAATTCAACTTAAATTCACTTGCTTTTAATAAGGCACAAAAATGCACATGGGGAAAAAAAAGTGTAAAAAACATAGGTATGGTGGGAATTGATGATTAATGAAAAATCCCAATTAATCTATCCTTTGCAATTGATGGGGAATTGCTACCTTCACAAATTGTGTTTGAAGGGTTCACAACTAAATCCCTACCAAAAAGCAATGCAACAATGGCAGCATGTGTGCATACAAAATTCCACTAGTTACAACTTTGGCAACTAGTAGCTCATGAATGTTCAAACTTGTTAACATTTTATACAAAGAAAAAGAGGTCCCTGATTATGCACCCCAAGGGGACCAAAAATTGAATGTGAAAAACAACCATAAAATCTAGTATGGATAATTGATTATTAATCAATGCAAAAGAGTGCAAAATTTTTGTAAAAAAAAGTCTAGTTTTTATTCAATTGTACTAGCAAGTTCAAGCCCACTTACACATCCTACAAAGATCATTTGAACATTCTTTCTAGCAATAGTTCCATAATTGGACATCTACATCTTTTACCCACTAATTACTATAAGATCAAATGGATTGAAAAGTGGACAACTAGCTTCTTATTTTGTGATCCAATGTAGGTGACCAAGGTTTATGGATGCATTATTCCATCATTGTAGAAATAACCCTTCTTTGATCTTGATCTCTTATCATATTTCGATGATGATTCATACAAGCCAACTCATGTAGGATAGCTTTAGATTCCTCAAGTTGTTGTACCTTGGACACTTCCAATTTGGAATTTGTTTAGCCCAATCCCAATGGAAGAGGCATGAAAATGTGACTTTTCATATTTGTGTCTTTTTGAAGTTTTTTTGCCAACAAGAAGATATTCAATACATTCACCACCAATTTGCATACCATTTTTTAAAAATTGAATTGATTTGAACCTTAATCCAATTATTGAATTTAGATTTAATTGAATTGAATTCCAATTTTTAAATTGAATTCAAATACATTGAATGGATTTCAATTTCATATATGAATGAATTCGTGTTCTTCACTTCAATAAAATTCATATTTTTTCTTGCTCCACGATACATTTGTTGTTTCTTTGTTTTTTTTATCCTTTTAGTCTTGGTGCAAATTATAGGTAAGATTTATTGCATGTTACATATTACATCATATCTTCATTATTCTTTGGTTGAAATTCATCTTTATCAAGGTTATTTCAACTTGTCATGTCATGTCATTGACATATGAACATGTTTTGTTCAATGAAACTTCATGTAGATATGCTAACATTGTTCACAAGATTGTTCACAAAAAATTGTATGTCAATGCAAAAGGTGAAAATGGAAAAATAATTTTGCATTTAGGATGTGGAAACAACCACGATGGAGTTTGTTTGATATTATGCTTGGTACTCAATCTTCTTTTTACTTGTTTTCTTACTTCATAAATCATAAATTGTATAAATTTGTGATTTTTTATAATTATGTAAATGTTATGTGAGAATTCCATGCACAAATGGCAAGAGAGAGAAAATGTGGGAACATTTTATGAATTTGGTAATGATTGAATGAAAATGTATTTCAAACACAAAAGAAAAATGAAGGTTGACCATATAATTGAAGGTGTTAGAATCATGTAGAATTGTCTTTCTATCGTGTACATTGTGATTTTTGACAAAAAAAATTTCCTAACAAGGTTTCGATATGTGGGCATCCACATTTTTTTCTTGTTCTTTGTCAGCATTTGCATTCATTTAAAGTGTTACACACCAAGTGATGTTGACCTCATTATGTGTGTGTTATGTGAGAGAAATGATTGAAAAAAATTAATGCACCAAAAAACAAACAAAATATTATTTTCCTCAATGTTCTTCTTTTCTTTCTTTTTCTTTTTCTGACTAATTTTTTTTTCATCTATGTTTTGATAATTTGCTTAAGTTTTATGCATCACATCATTATTATACAACACATATTTTATGATCGGGACCCATTTATACCTTTACAAACATGTTTTAAATGACATGGGTATTCATCTTTCAAAAGAAAGGAAAAATATTTAAACATTCAAACCCTATATATTTGTTAGGTTACTTAAACAAGATGAAACAAAAGACAAAACCATTTGAAAATGACATAATACAGAAAAAATTGATCAAACAATGGTTGAGGAGGTATATTTGTGAATATTAATATCTTTGTAATTCACATTTGACATTTTTTTCTCGTAACATCAATCTTTAGTGAAATTGAATAAGGATTAATGAATGTTTACAAAACAAATTATACATGCAAAATGTCATTTTATCATTGTTACATGATGGCATACATAATATGAATAAAATAATAAAATAATATTGTACACGCCTAGTGACAAAATTTATGGTTAGTAATAAATATATTGGGAGAATGGTATGTTTGAAAATTCATATTCTCCCATATAAATACATAGAAATATTTTTGGATGAATCTTCTATTGAATAAAAAATGATCTTTGCATATATTCATGATCAATTAAGTTTGTGATCCTTTCATTAGTTTTTAAAACTAATTAGTTCAAAAGTCAATTCAAAATATCATTAATTATATTGGCAGATGACCAACATTGTTGTCATTAAAAATGTCATTACTTGATGATAAATCTTAAAGAAACTTACACTATACAAATTAACGATTTTTTATTATATGAATTTAAATTATCCTTGAAATTAATAGAAACCATCATGACTATTAATGATATTGCGAAACATGATAGAAGATTAAAATGTTGTTATAAAACAAACATAATGATGAGATAAAATGGTTTTTATTTCTAAAACAAACTGATTTGATGCTCCTTGCCCCTTTTGCAAATAAAACCTATTAGGAAAACAATTCCATCTTGTTTAAATTGCGTATATTTATTATTTATTATTATAATATCATAGCATTTTTGTTATTAATTACAAGATTGACAAAAAAATATAAATTTCAAAAAAAAATTGTGAAGGATAATAAATTGTCTTTTGGAATATTCAAGATTATTTTAAACATGAAATTTTTTTAATTCATTGATTATTCTACAAACATGTGTGAAATTTGTCTTTACATTACAGTAATCAAAAGTATTTAAATAATCAAGATTATGAATCTATAAATCAATTGTGTTTTTTACATCTCATGAACTATTGTGTGGGTTACAACTTTCTTTTTATATGTGTCATTAATTGAATTAAATGCATGGGAGAATGAATGACTTGTTAACATAGGAGATTTACAAGGAAAAAAAAACAAGAATAGGGACCCAAAAAAGAAAAAGGTTTAAAGAAGTGATTAATTTGTTGGCAATTCATCAATACTTGCAAATGGGTGCAAATTCAAATGGGAAAAAAAATAAAAAACCATAAGCCTTGATTTTAATTTAATTTTTTTTCTTAAACTTATAAAATTTTCTCATTTTGTAGTTTAATTTTTTTTCAAAGTCTTGTTCTTGATTTCAAATTGTATATTACTCAAAGATTTAATATTTTGGTTAAATCAATTGCATGTAATCATAGATCACATGTTTTCAACCTATCATCACTATGTATCACATCTAGGTTTTGAAACTTTGAAATTATTTTGTGCATATTGTTATTTAAAAATTCATGATCACATTCAAGTGAATTTGTGTTCCATCTTTTGATTCAACAATTACATTTTAAGGTTTGCCTATCAAATAATACATTGTTTATGTTTTGAAAATGAATCTTAAATTATTATTAAAGTTTTTGACCTACACATCATGACTACAAACTATAAAAATTCTTCATTGGATTTTATATTGATTAATTTGCATGATGATCATGAATTTAACGTGTGGTAACATTGATTTAACATGATGATAACTTTTCATTTGTATTGAAAATAAAATTTACAAACAAATGAATATGAAATTCCCTTATAATTATAATTAAAAATTTTATTTATCAAAAAATTCTAATAACTAATATTTTGGTATTCTCAATTTAATAACGATTTAAACCAATATCAAGAATAATTAATTTAATTGAATCATTTTTATAAATTAAATCAAATATGAAAACATAAAAACATTGGATTCCAACTTTGTTTTTGTAATATTTCAATGGACACCTTTTAATCAAAATTTAAAATATATTCAAGTCAACACTGAAATGAAGTATTCATTAAAACATTTGATCAAAGTTGACAACATTAGATAATTTTTATCAATGTTATTTTTATAAAATTAGTTAAATTTAATAAACTCATTCTAAATATCAAATTCACTAATACTTAATGGGAATTGATCTTCGACAATTTTTTAATATCACCTTCACCCATGACTTGGGGGTTGGAGATTTTAATTTGTTCTTTCCAACCACCCTTTGACTGGAAGGGGTAAACATTTTTTTCCCTTTCTATATATATATATATTTTTGCATGAATTGAATATATTGCCCTTTTCAACTTTCATCTTTTTTAGAATTAATGATTATTTCAATGTTTTTTGAACTTTTAATCTTGCTTGTTGTTTAAGCCAAGTTCTTCAAAGGTCCCAAGACAGGATGCCAACTTAACAAACATTTTCGAATTTGAACATTTTTAGTCAAAATTCAATTCAATGTAATCTTTTGGTTTAAGAATGACCTAAGCTTAATTTGTTTACTGTTTACAATTTTACGTTCCAAGAGAGTCCATTAGATGAAAGGCAGATCATGGGGGACAGATTGTCCTTTGGTACTAGCAGCATGCCACAAACTTGGCCAGGGCGACCATGTTCTTAATCAATAACAAAAACACATCCAAATAGCACCGAGGATAACAGAAAATAATGAGAAAAGAAAAAAAACAAGAATGCTGACAAAGAACGACAAAAGAACAAGTAGTAATAGCGATGTTGAAAAGGCACATAGGAAACACCAAGGGTGCTATGTTACACATGAAAATTTTCTTTTTCCAACAATAAAAAACATCAACATGTTCAGGGTTGAATGCATTGGATATAATGTTGACTCGCCAATCAAAACAAGTCATTTATTTTGTACTGGGCCTTTTGGAGTGGTGCGGGGCTGGGGAAGCTTCAAATTTCTTGAATTTCGGTGTTTGTTCCATGTTCCCATCATGTTCAGCAAGTTCCCAAAACTATTCCGCAACCTGTTCCCTATACCACCACACTTTTCTACCATAACCTTTGCCAAAAACCCTAGGAACTAAAAAAAAAAAACCCTAGATTTCTTTTTTTCTTCTTGTTGCAGTTTGAGACAACACAATGAAGAGAGAGAGCTCGGTAGAAGGAGTCTGATGTCGGTTTCTTCCCGACACCCGGCAATTTGAACTCTTGACTGGAACAGCTGCGTCGCTTCATTGTATCAAATCTTGAAGAAGTAGGGTTTAGGGTTTAATGAAGAGAATTCCTGGAAAGAAGAGCCATTCTAGTCTTTGTCTTAGAAGCTTGTCTGAACTCTTACCGTGAAGATTTTCTATGGCAGAGCTTGAAATGTTGTCAGTTGAAGCGGGCACAATAGCCTGAACTCGCAACCGAAAATTCACAAGTTCACAACCTCAAATTCGTCAGTTCCCAACATCATGTGCATCAGCACCCATGCTCACCAGAAAGTCTAAATGTCAGTTTCTCGAGGCCAGAACCATCGTCTATTAGATGTTGCTTGGAAAAACTATTGATGCAAGCAGAAAATCCTTACCAATGGCCAAAGCTTGTCACGAGGAGATATCATAGAGCTTCCAATTAGTTATCTTATGGAGGACACATGAGTATCTTATGGTCACATGGTGCTCATAAGGAAACTGCATCTCTTTGCAAAGAGTTCAGTAGAAACCACCAATTTGATATGTGTGAGAAGATCACAGCATTGATCTATAATGTTCACTCAGAGAACGTCGTAGAAGATCACAATCTAATGATGTAGCATAATGCTCACTCAGAAGTCAGAGAATTATATCACAGTTGTTGATTGGTCTGTTTATAAAAGCGGTCAAAGCTCACACAACCATGAAGCTGTCAACAGACAAGACTGGCCACAAGAGGCCTCGTACATAAGTCTTCAGGTGCAATGAGAGAGATTCTGTTTTACTATTATCCTTTTTGCATGAACCCACCTGCCTGATCACGGATCATATGTACAGTACTTAGCTCTAATTTGTTTTGTTTTGAGAACCTTGTGTTTTGGATGCTGTCAAACACTGATTTAGTGATATCAATCTTCTTCAGACGCCAAGTTTCCAGTACATAGAAAGCCTGCCACCAGCATTCAGCTTGTCGAGTAAAACCAATTGGGGCCCAAGAAGCTCAACAATCCTGGAGTTTTCCAGAGGTCCAGCATTTGCACCTTCGAAACCTGGAATGGTTTCAACCAAGGCAATGGTAGTTGCAACAGCTTCAGGATCATCTCCAGCAACAAAAGTGGTGTGTGGATTATTCACATCAGGCAAATCCTCTCGCAAAAAACGCTGCACATGAACCACCAGCCAGAACCCAAGACCCAACCAAGAAAAATTCAAACAATGATCAAATGAAAGAAGCGGACCAGCAGCACAGATGTTGGACTGTTGAAGCTTGTTCTACAAAATGTGATGTTAAATACCGTCGAACACAAAACAGGGTTTTATCACAGCGACTGGCGGAGCAACGACAGAAGTTCCTTGCGAAGATTCACGTTGCCAGCAGGGACGATATTCCGCCGAGCTTCAGCGCTCCCTGAGGCTGTAGTATGGGGAGGTAGAATCAGCCGTTGTAGCAGATTCCTCCACGTGCGACTCCGCTTTCTTTTTTCTTTTCATTTCGTAAGCAGGTGACAGACCTTCTTTTGACTGCAAGTTACTCGGTAGAATCAGCTACCTTGTAGCCGATTCTAAAAATCGAATCGGCTAGAAACTACAATTCTCAGTGTCAGTGTCCTATTCGGACGCCTTTTTCCTTGGTGAGCCAGGCTGTCATCAGCTTGTTCCAATTTTCTTGCGGTCAGTTTCAGTTTGTAATGTGACTCGACGGTAGAGAACGCGCTTGAGATGTGAATGAAGGGTGGGGGAAACCAACCCATTCTGCTCTGGAATATGGTCACTGTCTGTGTAGAACCTTTTACTCGGCTTCATTTACCCCCACTGGGCCTGCTGCTGCTCCTGCATTCCTTGGTGGAACAGGCCGTACTGGGCCATTCCATAGTACATCACGAACATTCCGCAGTAATGTCCAAGGGGAACAATTTTTGTCACACGGAATTTATGTCCAAGTGGAATGGATGCATATTCCTCTTCATTCCCTATGTACTTGATGAAAGATATTGGATGAGACCCAATCAAGGATACCAAAAAATTATTTTCCCAAAAAATTAGCAATATATAGTTGAATCAATACACTCAGAAAACTCTAAATAAATAAAATAAATCTCATTTTTTGGGTTTAAAGTTTGCAAATTTTGTTAGAAAAATCCAACACTAGACCTAAGCCTTTTGTCTTTTTTTTAATTTCCACAAAACTAGTGAATTTTTCCTCAAATTTTCCATTCTAAATTGAAAATATACTTCTTTTTCTTTTCATTTTTTTCCTCCCTTTTAAAAACCACACAAAATTAGCCAAAATTCATGTCAAAAGAAAATTACTAGACCCAAAATGACAACATGCAATACATGGGTTTGACTTGGTCCCTACAAATGGAAAAGCTTGTTATGTTAGTACGCATGTGATGATGTAAAGATATGTAACATTTGTTTTTTACCTACCAACGTGGCAAAAAAACAAAACTAGGTGTACAAATTCAAGTGGGCAAGGTGAATTAGCAACTCCATTGGCACTTCACGTTGTTGAGGTATTCGAGCTTCTTAAAGCATTTCCAATGGAAAATATCCATGAAACTCTCATGCTAGTGTTATTTCCAAATGTTGAATTTATTGTTCTAAGGTTGGTTTATTTTTCAAAATGGAACATTGCCTAGCAATTTCACACTCAACAACTTTGAAGGTTATTTGTGCAACCGTCACACATACACACATGGCGAAAAACTTAGGGCACACCAACTTAGATCTACAACCTCACAAGACACAACAAAACAAGAAGCAAATTATGACAATTTGTTACATCAATGCAATTTAACTTTCTTCATCAAGTGCATAGTGGATAAATAACCATTTCCATATTGTCAATCACACAAACAAGTCAACATTCATACTCATCAAATCATCAATTTGCTTTGGTTCTTATGACATACAAAACTACTAGATGCAAGCACAACTGTCACCAAAAAAGGAGGAGAGAGAGGGAGACCAAACAGCCACCAGACTCTTCTGTTCGTACTCGCTCTGACAGAGCGCACATGGGCAATCACACATCAAAGAAACAACACAGCATCCGCCCTGGTCTAAATTTCAAGTGGGGGACTCACACTACGGACACAAAATCATCCCACCCGAGCCTCTGCAGATGCAATTCCTACTCACAGGAATCAGACAGATAGAACTTCAGTGACCAAAATTCATAGCTCGTATTTCACAAAGGTCCTCGACAGCACAAGCTTTGTCTCCTCTTCAAAATGCTCATCAGAAGTCTCACCATGCCACAGCCAAGGATTGCGTTCTATAAACCAAAACTTACTCTGTCTACAGCATCGGTCTTCAATTTCAACTCAACCTCACCAGATGTAGAAGCTAGACCTACTCTAGTCACTAATGCTGCGGAAGAAATCAGCAACTAGCAATGTTTTTAAGCTCCTCTTTTTCACTCCCAAAAACAGATCTGCCTAATTGACGACCCCTTCCTGGATCTCCCGACCCCTTCTCGTCTCCGCCCAAACCTTTCTGAGTATCCACTGGACTTCCTCCTCTCCTTCCTTTCCAAGCTGGTTCCCCCCTTGGCTTCCTCGACAAGCCTTCTTCTTCGCCCTTTCTCCACCGCCACTCTTTCCTCCATCATCCATCAATGCAGCGCCGTTCCACTCCATCAATTGCGCCGCCATCTTCCTGCTATCCCATCCCACACAGCCAGACATCACTCCCTCCATGCATCCCATGCACATCTAGCTTTTCTCTCACACAAACGAAGATAAAATCCGCCGCCACTCATCAATAGAAGCGGCTAGATTGACCCTGATCAGTGATTCTGGTGTTCACACAAACAGCACGACCACAGAGCTTTTGTTCGGTCACCTTTTGTTCGGCTACACAACGTTACAGAAGGGACATGGTCATCATTGATGGTGTACGTGTACATAAACAATTTTGTAGACACACCAAAAGGCATGTTTTTGTACTTGAGAAGAAAGATTATTATAAGGGTCAAGCTTTGACAACAATAACATGGTTGTTGTTGGGGCCAAATCAAAAATGAAAACATTAATGGATTTATCTTATTGGTGTTAGTGAATAATATATTATGGTTCATTGGAGATGTTTTTCATGATTTCATTTAACCTTTAAAATGTGAAATTTGGACTCCAAGAATTGGACTTATGAATTTTTAGATGAAATATCTATAATGTTTTGAAGATATCAAAAAAAAAAAAACTTTAGTTTAGGTGTTGATTTGCCCACGTTAATATCTTTCAAATGGCTAGATATATGTTTTTCAGGGTGCTTTATAAATTTACAAGCATTAAAATCAGTTTGAAGTTGTGTGATAAAATTTATAATCAAAATTTGTTCAAATTCAAATAATGCCTTGTGTCAATGTTTTTTCATCATTTTACAAAATTTATTGGTCGTTTTTAATTTTCAAATGAGTGCCAATTGAAAAATTTACAGCATGTTAAATGTTATAATCACCCAACAATGGTTTCATGTATGTCTACTAACACTTTAAATAATCACAATATTTAACTTTACATGCTACACTTCACACATTGTTATGCATATGTCATGGAATTCATGGAAAACTTGAATGCTAAACTAAATGTGTTTTTCTGGTTTTTCATTTTCATATTCTTTTGATTGATTTATTTATTTTTGTCTTCATAGACAAATGAAAAGCATTGGGTCCTTCATCAACCATGTCATCTTTTATTCTAATCATAAGGTATTCTTTTAAATAAAATAAAATTTTACCTTATAGACATTTCACCAATTGTTTGCATTATCCAATGAATGATTTATTTTATGAATACATGGATAATTGCATGGTTCTTTTTTCATTGATTTTTCATCTTATACAAATATCATTCATGATTTTATTTAAAAAGATAAGAAAAATTGCACTTTACACTAGATTGATAAATTTTAATTCCATACTATTGAAATCAACAATTATAGATATCTTTTTTGAAGTGATGAAATTAATGATTTTTACTGGTTTGTGTCAACATTTCATGAATTATTTTAGCCTTTTTGAACCATCTTATTCAAAAAGGACCACCATTACGAATGAACACCCAAAACAAATTGTGTCTCAAGTTTTAAGAAATTTCATTCATAATAAAAACATTTGTTAACCCTTCCAAACCATTTTTTAAAATGGACATTATTAATCTAAATTTATGATATGCCCATGCATAGCATAAAATTGATTACATCCTACCGATTTTTATGTATATAATTTTTTTCTACTATTCTTAACAGGATAGGCAAGATAAACAAGGTCCTTTTGCTCTTTTTGGTGACATGACAATGTATGTAGACCATCATATTTGATAATGAATCAAGTTTTAATTTCTGCATCAACTCCACAAGCCTTGTCACTTTTTCAATTTTTACTTGTCATCATTTATTGTTTTGGGGGTCAATTATAAGGAAAACACATTCATTTTCTTATGTTTACATCCCATTACAACTTTTCTAATTCTTGCCTTAATGTTATGTATGTATTATTATTGTGCCTTGGCATGTCAAATTGTTCACGTTTGTTGAATTTTCATACTCATATTCACAATTTTAATGAAACATTTGAGCCTTCTCAACAATATGTTCATATTTTATATTATGAAGAAAGTTTAACAAATGACATTTTATAATCAACCCCAACATAGGTCATTAAAAATATGTTATGATTAATTATAAAAGTAATATATTTCATGTAATTTAGTTTGACATTCATGGATGAAGTTCATCTGGCATCACTTAGATTGTCGTTCATAAAATGGAATCCATACATGAACATTGATACACCTCAGGTTATATCGGTGGTAATTGAAGTCTCTTATTCCAATATTAATTTTGAAATCCAAAAACCCAAGGCACAAAACTTAGTTTTATACAACTAACAAAATGGGTGAAAGCTTCAAAAGAAATAATAAGTCATGTTGACCTTTCTAGTCAAACTTTTAGTCACCATAATCTATACAAAAAGAGGTGGTTAGTGTAATTTTAGGCCAAATAAACTCCACAAGCTCACATTGATTCCAAAGATTCACCATGGCCCAAGCTCTTTCAAGGGAACAGTACTTCTTTTATGATGTACCCTATAGCTCCCTTTTCGGAGTGGCATGCCAATGTTTTATTTCCAAAGGTGACCAAAATGGGAGTTTTAAATTTCTAAGTTCTAGTTCTTAAAAACTTTGTAAGTCATAATTTTTTATAATTGTATCCAATTGGGACAATCTAATGTTTTATCTTGTAACCATGTAACCAAGTTTTTAAACTTCATACCAGGGTCCTCAATCCAACATCATTGGTTTTTCCAATTCACATTTTGATTGCACATGAATTGAATTTTCCCCTTCCATCACAATTCTTACAATGATTACAACTTTAAGCCACTAACTCTATTTTGGCAATTTTAGCTCAACACATTGTAATTTTTAAGAAATTTTTCCAATGGTATAAATATCATTTGATTGAAATGAATTTTGATCTTTTAAACATCAAGCCCCAAATATCTTGGGATTGAACTTTAGAAGTCAAAATGGACTCAAGGGGGTCTTGAAGGTTCTAAATTATCTCATGCATTCTTAGACACTTCTGATTCGCTTGATTAAATTTGAATGCCATGCCATATTTTTGCTAGTCTCATTTCTAATTTTTTGCATTGTCTTGTCCTTACGTTGAGTAAAAACCCAAAGCTGTTAAAATTATGAAGGTCTTTTTTTCATCCATAATGGATGAAATTCATTCATCACCATCCATTTCATCTATCAAATATATATTTAAGAAGCCACTCAAAAAAGGTCTTGGACAATGGATGAGATGGAACCCTCCAAACAACCTTTGTTTTGGTTTTAAAATGTGTTTTTCTAGTTTATAAGTCACCAATTCCTGAAATTATTTCTAGAGTATCACCATATTTTCTATGTAGGTTATAGGATGGAGCCAAAAATGTGAAGAAATTTCAAAAACAATTATTTTCATATCCTGTTTGTAACCAAATTTGGCTAAACTACATAATGGATGGTCACCTTGATTTAACTCCATGACAAATATGAGAAAAAGCCTTCACTTCCAAATGAATCAACTCCCCAAATTAATATATAAAGATGATTTTTCTTTCATTCCCTTGAACAATTTATTCAACCCCAATTAAAGGTTTGATTTCACACCATAACTTATTTCAATTTATTTTGTGTGCATGTTCTTTCACATTATTTAAATAGGCTTATGTTTAAATATTGTTCTTTCATATTTCATATCTTGTACAAGGTTATATCTTATGTAAGGTTCAATTTAGGTTTTAACATGATTTGTTATGCTTTAATCTAGCCCTTGTGCACCAATATAAAATTTTTAGTCATTGTATTTTTCTGTTCATAAAAGCCCATTGTGACCCATGTGATCAAGCACCCAAAAGATGTTTGTGCATGTAATACCACATTGTGATTTCAATCATAATAACATATATATAATTGACAAGTCCATTCGTGTAAAAATGGACAATCATTATTTTCTCACAAAATAATAATTTATGGCTACAATATCATTTTTTGGATATTTTCATTTTTTTTAATCCATAATTAATGATTGTTCCATACTCAAATGATGTGAATGAAAAATATAAAAATATTATAAATTTTCAATATATTTTCTAAACCAATCATACTCAAGTGGATTTACTTATGTGATATTCAACAAACGATCTAACAAGAAATTGGTTTGACTTCTCAAAAGGTTCAAACTTCTTGTCCACACTCCAGAGTTTCTTTCTTTTTATTCACACCTATAAGGTTTTGGTGCTAATATGAAAGGTGTTTCAAATATTTTCATTTCATAATGTCATTTTATGATCAATATTTTAAAAATGTGTTTAAAAATTTAAGGTGAAAAAATAAATCTCTAATGAATGATTTTTACAATCATCTAGACCATAATAACAAAAGGACACAAACATGCATTATGGTGTGAGTTTTCATTTGTTAGTGTTTGAAGTTGAATGATGATAATCAAATCAAAACTAGTGAAAATAGCCTTGTAAAATCCTTAATTGGTGAATTTTCATTGTAATCGTAATTATCTTCACTTGCAAATGGGAAATGTATGAATTTTAAAACAAAAGAATAATCAAGTTCAATGGAAATAAGAAAATTCACTCATCAACAACCGAGTGTCCCAAAAAAAATAATTCAAAATAAATCATACGTTGGCCTTCAAATTTACACATGTGAAAAAACATAAATAATTAATAAATGCATTATATGAATTCAAGATCTTTCACAAAAAAACTAGGGAAACTTCAAATCCTCAAGAAAGTATCAAGAAGTTTATTAACCAAATGGTTCAAAAAAGTGGAAAACTCAAATCTAGACATTAAAAGGTAATGAAAAGTGGATTAATATACACATTAAATCAATAAAATGCCCTTAGGAAAAGATAGGATAAGAAGTATGCGGTGATTTGGTACATTTGTTGCAAAAGATGATTTTAGCAACATTAAACATTTGAATTAATGGAAATGCCATTCAAAATCACATTGAGGTGAACAAGGATTGTTCTGGGAATTTTCTTTGCATCAGTCATGTAGTAAGATTGTTATAGTTGTTGGGAAGATATCATTGTATTGGCAAGAACATGACACAAAACTTGCAAATTTGAATACACATTTGGTGAAGGCTTAAGACTTCCCCTCTATTTTTGGTCATCAATATAAATTAAACTAAAATTCACCTGCTTCTAATAAGGTGCAAGAATGCATGTGGGGAAAAAAAAGTGCAATAAACATAGGTATGGTTGGAATTCATGATTAATGACAAATCGTAATTAATCTATCCTTTGTAGTTGATTGGGAATTGTTACCTTCACAAATTGTGTTTCAAGCGTTAACAACTAAATCCCTACCAAAAAGCAGTGCAAGAATGACATAATGTGTGCATACAAGTTTCCACTAGTTACAACTTTGGCAACCAATAGCTAATGAATGTTTGAACTTTAATAAACTATACAAAGAAAAAGAGGTCCCTAACCATGCACCGCCCTAGGGGACCAAAACTTGAATGTGCAAAACAACAATAAAATCTACTATGGATAATTGATTACTAATCAATGCAAAAAGAGTGCAAATTTTTTGTGAGAAAAAGTCAGTTTTTATCCAATTGTACTAGCAAGTTCAAGCCCACTAATCTCATCCTACAAAAATCATTTCAATATTCTTTCTAGCAATAGTTCCATAGTTGGACATCTATATCTTTTACCCACCAATTACTATAAGATCAAATGGATTGAAAAGTGGACAACTAGCTCCTTATTTTGTGATCCAATGTAGGTTAGCAAGGCTTTATGGATGAATCATTCCATCATTGTAAAAAGAAGTCTTTTTTTATCTGGATCTCTTGTGATATTTTAGTGATGATGATGATTCATCAAAGCCAATTTAGGTAGGACAACTTTAGATTCCTCAAGTTGTTGTACATACCATATTCACAAGAAGATATTCAATACATTCACCACCAATTTGCATACCATCTTTCTTTAAATAAATTCAATTGAATCTTGATCCAATTATTGAATTGAAATTGAAATTAGATTTAATTGAATTGGATTCCAATTTCTAAATTGAATTCAAATACATTGAATGGATTTCAACTTCATATATGAATGAATTCGTGTTTTTCACTTCAACAAAATTCATAATTTTTTCTTGCTCCACAATGTATTTGTTGTTTCTTTTTTTTGCAATCCTTTTAGTCTTGGTGCAAATTATAGGTAAGATTTATTGCATGTTAAATATTACATCATATCCTCATTATTCTTTGGTTGAAATTCATCTTTATCAAGGGTATTTCAACTTGTCATGTCATGTCATTGACATATGAACATGTGTTGTCCAATTAAACTTCATGTAGATATGATAACATTGTTCAACAAAAAATGTATGTCAATGCAAAAGGTGAGAATGGAAAAATATTTTTTGCATTTAGGATGTGCAGACAACCACAATGGAGTTTGTTTGATGTTATGCATGGTACTCAATCTTCTTTTTACTTGTTTCTTACTTCATAAATCATAAATTGTATAAATTTGTGATTTTTTACAATTATGTAAATGTTATGTGAAATTACATGCACAAATGGCAAGAGAGAGAAAATGTGAAGACATTTTATGAATTTGGTAATGATAGAATGAAAATGTATTTCAAACACAAAAGAAAAATTGAAGGTTGACCATATAATTGAAGATGTTACAATCGTGTAAAAGTGTGTTTTTATGTGTAAATTGTGATTTTCGACAAAACATTTTTCATAACAAGTTTTCGATATGTGGGCATGCACATTTTTTTTTTCTTTGTCAAGATTTGCATTCATTTAAAGTGTTAGATACCAAGTGATGTTCACCTCATTATGTGTGTGTTATATGAAATGAAATGATTGAATAAAATTAATGCACCAGAAAAGGAACAAAATATTATTTTCCTTAATGTTCTTCTTATGTATTTTTAAATTTGTGTTTTGATAATTTGATTAAGTTTTATGCAACACATGTTTTATGATCGCAACCCATTTATACCTTTACAAACATGTTTTAAATGACATGTGTATTCATCTTTCAAAAGAGAAAAAAATGATTTAAACATTCCAACCCTATATATTTGTTAAATTACTTAACCAAGATCAGCCAAATGACAAAACCATTTGAAAATGACATAATACAAAAAAAATTGATCAAACATGTTGAAGAGGTATATTTGTGAATACTACTATTTTTCAAATTCACATTTGACATTTTTTCCCCCTAAAATCAATCTTCAGTGAAATTGAATAAGGATTAATGAATGTTTAAAAAACAAATTATACATGCAAAATGTCATTTTATTATTGTTACGTGATTGGATACATAATATGAATAAAATAATTTTGTACACGCCGTGTGACAAAATTGATGGTTATTAACAATCTATTGGGATAATGGTATGCTTGAAAATTCATATTCTCCCATATAAATACATAGAAATATTTTTGGATGAATCTTCTATTGAATTAAAAATGATCTTTGTATATATTCATGATCAATTAAGTTTGTGATCCTTTCATTAGTTTTTCAAATTAATTAATTCACAAATAAATTTAAAACATCATTAACTTTATTGGGCAGATGACCAACATTGTTTTCATTAGAAATGTCATTACTTGATGATAAATCTTAAATAAACTAACAATATACAAATTAATGAATTTTTATTATATGAATTTAAACTATCCTTGAAATTAATAGAAACCTTCATGACTATTATTGACATGGCAAAATATGATAGAAGGTTAAAATGTTGTAGTAAAACAAACATAATGATGGGATAAAATGGTTTCTATTTTTAAAAAAAACTCATTTGATGCTCCTTGTCCCTTTTGCAAATAAAATTTATTAGGAAAAAAATCCAGCTTGTTTAAATTGCATAATTTATTATACATGGATGTCATTTTTATATTATTATTGTTATTGTAATATCTTAGCATCTTTGTCACTAATTACAAGATTGATAATATATATATAATTTCGAAAACAAATTTGTGAAGGAAAATACATTGTCTTTTGGAATATTCAAGATTATTTTAAACATGAAAATTTCTAAATTCATTGATTATTCTACAGACATGTGTTAAATTTGTCTTTACATTACATTAATCAAAAGTATCTACATGATCTTGAAATTCTATGAATCTATTAAATCACATGTGTTTTTTACATCTCATGAATGTGTTGTGTGGGTTACAACTTTCTTTTGATGTGTGTCATTAATTGAATTAAATGCATGGAAGAATGAATGACTTCTTAACATAGAAGATTTACAAGAAGGGGAAAAAACACAAGAAGATTGACCAAAAAAAGAAAAAGGTTTAAAGAGGTGATTAATTTGTGGGCGATTCACCAATACTTGCAAATTGGATGCAAATTCAAATGAAAAAAAAAAAAAAAAAAAAACCATAAACCTTGATTTAAATTTTCTTAAATTATAAAAAAAATCGAATTTTGTAGTTAAGAACATTTTCAAAGTCTTGTTCTTGATTTCAAATTGTATATTACTCAAAGATTTAATATTTTGGTTAAATCAATTGCATGTAATCATAGATCACATGTTTTCAACCTATCATCCCTATGTGTCACATCTTGGTTTTGAAAACTTTGAAATTCTTTTGTGCGTATTGTTATTGAAAAATTCATGATCATATTCAAGTGAATTTTTGTTTCATCTTTTCATTCAACAATTACATTTTAAGGTTAATGGCCTATCAAACAATACATTGTTTACGTTTTGAAACATGAATCTTAAATAATTATTAAAGTTTTTGACGTACACATCATGACTACAAAGTGTATAAACTCTTCATTGCATTTTATATTGATTAATTTGCATGATGCTTATGATTCTAACAAGCGGTAACATTGATTTAACATGATGATAACTTTTGGTTTGTATTGAGAATAAAATTTATAAATAAATGAATATGAGATTCCATTATGGTTATAATTTAAAATTTTATTTATCAAAAATTTCTAATAACTAATATTTTGGTATTCTAAATTTAATAACGATTCAAACCATTATCAAGAATAATAAATTAAATTTACATTAATCATTGTTATCAATTAAATCAAATATGAAAACATAAAAACATTGGATTTCAACTTATTTATTTTTGTAATATTTCGATGGAGATCTTTTTAACAAAAATAAAAAACATAATCAAGTCAGCATTGAAAATGAAATATTCTTTAAAAAAATTGATCAAAGTTGACAAAGTTACATTATTTTAATCAATGTTATGTTTATAAAATTAGTTAAATTTAATAGTCATTCTAAATATCAAATTGATTAATACTTAATGCAAATTGACATTCGACAATTTTTTAATATCACTGCCACCCTCAACTTGGGGGTTGGAGATTTTATTTTCTCGTTTCCAACCACCCTGTCATTGGAAGGGGTAAATATTTCTTCCCCTTCTAATTATTTTTTCTTTTTGGATGGATTGAATATATTGCCCCTTCCAACTTTGATTTTTTTAGAATTAATGATCATTTCAAAGTTTTTTGAACCTTTAATCTTGGTTGTTGTTTAAGCCAAGTTCTTGAAAGGTCCCAAGACAAGATGCCAACTTAATAAATATTTTCAAATTTGAACATTTCTAATCAAAATTCAACTCAATGTCATGTTTTCATTTAAGAATGACCTAAGCTTAGTCAATAACCAAAACACATCCAAATAACACCAAGGATGAAGGAAATAAAAAAAACAAGAATGCTGACAAGGAACGACAAAATAACAAGTAGTAATAGGGGTGTTGAAAAAGCACATTGGAAACACTAAGGGTGCTATGTTGGACATGAAAATTTTCTTTTTCCAACAATAAAAAAACCCTAGATTTCTGTTTTCTTCTTGTTGCAGTTTGAGACAACTCAATGAAGAGAGAGAACTCAGTAGAAGAAGTCTAATGTCAGTTTCTACCTCCCACCCACCAATTTGAACTCTTCACTGGAACAGCTGCTTTGCTTCATTGTCTCAAATCTTGAAGAAGTAGGGTTTAGGGTTTAAGGAAAGAGAATTCCTGGAAAAAAGAGCCATTGTTGTCTTTGTCTTAGAAGCTTGTCTGAACTATTACGGTGAAAATTTTCTAAGGCAGAGCTTGAAATGCTGTCAGTTGAAGCTGGCACAATAGCCTGAACTCGCAACCACAAACTCACAAGTTCACAACCTCATGCTCATCAGCAGCCATGCTCAACAGAAAGTCTAAATGTCAGTTTCTGGACACCAGAACCATTGTCTATCAGATGTTGCTTGGAAAAACTATTGATGCAAGCAGAAAATCCTTACCAATGGGCAAATTTTGTCATGAGGAGATATCATGGAGTTTGCAATTAGTATCTTATGGAGGACACATGAGTATCCTATGGTCACATGGTGCTCATAAGGAAACTGCATCTCTTTGGAAAGAGTTCAGTAGGAACCACCAATTTGATGTGTGAGAAGATCACAGCATTGATCTATAATGCTCACTAAGAGAACATCGTAGAATATCACAATCTAATGATGTAGAATAATGCTCACTCAGAAGTCAGAGAATTATATCACAGTTGTTGATTGGTATGTTTATAGAAGCAGTCAAAGCTCACACATCCATGAAGCTGTCAACAGACAAGACTGGCCACAAGAGGCCTCGTACATAAGTCTGCAAGTGCAATGAGAGAGATTCTGTTTTACTATTATGCTTTTTGCATAAGCTGCCTGATCATGGATCATATGTACAATAGTTAGCTCTTATTTGTTTTGTTTTGAGAACCTTGTGTTTTGGATGCCGTCAGCACTGATTTACTCATATCAATCTTCTTCAGACGCCAAGTTTCCAGTACGTAGAAAACTTGCCACCAGCATTGAGCTTGTCGAGTTCAATAAGCCATCGGGGACCAAGAAGCTCAACAATCCTGGAGTTTTCCAGAGGTCCAGCTTTTGCACCTTTGAAACCTGGAATGATTTCAACCAAGGCAATGGTAGTTGCAACAGCTTCAGGATCATCTCCAGCAACAAAAGTGGTGTGTGGATTATTCACATCAGGCAGATCCTCTCGCAAAAAACGCTGCACATGAACCAGCAGCCAGATTGTGTTCAACAAAACAACAATCAGAAAAATACACAAATAAAAATTTAAAAATTAAGAAAGAATGGATGAATGAACGAATCCAGCTGGGTGAAAGTGCAGTTGTGGAAAATGGCTTGTTCAAAATCTAAGCTCATCATCCAAGCTAAGACCAAGTGTTTTCTGTGAGCATTGAAGTTCAAGATATACAGCAATGGTTGCTTTGAAGGCAGTGGTCCATCGAGCAGGAACTCCCAATGAGTCCCGGTTAAGAAGAGTTGAAGATATCCGTCCCCATTCGCTTTCCCCAAAAAAATACAGCACATTGGTCACATCTACAATGATCTTGTCCACCAAGTGACTCGCCAATGACTTGAGAAGTTCTTCCCTGTCTTTCAAAGGACCCTGCATGCATGGAAATGCAGCAACAGTGGATCAGAAAACACAATTTTGTTTCGCAAATCAGTGAGCTGCTAGATCAGGACTTGCATCAATCAACAGGCTCTTCTGCATTAAACCCTAAACTACCCATCACAGCTTCTTCTTCTTCTTCCGCAGATTCATCTACCTATCTAGCTTGGGAGTCTGAGAGAAGAAATTGGAAAAAAATATATACCGAAGGATTCCAGAAGATTATGTCACCGGAAGCAGCAGCTTCAGCATTGGTGAGTCCTTTCACAGAACTGGACTGGGTTTCTTTGGAGATTTGAGCAGCAAGTTTCTGAGCTTTAGCTGCATCTCGAGATCCCACCACTACGGAGAGGCCTGCTTTGGCGTATTGGAAGGCAAGACGACTCCCGACGTTACCAGTTCCTGGTATCACTGCAATTGTGCGTCGCGTCAAGTCCAGCGCTGCCATCACTCCTCCCAAAACTTATTACCACCAAAACCCAAACCAACCAGAAACAAAGACCCAACCAAGAAAAATTCAAACAATGACAAAATGGAAGAAGCAGCAGCAGCAGCAGCAGAGATGTTGGATTGTTGAAGCTTGTTCTACAAAATGTGATGTGAAAAACTGTCGGACACAAAACAGCATTTTATTGCAGGGACTGGCGGAGCAAGGACAGAACTTCCTTGCGAAGCTTCACGTTGCTAGCAGGGATGATATTCCGCCCAGATTCAGCCCTCCCTGAGGCTCTAGAATCAGCCACTGTAGCAGATTCTTCCACGTACTATTCCGGTTTCTTTTTTTTTTCATTTGGTAAGCAGGTGACAGACCTTCTTTTAACTGCAACTTACTTTGTAGAATCAGCAACTTTACAGCCGATTCCAGAAAGTAGAATCGGCTAGAAAGTACAATTCTCAGTGTCAGTGTCCTATTCTGACACCTTTTTCCTTGGTGAGCCAGGCTGTCATCAGCTTGTTCCAATTTTCTTGAAGTCAGTTTCAGTTTGTAATGTGAATCAACGGTGGAGAACACGCTTGAGATGTGAATGAAGGGTGGGGAAAACCAACCCATTCTGCTCTGGAATATGGTCCCTCTGTGTGTAGAACCTGTTACTGGGGTTTATTTACCCCCAGCCGGCCTGCTGCTGCTGCTGCATTCCTTGGTGGAACAGGCCATACTGGGCCATTCCATAGTGCATCCCGAACATTCCGCAGTAATGTCCAAGGGGAACAGTTTTCGTCACATCGAATTTTATGTCCAAGTGCAATGCACGTAAATTCCTCTTCATTACCTATGTACTTGATGAAAGAAATTCCATGGGACCCAATCAAGGATATCAAAAATTTTGATGAATTTTATTTTCCCAAAAATTAGCAATATTAGTTGAATTTATACACTCAGAAAACCCAAAAAATACTAAAATAATAAAATTAATTCTCATTTTCAGGATTTAAAATTCGGAAAATTTGTTAGGAAAATCAAAACACTAGACCCAAGGCTTTTCGTCTTTTTTTTGAATTTTCACAAAACTAGTGAATTTTTCCTCAAATTTTCCATTTTACATTGAAAATATACGTCTTTTTTTTTTTCCAAATCTTTTCATAGCATGTCAACACTATGAAGATCCTATGTGAACACTGAGGTAACAATCCTGGTCTTTGGAGGGCTACTCTCAGCATTGAACAATCCCTATGATGTGATAACAAAAAGATGTCCATTATGAACTTGGAAACCGAGTATGCATCATCCTTGTATAGTAGCCAAATATGGGTGTCTATGTATTAGACTTCTTTTCAAGTGATCCAGTAACTGGAGATTTTGAAAGCTGAAAATGTAAGTTTGTGATTTAAGGCTTCAATTGCTTCGGTCTTGAAGCTTGAATGGAATTTTACTATGTCATCCTCTTGGTGACGGTCACTTTTAATCCACCTGCCAACAGGAGTGTAGACATTTGCCTGAGCTTGACTGGAAATCCCAGAAATACTTGGAACTTGAAGAATCTACAAAGGATGCTTATTGCCATTTTCAGCTGCAACATGGCTGAATCTTTCCCCAGACATATTCGGGGACCTGCCTGCACAAATATGCTGGAGAAAGTTGAGGGTTTCCAAAGGTACAAATTCTAGTAGTTTTTCAGTCATGGTGGAAATGATTGAGAAATTGTGATCCATCAACATGCATCCTAATGGGTGAGTTTGAAAATCTGGTAGCAAGTCACATGTTCAATGCTTATCTTATGCTTCCGTGCATGAGAATCATAACTCATTCATGATAGCAGCTGTAGGTGCTTGGTTGTGATTTCAAAAAACCTGGAATGCTGTGAATTTGAAGGGGGATTCAGGTTGAACAACACCATCCTTGAGCCACCTTTCAGGCTTGAAGTCACATGCGTCAGCTCCCCACAATGCAGTCATGCATCCCATTGCGTAAGCAACATACACCACCAGACTTCCTTTCTTCACTTTTGTTCCATCAGGCAGCAGGTCATCAGCTATCACCCCTTTGGGATCCTGCCACATGCAGTTGATCACCATCACAACCCATGACTGACATCATTGCAACACACGTAGCAAACCAAACCAGGCTCACAAAAACAATGCAACAATCCATGATTGTGCATGTTTGAATTAAGAGTCACTCCGGTGCTGTAAGAATCTTGGTGTTGCAGGTGGCCTGAGTACAAATCTTACCAATGGAACTGCTGGGAACAGTCTCAAAGTTTCCAGGATTGCAGCATGCAAATACTGCAGCTTCAAAAGAGATTCATATGTGAGGTGTTGTGAGAATTTTGCCACTCGATGGCTCAAGTTTGACAATGTATATTCAGGAAAACTTATTCCCACAGAATGGTTGAAATTGGCTTCTTCTTTTCCCTCTCTTTCTCAAAGGCACAAAGCTCTTCATGAATTTTATCTGCAACATCAGGATGAGAACAGATCATGTACACAAACCAAGAGAGTGTCACTGCCGTGGTGTCACGGCCTGCTATTACAAAGTTAAGCATTGTGTCACGCAGGTTCTTATCGGTGTAAGTCTGTGTTCCCTCCTCATTCAGCAACAGAAACCTGGTGAATAGATCTTTTCTCTTGAGGATGTCTGAGCTCCTCGTTGCTTCCTGTTGTGCCATGTCCAGGAACAAAGTTCAAGCTTTTTATTGCTTGCATAATTTGTACATCCTGGTAATCCAAAAGATATTATGAAGGGCCATGTCTGACAGCAAAAATCATGACTGACTAGCGTTCTCTGTACATCTCTCTTTTCTTAACAAAAATATTACTCAAGACGAACAGATCCTTGAGGCGAAAAGGAAAGTAGAAATTTCTATGTTGCACAGATAATGTACCTCAGAATGAGCAAGATGATCACCATTTTGGGACTGTTGTAATTCTTTGAGTTCACTTCTCCTGGTGTGGATCACATTGTAAACAAAATCATCAATCTCTTTGGCACTTTGCACCACAGTGGCCTCTGAACTCACATTGAGAAACCGTTTCAGCTTCCACAATGGATCCACAAAACAGGCGGTAACAATTTCATTGGTAGTCTTGAAAGCTTTTGCAAAAGGGATGGTGGGTAGAGATGGAGCAAATGGTCCCATTTCCACCCCGAAGCTGATTTTGCAAATTGCATCCAGAGTCATCCTCATGAACAAATCCTGTTATAAACAAAAATAAATAGAACTCTGACCCAAAGTCAAGATACCAAGCTCCCTCTAGCCTCTGGGAAAAAGAAAAATGGACTTCACAATGATTCCAACAATCTTCAGACCCTCCTGGACAAGTTCAAGCATTTCAGCTCTCATGAGGTTTTGGAACTTCAATCCAGCTACCTGCATGTCAACAGCTTGATGTGCAGTAGCAGCATTGTCAAGGATCACAGCAAGGTTCAAAGTGTACTCCTTGAATACCACTGTGCTGAAATCATGAAGTATCTTGGAGGAGAATTCAAAACTGGCTGTTTTACGTTGCCTGTGCCATTCCTCTCCATCTGCATTGAATATTCCATCACCAAGGAAGATGTGCATATTCTCCTTGAATGCATCCCCCTGAACATCACACCCTCGCATGAGGAAGAAATCATGATGCAACCAAATTAGTTGAATTACACATGCTCCCGCCACAATTGGTGTACTAGAATGAGAAAAAGGGACATGGAGGAAGAAGCAGATCATAAAGGTGTAGCTTCAAGAATGGTTGCCAACTTCAAGCTCATGGGCATCAAGGATAATGAAAGCTCAAATTGTCATAATGGCAGAAAGCATAGAATGATCTTGCAACAACAACAACAACAACATTGATGCACTGATGAGCTTCAATGCATCACCAATGCATTGAAGTCTACCTTAGGATAGTTGGCAAAGTTCTTGAGGATATGCTCAACATTCAACGGGTCAACAGTGTAAGTATAGGTGAGACCAGCAGGCAAATCCACACGCATGGTGGAAGCTTTCTGCAAATATGGCACCAACCAGTCATTTTAGCGGTGGTAGTTCCACAAAACCTCCACAAGGGAGCCCAGCAGAGTCCATTTGATGGGTGCTTTCTTCTTCCTCGTGCTGCATTGCATCCACAAATCCATCACCACCCATATCACCATAGCATCCACTCCTGCAGGAACCAGAGTTTGCACCACCACATGGTTCATGTTGCAAAGCTTGATGTGGATATTGTGGCTGGTGGTAGTGGTGGTGATGATGATGATTATTTTGCAACTACACTTGTGGGTTTTCTCATTCAGATATGATGATCATGGAGGGGCTCAAATCCAAGGTTCTTGGACTAAATTAAGGACAACAAATGTACACTAAGAAGATTTTGAGAACACATTTATTCAAAACTCTGCACAGAAGTCTATTGAAGCTTAGATCTCTAATCATAGGTGAATTAAGGTGTGAAGTAGTGCATCATAAGGAAGGAAGGGAGAGCAAGAGATGGTGGAAGAGGGTTTAGAACTATTCTTGTGCTATGAACCTAGTAAATAACCCATAATTTATGGGTCCAACAAATCTTTTGTTATTCACAATTGTTCTCTCACATGTAAGATTGTGTGTGAGTGTTTTTTTTTATCTTCAGAAAATTGCATTCTTGGGTTTTTCTTAACAACTTTCTTTTGCTTCAACAATTTTGCATTAATTTGTGGCTTCAAGTGGGTCAGGCGGGTATCAGGAATATGGAATATGATATCTGGAGGCTCTCAAAGATATGTAAGTTCCAGTGTTTTTTTGGGAGGCAAGTGTTTTGCATTTTTTGACCTAAAGACTATAATTTTGACACCTACAATGGATTTTTGTGGAAAAAATGGCACTAATTAATTCACCAGATTTCAGGAAAATAGTAAAGTTGCCAGATTTCTGCATCACGTTCATGCAGGTAGCCCAATTTATAAAAGGATTCCATAAAATAATTCCTTTCATATCTGGTCTATTGCCAAATGTGGCCAAATGTTTGTCTGGATGATGGCCAGTTTGGGTACATCACAAAAATATAAATAAATAAATACAACACCATTATGTAACCATGGTTTTTTCTAATTCAAATATGTGGGTTCTGACTTATAAACATGGGTATCAAGGTTAAAGGCATATAACAAGAGCCCAAACAACCCATTTTCTTCCACTTTCCTAACCCCAAGATGTTAAATTGGAGGTTTGTAGGTGCAATTTATTTATTTATTTTTAATAGGGCACCACACTTTTATCCCATAACCTTTGCCAAAAACCCTAGGAAGTTAAAAAAAACCCTAGATTGCTTTTTTTCTTCTTGTTGCAGTTTAAGACAACATAATGGAGAGAGAGAGAGCTCAGTAGACGAAGTCGGGTTTAGGGTTTAAGGAAAGAGAGTTCTTGGAAAGAAGAGCCATTGTTGTCCTTGTCTTAGAAGCTTGTCTGAACTTTTACGGTGAAGATTTTCTATGGCAGAGCTTGAAATGCTGTCAGTTGAAGCGGGCACAATAGCCTAAACTAGCAACCAAAATTTCACAAGTTCACAACCTCAAATTCATCAGTTCACAACCTCATGTGCATCAGCACCCATGGTCACGAGAAAGTGTAAATGTCAGTTTCTGGACGCCAGAACCATTGTCTATCAGATGTTGCTTGGAAAAACTATTGATGCAAGCAGAAAATCCTTACCAATGGCCAAAGCTTGTCACGCGGAGATATCGTGGAGCTCGCAATTAGTATCTTATGGAGGACACATGAGTATCCTATGGTCACATGGTGCTCATAAGGAAACTGCATCTCTTTGGAAAGAGTTCAGTAGGAACCACCAATTTGATATGTGTCAGAAGATCACAGCATTGATCTAGAATAATGCTCACTCGGAAGTCAAAGAATTATATCACAGTTGTTGATTGGTATGTTTATAGAAGCAGTCAAAGCTCACAACATCCATGAAGCTGTCAACAGACAAGACTGGCCACCAGAGGCCTCGTACATAAGTCTTCAAGTGCAATGAGAGAGATTCTGTTTTACTATTTTGCTTTTTGCATTAACCCAGCTAGGCGATCACGGATCATATGTACAGTACTTAGCTCTTATTTGTTTTGTTTTGAGAACCTTGTGTTTTGGATGCCGTCAGCACTGATTTACTCATATCAATCTTCTTCAGACGCCAAGTTTCCAGTACGTAGACAACTTGCCACCAGCATTGAGCTTGTCGAGTTCAATAAGCCATCGGGGACCAAGAAGCTCAACAATCCTGGAGTTTTCCAGAGGTCCAGCTTTTGCACCTTCGAAACCTGGAATGATTTCAACCAAGGCAATGGTAGTTGCAACAGCTTCAGGATCATCTCCAGCAACAAAAGTGGTGTGTGGATTACTCGCATCAGGCAGATCCTCTCGCAGAAAACGCTGCACATGAACCGCCAGCCAGATTTTGCTCAACAAAACAGCAATAAAAATTAAACAAGAATGAATGAATGAACGAATCCAGCTGGGTGAAAGTGCAGTTGTGGAAAATGGCTAGTTCAAAATCTAAGCTCATCGTCCAAGATAAGGCCAAGTGTTTTCTGTGAGCATCGAAATTCAAGACATACAGCAATGGTTGCTTTGAAGGCAGTGGTCCATCGAGCAGGAACTCCCAATGCGTCCCGGTTTAGAAGAGTTGAAGATATCTGTCCCCATTCGCTTTCCCCAAAAAAATACAGCACATTGGTCACATCTACAATGATCTTGTCCACCAAGTGACTCGCCAATGACTTGAGAAGTTCTTCCCTGTCTTTCAAAGGACCCTGCATGCATGGAAATGCAGCAGCAGTGGATCAAAAAACACAATTTTGTTTCGCAAATCAGTGAGCTGCTAGATCGGGACTTGCATCAATCAACAGGCTCTTTTGCATTAAACCCTAAACTACCCATCACAGCTTCTTCTTCTTCTTCCGCAGATTCATCTATGTATCTAGCTTGGGAGTCTGAGAGAAGAAATTGGAAAAAAAATTATACCGCAGGATTCCAGATGATTATGTCACCGGAAGCAGCAGCTTCAGCATTGGTGAGTCCTTTCACAGAACTGGACTGGGTTTCTTTGGAGATTTGAGCAGCAATTTTCTGAGCTTTAGCTGCATCTCGAGATCCCACCACTACGGAGAGGCCTGCTTTGGCGTATTGGAAGGCAAGACGACTCCCGATTTCACCAGTTCCTGGTACCACTGCAATTGTGCGTCGCGTCAAGTCCAGCGCTGCCATCACTCCTCCCAAAACTTATTTTTTACCAAAACCCAAACAACCCAAACAAAGACCCAACCAAGAAAAATTCAAACAATGATCAAATGGAAGAAGGAGCAGCAGCAGCAGCAGTAGCTGCAGAGATGTTGGATTGTTGAAGCTTGTTCTACAAAATCAATCTGATGTTAAATACTGTCGAACACAAAACAGGATTTTATTGCAGCGACCGGCGGAGCAACGACAGACGTTCCTTGCGAAGCTTCGAAACAGGATTTTATCACAGTGACTGGCGGAGCAACGACAGACGTACCTTGCGAAGCTTTCAAAACAGGATTTTATCGCAGCACCTGGCGGAGCAACGACAGAAGTTCCTTGCGAAGATTCACGTTCCTAGCAGGGACGACATTCCGCCCAGATTATGCACTCCCTGACCCTATATTATGCGGAGGTAGAATCAGCCGTTGTAGCAGATTCCTCCACGGATTACTCCGGTCTCTTTTTTCTTTTCATTTGGTAAGCAGGTGACAGACCTTCTTTTAACTGCAACTTACTTCGTAGAATCAGCAACTTTGCAGCCGATTCCAGAAAGTAGAATCGGCTAGAAACTACAATTCTTAGTATAGGTGTTCTAATCTGACACCTTTTTCCTTGGTGAGCCAGGCTGTCATCAGCTTGTTCCAATTTTCTTGAAGTCAGTTTCAGTTTCTAATGTGAATCAACGGTGGAGAACACGCTTGAGATGTGAATGAAGGGTGGGGAAAACCAACCCATTCTGCTCTGGAATATGGTCCCTCTGTGTGTAGAACCTGTTACTGGGGTTTATTTACCCCCAGCCGGCCTGCTGCTGCTGCTGCATTCCTTGGTGGAACAGGCCATACTGGGCCATTCCATAGTGCATCCCGAACATTCCGCAGTAATGTCCAAGGGGAACAGTTTTCGTCACATCGAATTTTATGTCCAAGTGCAATGCACGTAAATTCCTCTTCATTACCTATGTACTTGACGAAAGAAATTCCATGGGACCCAATCAAGGATATCAAAAATCTTGATGAATTTTATTTTCCCAAAAATTAGCAATATTAGTTGAATTTATACACTCATAAAATTAATTCTCATTTATAGGATTTAAAATTTGGAAAATTTGGTAGGAAAATCATAACACTAGACCCAAGGCTTTTCTTCTTTTTTTTGAATTTTCACAAAACTAGTGAATTTTTCCTCAAATTTTCCATTCTCCACAGAAAATTTAACCTTTTTTTTTTCCAAATTGTTTCTCCCTTTTAAAAACCACATTAAATTAGCCAAAATTCATGTCAAAAGAAAATCATTGCACACAAAATGACAACATGCAACACATGGGTTTGACTTGGTCCCCACAAATGGAAAAGCTTGTTGTGTTAGTACTCATGTGATGATGCAAAGATATGTAACATTGGTTTTTTACCTACCAACGTGGCAAAAAAACAAAACTAGGTGTACAAATTCAAATGGGCAAGGTGAATAAGCAACTCCATTGGCACTTTGCGTTGTTGAGGTATTGGAGCTTCTTAAAGCATTTCCAATGGCAAATATCGATCAAACTCTCATGCTAGTGTTATTTCCAAGTGTTGAATTTATTGTTTAAGGTACAGTTTTTTTTTTCAAAATGGAACATTGCCTAGCAATTTCACACTCAACAACTTTGAAGGTTATTTGTGCAACCATCACACATATCCATTCCAAAAAGGAATTACACACCTGCAAAAAGACTTCCTTACGGCACACCAACTTAGATCTACAACCTCACAAAACACAACAAAACAAGAAACAAATTATGACAATTTGTTAAATCAATGCAAGTTAACTATCTTCATCAAATGCATAGTGGATAAATAACCATTTCCATATTGTCAATCACACAAACAAGTCAACATTCATACTCATCAAATCATCAATTTACTTTGGTTCTTATGACATACAAAACTACTAGATGCAAGCACAACATTACAAAAGGGACATGGTCATCATTCATGGTGTATACATAAATGATTTTGTAAACACACCAAAAGGCATGTTTTTGTACTTGGGAAGAAAGATTATTCGAGGGGTCGAGCTTTGATAACAATAACATGATTGTTGTTGGGGCCAAATAAAAAATGAAATAATTAATGGATTTGCCATATTGGTGTTAGTGAATAATATATTATGCTTTAGTGGAGATGTTTTTCATGATTATATTTAACCTAAAAAATGTTAAATTTGCACTTAGAGAACCAGATTCATGAATTTTTGAAAAGAAATATCTATAATGTTTAGAAGATATCAAAAAAAAACTATAGTTTAGGTGTTGATTCGCCTAAGTTAATATCTTTCAAATGGTTAGATTTTTTTTTCCATGGTGCTTTATACATTTACAAGCACTAAAATCACTTATATAAAATTTATGAGCAAACTTTGTTCAAAATCAAATAATGCCTTGTGTCAATGTTTTTTCATCATTTTACAAAAAATTGTTGTTCATTTTTAATTTTCAAATGAGTTCCTATTGACAAATTTAGACCATGTTAAATGTTATAATCACCCAACAGTGGTTTAATATATGTCTACTAAAGCTTTAAATAATCACAATATTTAACTTTATGTGTTGCACTTTACACATTATTATGCATATATCATGGAATTCATGGAAAAGTTGAATGTTAAACTAAATTTGTTTTTGGTTTTTCATTTTCATCTTCTTTTGATTTATTTATTTATTTTCATCTTCACAGACAAATGAAAAGCATTGGGTCCCTTGTCAACCATGTCATCTTTTATTCTAATCATAAAGTATCTTTTTGAAATAAAATATAATTTTGCTTTGTAGACATTTCACCAATTGTTTGCATTATGTAATGAATGATGTATTTTATGAATACATGGATAATTGCATGGTTCTTTTTTAATTGATTTTTCATCGTATACAAATATCATACATGATTTTATTAAGAAGATAAGAAAAATTACATTTTACACAAAATTGATAAATTTGAATTCCATAGTATTGAAATCAAACAATTATAAATATTTTTTTGAAATGATGAAATTAATGATTTTTAATGGTTTGTGTCAACATTTCATGAATTATTTTAGCCTTTTTGAACCATCTTACTCAAAAAGACCACCATTACGAATGACAACCCAAAACAAATTGTGTTTCAAGTTTTAAAGATTTTCATTCATAATAAAAACATTTGTTGACCCTTCCAAACCATTTTTTTTAAATGGATATTATTAATCAAAATTTATGATATGCCCACTCAAAGCATAAAATTGATGACATCCTACCAATTTGACTCCCAACTTTTCCTTTGGCCATAACTTATGTTTTAGATGTCCAAATGGGTGATGCAAGCCCATTTTAGACATCTAAGTTTCTATAGTTTTTCAATGATATAAAGAATTCCTCAATCCATTGGGTTTTGACCTCTGTAATCAATTTCTGAACATTCAAAAGTGCATTGGGACTCCAACTCTTAAAATGCGAGTTCCTTTGGGAGTGTGAGGCCTATTCTTGGTATTCACACTTTCTTGCATTTCGAGGAGCATGCGGCATGAGTTTCAGGTTTCCCTCTTGGCCCACAACCTTGCAACCCTTTGCCTTGGTTGTGAGCCCAAGGTTAGGGTTGCGACATATAGGGAAAACACATTCATTTTCTTATGTTTACATCCCATTACATATTTTATAATTTTTGCTTTAATGTTATGTATGTACTATTCTTATGTCAAATTATTCATGTTTGTTGAATTTTCATACATATATTAACAATTTTAATGAAACATTTGAACCTTATTAATAATATGTTCATGTTTTATACTATGAAGAAAGTTTAACAAATGACATTTTATAATCAACCCCAACATAGGTCATTAAACATATATTATGATTAATTATAAAAATAATATATTTCATGTAATTTAGTTTGTTGTTCATGGATGAACTTCATCCATCATTGCCTAAATTGTCATTCATAAAATGGAGTCCATACATGAAAGTTGATACACTTTAGGTTATATCAATGGTAATTGAAGTCTCTTATCCCAATGTTAATTTTGAAATGCAAAAACCCAAGGCACAAAACTTAATTTTATACAACTAACAAAATGGGTGAGACCTTCAAAAGAAATAATAAGACATGTTGACCTTTTTAGTCAAACTTTTAGTCACCATAATTTATACAAAAGGAGGTGATTAGTATAATTTCAAGCCAAATAAACTCCACAAGCTCACATTGATTCCAAAGATTCACCATGGCCCAAGCTCTTTAAAAGGAACATTACTTATTTCATGATGTACCCTATAGCTTGCCTTTGGGAGTGGCATGCCAATGTTTTATTTCCAAAGGTCACCAAAATGACTATTTTAAATTTCCAAGTTTTAGTTCCTAAAAATTTAATAAGTCATTATTTTTTATGAGTGCATCCAATTGGGACAATCTAATGTTCTATCTTGTAACCATGTAACCAAGCTTTTTAACTTCATACCAGGGTCCTCAATCCAAAATCATTGGTTTTTTGAATTCACATTTTGAATTCACATGAATTGAATTTTCCCTTTCCATCACGATTTTTCAAAGGATTACAACTTTGAGCCACTAAGTCTATTTTGACAATTTTATCTCAACACATTGTAATTTTTAAAAAACTTTTCTGATGGTATAAATATCATTTGATTCAAAAGAACTTTGATCTTTTAAACCTCAAGCCCTAAATATCTTGGGATTCAACTTTAGAACTTGGAATGGACTCAAGGGGGTCTTGAAAGTTCCTAATTATGTCGTGCATTCCTAGACATTTTTTATTCACTGGATTATATTTGAAAGCCATGCTCACACACCCCCCACACTCCTTGAAAGACTTAAATGTGAGTTTTAAAATGGAAATAATAGAAGAAGAAAGAGTTAGGGTACATTCCCTAACTTGTAGCACTTCGAGGGTAGAAGGGCGTGTGGAAGCTCATGAATGGGGACTACGACGAATGACAAGTGGGCCAATTATTCACACGGACTTGAACAAACCAGACAACAAGTTTGTTAATGTGTAATTAGAGGACTTTTGATGCACGGAAAAACCATAGGCATATTTGGAAGGCTTTAATTTACTATTTAAACCTCCAATTGAAGTGAAATCTAAGTAACATTACAGTCCTTATTGAGAGTTTTCCAATTATATGTGGCACGCCTTTCTACACACTTATTTCATGGTGATTCCCAATTTTTAGTGGGTGAGAGTCTAATTGACAATTTCACTCTCGGCTTTTCTTTTGGCCATAACTTGTGTTTAAAGTACTCAAATGGGTCATTCAAACCCATTTTAGACATTTACATTTCAAGATCTTTCTAATGGTGTAAGGAACTCTATGATCCAATGAGTTTTAACCCCTAAAATACCTCTTTGAACATTTAAGACTCCATAGGGATTCTAACTCCTAGAGTGGGACTCCACTTGGGAGTGTGTGAATTCATTCCTTCACTTCTATGGAGTGCAAATGTGACTTCTAATTTGCACTTTGGACCTACACTTTTCCATGCCTTTGTTTTGGTCGCGAATGCAAAGTTAAAGTCGTGACACATGCCATGTTTTTTTTTAATATCATTTTTTAATTTTTTGCATCATCTTGTCTTCACATTGGTTTAAAACCAAAAGCTATTCAAATTATGAAAACCATTTTTCCATCCATCATGGATGAAATTCATTCATCACCATCATTTTCATCTATGAACTATGTATTTAAGAAGCCATTCAAAAAAGGGGTTAGACAATGGATGATATGGAACCTTCCAAATAACCTTTGTTTTTGTAAAAAAATGTGTTTTCTTTTTTTATACATCACCAATTCCTACATCATTTCTAGATTATTACCATATTTCTATGTAGGTTATAAAATGTAACCAACAATGTGAAGAAATTTCAAAAATGTTTATTTTCATATCCTATTTGTAACCAAATTTGGCTAAACTATATTATGGGTGGACACTTTGATTTAACTACATGACAAACATGAAAAACAACTTTACGTCCAAGTGAATAAACTCCCAAATGAATAGATATAATTTTTTTTCTTTCATTCCCTTGAACACTTTACTCAACCCCAATTAAAGGTTTGACTTCACACCATAATTTATTTCAATTTATTTTTTGTGCATGCTCTTTCACATTATTTAAATAAGCTTATCTTTAAATATTTTTCTTCATGTTTCAAATCCTTGTACAAGGTCATGTCTTATGTAAGGTTCAATTTAGGTTTCAACATGATTTGCTATGTTTTAATTTACACTACTACTAAAGTGGGGTACAATTTATTAGCTTAAATCACTATAGGACATTAAAAGTGCATTTTACTGATTTCACCTTAATGAAAGTTATTTCACCATAATATCATTATGTAGACATCATGTTTCATTACGAATTAACATAATTCATTATTACACTATAGTAAATAGGTTTATTTTTATGTTTATAAAAATATTTTATCTATGCTACTTTATGATATACCCTATATTATTTTAAGCTACTTTAGTTATTCTAACATATATTTTATGTTATTATAGGCTATTATAAATTATTCTACCCTAAATTATTATACGTTATTTTACTTTAAGGTATCTTGACTGGTTTATTATAAGCTTTTAAGTCATTCAAGGTCATTCTACTTTATGTTATTATAAATTATTTTATCTTAAGTATAATGACTTAAAATAATATAAAACAAAATATAATGACTTAAGGTAAAGATAATTTAGAATAGAAAATAATAAACTATGAAAAATAATTTTAAATACGTTACAATATAATAACTACCAATACCCTATGATATTATAACGTAAAATATCAAACAATAATTTATAATACAATAATCAGCAATAGTTGTAATATAACATACAATAACCAACAATAACTTATAATACAATAACCACTAATAAAATAGTCATCAATAATCACCAATAAAATAGCCACTAATGACTTACAATGGAATAATCACCAGTAGCCATTAGTAAAATAACCACTAATAGCCATTAATATAATAACCACCAATAACATTAATAAAAGAACAATCAATAACCATTTACTATAATTGCTTAAGATTGCCAAAAATAATCTAAGGTGAAATAATTCATAACAGAAGAAAATAATTGAAGGTGAAATAGCTTTCAATAGCCAAAAATAACTTATAATAATCGCAAGTAATGTAAACTGAAATAATTTACAATAGCCAAAAAAACATAAAATATCTAAAAACACTTATAACAGTTGAAAATAACCTAAGGTGAACAAAACAAAAATAGCAAAAAGTCACTTAGAATAACCAAAAGTAGTAGAGAATAATCAGAAATAGCCATAAATAATGTAGGGTGAAATAATTTAAATTCATGAAAAATAGTCATATAGTAATTGAAAGTAAGTTAACATAGGTGGTATTATCATATTAACAAAAAAACTTTTCATTTATTTTTTAAGAACTTCAAAAGAATGGTCATTAAAATGTTATTAAATAATGATAATCAACTTTTTTTTTGTTCACATGATTTTAAACTTTCAAAAAGAAATAATTGTAATTATGTATATTATTGATTTTTTTTTTAAAATTGAATAATTTCATTTGAACAAAATTTCAATAAGATATGAATTTTCAAATTTTATGTTTTTATAATGTCTAAAATGAAGTGTTTGATAAATAAAATGTAATGTAATATTACATATTATCACAAGTGGGGTGGCTTGATAGTAAAGGTGTTTGTCTCCATTCCAAAGGTTAAAATATCAAACCTCATGGGTGGTGTTATGTGTGTTCAACAATGGTATGTTGATCGAATATTCTCTTATCAAATTCCTAAAATAGGTGCCTAGGTTGATAATGTGTCTAACTTACTTACCTAGGCTACGTTTTTAACCTAACGTAAGTAGTGACACATGTCAATATATAATAGGCTTTACAAATCATAAAATTATCAATAAAATTACATATTAAATAATTAAAATTTAATTGATTTTCATATTGGTTAGTTAATTAATTAGCAAGTGAATGGTTTGGTAATTTGTATTTCCTTTGATAATAACCTTGTTTCACTAAGTACTACTGAAACAAGTCATTATCCGTAGCAATTGGTCCCCATTCATTAGGGGGGTTAAACAATTTCAGTAGATAAAAATGTCCAAATTCACTCAAAATCTAATGAAACCCAAAGTGAATTAGGACACATTTCTTAGTAGTGTTAGCCCTTATGCACCAGTATAAAATTGTTAGTCATAGTATTTATCTATTGGTAAAGCCCATTGTCATTCATGTGATTGAGCACCCAAAATGTGTTTAGGCATGTAATACCACATTATGATTTCAATATCAATAACATGTATATAATTGACAAGTTCATTTGTGTAAAAATGGACATTCATTATTTTTTCATTAAAAAATAATTTATGGTTGAAATATCATTTTTTGGATATTTTCATTGGTTTGAATCCATAATTAATGATTGTTCCATACTCAATTAATGAAAATGAAAAATATATAAATATTTAAAAAACCAATCATTCTCAAGTGGATTTACTTATGTGATATTCAACAAATGATCTAATAAGAAATTGGTCTCACTTTTCAATAGGTTTGAGCTTCTTATCAACACCCCAAAGTTTCTTACTTTTTATTCACTTTTTACAAAGATTTCAAATTGTATATTACTCAAAGATTTAAATATTTTTGGTTAAATCAATTGCATGTAATCATAGATCACATGTTGTCAATGTATCATCACTATGTATCACATCTAGGTTTTGAAACTTCGAAATTCTTTTGTGCATGTTGTTATTTCAAAAATTCATGATCACATTCAAGTGAATTTGTGTTTCATCTTTTCATTCAACAATTACATTTTAAGGTTAATGGCCTATCAAATAATACATTGTTTATGTTTTGAAACATGAATCTTAAATTATTATTAAAGTTTTTGACCTACACATCATGATTACAAAGTGTAAAAAAATTTCATTGGATTTTATATTGATTAATTTGCATGATGCTCATGATTCTAACAAGTGGTAACATTGATTTAACATGATGATAACTTTTGGTTTGTATTGAAAATAAAATTTACAAACAAATGAATACGAAATTCCATTATAACCATAATTTATTATTTTATTTATCAAAAAATTCTAATAAGTAATAATTTGGTATTCTCAATTTAAAAACGATTTAAATCAATATCAAGAATAATTAATTTAATTGAATCATTTTTATTAATTAAATCAAATACGAAAACATAAAAACATTGAATTTCAAGTTCATATTTGTAATATTTCAATGGACACCTTTTAATCAAAATTTAAAACATATTCAAGTCAACATTGAAAATGAAGTATCAATTAAGACATTTGATCAAAGTTGAAAAGGTTAGATTATTTTTATCAATGCTATGTTTATAAAATTAATGAAATTTAAAAAACTCATTCTAAATATCAAATTCATTAATACTTAATGGGAATTGACATTTGACAATTTTTTAATATCACCTCCACCCATGACTTGGGGGTTGGAGATTTTATTTTGTTCTTGCCAACCACCCTTTGATCGAAAGGGGTAAACATTTTTTTCCCCTTCGAATTATTTTTTCTTTTTGCATGAATTGAATATATTGCCCCTTTCAACTTCCATCTTTTTTAGAATTGATGATCATTTCAAAAAAAATTGAACCTTTAATCTTGGTTGTTGTTTAAGCCAAGTTGTTGAAAAGTCCCAAGACAAGATGCCCAACTTAACGAACATTTTCAAATTTGAACATTTTTAGTCAAAATTCAACTCAATGTAATCTTTTGGTTTAAGAATGACCTAAGCTTAATCTGTTTAGTGTTTACAATTTTACATTCGTTTGGGACCAGAGAGTTCATTAGACGAAAGGCAAATCATAAAGGGCATATTGTCCTCTGATACTGGCAGCATGCCACAAACTTGGCCAGGGCGACCGTGTTCGTAGTCAACAACAAAAACACATCCAAATAGCACGGAGGATAACAAAAAATGACAAAAAAAGAAAAAAAACAAGAATGCTGACAAAGAATGACAAAATAACAAGTAGTAATAGGGGTGTTGAAAAGGCACATTGGAAACACCGAGGGTGCTATGTTGGACTTGAATTTGTTTTTTCCCCAACAATAAAAAACATCAAGATGTTTAGGGTTGAATGCATTGCATATAATGTTGACTGGCCAATCAAACCAGTCATTTTTTTTGTACTGGGCCTTTTGGAGTGGTGTGGGGCAGGGGAAGCTTCAAATTTCTTAGATTTTGGTGTTTGTTCCATGTTCCCATCATGTTCACCAAGTTCCCAAAAGTATTCCGCAACCTGTTCCCTATACCACCACACTTTTCTACCATAACCTTTGCCAAAAACCCTAGGAACTAAAAAAAAAACCCTAGATTTCTTTTTTTGCTTCTTGTTGCAGTTTGAGACAACACAATGAAGAGAGAGAGCTCAGTAGAATGAGTCTGATGTCGGTTTCTTCCCGACACCCGGCAATTTGAACTCTTGACTGGAACAGCTGCGTCGCTTCATTGTATCAAATCTTGAAGAAGTAGGGTTTAGGGTTTAATGAAAGAGAATTCCTGGAAAGAAGAGCCATTCTAGTCTCTGTCTTAGAAGCTTGTCTGAACTCTTACCGTGAAGATTTTCCATGGCAGAGCTTGAAATGTTGTCAGTTGAAGCGGGCACAATAGCCTGAACTCGCAACCAGAAATTCACAAGTTCACAACCTCAAATTCGTCAGTTCTCAACATCATGTGCACCAGCACCCATGCTCAACAGAAAGTCTAAATGTCAGTTTCTCGAGGCCAGAACCATCGTCTATTAGATGTTGCTAGGAAAAACTATTGATGCAAGCAGAAAATCCTTACCAATGGCCAAAGCTTGTCACGAGGAGATATCATAGAGCTTCCAATTAGTTAGCTTATGGAGGACACATGAGTATCTTATGGTCACATGGTGCTCATAAACAAACTGCATCTCTTCGCTAAGAGTTGAGTAGGAACCACCAATTTGATATGTGTGAGAAGATCACAGCATTGATCTATAATGCTCACTCAGAGAACGTCGTAAAATATCACAATCTAATGATGTAGCATAATGCTCACTCAGAAGTCAGAGAATTATATCACAGTTGTTGATTGGTCTGTTTATAAAAGCAGTCGAAACTCACACATCCATGAAGCTGTCAACAGACAAGACTGGCCACAAGAGGCCTCGTACATAAGTCTTCAGGTGCAATGAGAGAGATTCTGTTTTACTATTATCCTTTTTGCATTAACCCACCTGCCTGATCACGGATCATATGTACAGTACTTAGCTCTTATTCGTTTTGTTTTGAGAACCTTGTGTTTTGGATGCTGTCAAACACTGATATTGTGATATCAATCTTCTTCAGACGCAAAGTTTCCAGTACATAGAAAGCCTGCCACCAGCATTGAGCTTGTCGAGTAGAACCAATTGGGGACCAAGAAGCTCAACAATCCTGGAGTTTTCCAGAGGTCCAGCATTTGCACCTTTGAAACCTGGAATGGTTTCAACCAAGGCAATGGTAGTTGCAACAGCTTCAGGATCATCTCCAGCAACGAAAGTGGTGTGTGGATTATTCACATCAGGCAGATTCTCTCGCAAAAAATGCTGCACATGAACCAGCAGCCACATTTTGCTCAACAAAACAACAATCAGAAAAATAAATAAATAAAAGTTAAAAAATTAAGAAAGAAAGAATGAATGAACGAATCCAGCTGGGTGAAAGTGCAGTTGTGGAAAATGGCTAGTTCAAAATCTAAGCTCATCGTCCAAGCTAAGGCCAAGTGTTTTCTGTGAGCATTGAAATTCAAGACATACAGAAAAGGTGGCTTTGAAGGCAGTGGTCCATCGAGCAGGAGCTCCCAATGTATCCCGGTTAAGAAGAGTTGAAGATATCCGTCCCCACTCGCTTTCCCCCAACAATTACAGCACATTGGTCACATCTACAATGATCTTGTCCACCAAGTGACTCGCCAATGACTTGAGAAGCTCTTCCATGGCTTCCAAAGGACCCTGCATGCGTGGAAGAGCAGCAGCAGCAGTGGATCAAAAAACACAATTTTGTTTCGCAAATCAGTGAGCTACTAGATCAGTAATGCATCAATCAACAGGCTCTTTCGCATTAAACCGTCAACTACCCATCACAGCTCCTTCTTCTTCTTCCGCAGATTCATCTACCTATCTAGCTTGAGAGTCTGAGAGAAGAAATTGGAAATCATTTTTTACCGCAGGATTCCAGATGATTATGTCACCGGAAGCAGCAGCTTCAGCATTGGTGAGTCCTTTCACAGAACTGGACTGGGTTTCTTTGGAGATTTGAGCAGCAATTTGCTGAGCTTTAGCTGGATCTCGAGATCCCACCACTACGGAGAGGCCTGCTTTGGCGTATTGGAAGGCAAGACGCCTGCCGATATCACCAGTTCCTGGTATCACTGCAATTGTGCGTCGCGTCAAGTCCGGCGCTGCGATCACTCCTCCCAAGACTTATAACTACCAAAACCCAAACCAACCAGAAACAAAGACCCAACCAACAAAAATTCAAACAATGATCAAATGAAAGAAGCGGACCAGCAGCAGAGATGTTGGATTGTTGAAGCTTGTTCTACAAAATGTGATGTTAAATACTGTCAAACACAAAACAGGGTTTTATCACAGCGACTGGCGGAGCAACGACAGAAGTTCCTTCCGAAGATTCACGTTGCCAGCAGGGACGATATTCCGCCCACCTTCAGCGCTCCCTGAGGCTGTATTATGGGGAGGTAGAATCAGCCACTGTAGCAGATTCCTCCACGTACAACTCCGGTTTCTTTTTTCTTTTCATTTCGTAAGCAGGTGACAGACCTTCTTTTGACTGCAACTTACTCTGTAGAATCAGCTACCTTTTAGCCGATTCTAACAAATAGAATCGGCTAGAAACTACAATTCTGAGTGTCAGTGTCCTATTCTGACGCCTTTTTCCTTGGTACATTGGCAACTTCAACACTAATTATTATTATTTTCAGAAATTTTGAAATTTTCAAAATGATAAAAATTCGAAGAAAAAAATTAATATTTATAGAATATCCTGGATCATTCCATAGTTTTAGAATGAAAATTTCAAAACAGAATAATTAGTCAACCCTGAAATGTTGAACTTGCCATGGTCCTATTGTAATTGTCTTTCATGGGGTCCCATATTCTGTGGATTGTTGACCAGGTGCTACATAAAACTTCGTGTGAACTTGGATGAGATGATGCCTAATATTCTACCACTGGCAATAGGCATTCATAAGAATCTCTGAGAGATGATGCTGTTGGAGAGAGCTGATGGTCCTTGAGAGATGATGGCATGGCATGCCACTTCATTCATGCCATCTATGATGTGTTGTGGTCTCTGGCTCGGAACAGCAGAATTTGGGGAAAGTTTGTAGCGACTCGTGTGATCCTATCGAATGGAAAGCTTGGAGAGCTGATGCTAAATCTGTGTTTTTCCTCATCTCTATTCTCTCATTGTTCAGTATATGCCATGATACCAGTGCACAATATGCACCCACCACCCAAGCTTCTTCTTCACCACATTGGCTGGTCAACAAGAAGCAGAAGAGGAGGAGGAGCTTTGAGAAATGTACCTATTCTTGTCGCTTGGAGATCGTCTCTATCGCAGCAGCTATAGTCTTAATTTGATTTTGACTTGTGCAATTGGCTCAGGTAGCTAAAGTAGAAGGAAAAAACTATGATCAAATTCACAAAAAAATCGCACTGTTTTATGCATTTGATCAGCTGATGAAACTGTTGTCACAGCTCATCAACTCTTTCTGGAAGAAAATCATTGCAATCTCTTCTTCTTCTTCTTCTTCTCTAATTCAACTCTTTGATCTTTGTGTCAGCCAGAGATTTGTGTTTGGTTTCGATTGAACCCACAAAACCTTTTTTTTCCCTTGGTGAACGAACACAGAGAGAGAAAGAAAGAAAGAAAGAAAGATTGGTTCCTCCTTCTGCTGCAGCTGGAGGAGGAGGAGGAGGAGGAGGAGGAGCAACAAGGGCATGACGATGATGATGGTGTCAATGCAGCTGCTGCTACTGCAGTCAGTGGTTTGTTTATCTGCAGCAAAGCAGACTGGGGAACAATCAGCACCACCATCATGAGCATCATGTCAAGCATGGTTGCTGCAATCCATTCCCGCAGACATGCCGGAACTGCCTGCTGTTCCTGGAGTTCTTAGGACTGGAGATGTGCTGCAATGGCTTCCTGGAAACTCCAGCAAGATCTTAGATATCATGTCTTATTACTGAGAGCTCCTTGCTCTCCCCAAGAACCCAGCTTCCGGAGACTATGGCTACTCCCAACAACAATTGGATCAGTTTTGAGCTCCTGTTGGTCAAGCTGTTTATGATTCCTTGATAGCAGCTGCAGATCGAGGTGTTCCCATCAGGTAAGGTAGTAGCTCACAATTAGCATTTGTTGCAAGCATGAGTTTGAAGTTTGAGCCTCTGAGTCTTTTTTTTTTGGCAACTGCTTTTGTGCTGCCGTGATTCTCACTATTGGGTGGTGGGTTTCAGAATTGTTCAGGATACAGGATTTTCTCCAGACTTCGATTCAGAGTCTGCAGCCATAGTAGCTGCGGGAAGACCCAATGTGCAAAACCGGACCTTGTATGTAAGTGATTGGTGGGGTGGTGGTGTTCTTCACGCCAAGCTGTGGTCTCTGATAAGAAACACGCCTATGTGGGTTCTGCAAACAACGACTGGAAATCCTTGACACAAGTAACCTCTTGATTCTTCTCCTTCTTCTTTTATGGAATGGTGCTCTCACATTGGTGGCAACAACCCAAGACCTCTGGATCTGTTTTTTGTTGGTGCAAAATTTGGTAGAAGCTTCAGTTAGTACGAGGAAGAATTCTTCAACCCTAAACTTGTTCACCCCCTCTTGCACCACCCATTTTCTGAATCTGCTGCTGTTGTTACTCCTGGAGTGGAGGTTCTTGTTCCTTCCTCCCTTTGTTTCTTCACAATCAAAGCTGCAAAATCTATGCTCATGCTGATGCTTACATTTGCTCTCTCTGTCTTCATCTTCAGATCTGGACATTGGGAGGATGTGAAATCAAATTTGTGCAGAAGCTTGAAATTGTGGAGAAGAAGAAAAGATGGACTTGGTGGGTGACATTCATTGTCTCTGAGAAGTAGATGTTGATCAATCAAGACAAACATGTAGATCCTCCTTATGAGGCTCAACACTCATTAGTTTGTGGGCTCAGACAATTTGAGGGTCAACGAGAAGAGGTGGATGTTATGACGACAGCAGTGGAGGTGGGGAGATTGACTGGCTGACTGACTTTACCTTCTTGTTGGCAGGTGAAGGAACTGGGAATCTATTTCACTGATTGTCCTGCCTTAGTCAAGCAGTTGGAGCAGTTGTTTGAAAACTACTGGACTCTCACCACATTGAATGCTTCTCTATTCACCAAGACTGTTGATGACAAGGAATGGCAGGTCAACCAAACTGTACCCTGCTGGTCTCATTTCTTGGAGCCCAAAGATTGTTGCAAGAAAATTCCCTTCTCTCCAATTCTTTTCAACTTGAGTTCCTCTCAGAGAGACTGTTGTTGTTATGTTGGTGATGATAGTTCTTGAAGGGTTTAAATCTTTTCTTTGTGTTCTAGTACTTTGCTGCTAAAACCAGAAACCAAACAACAAATTATGTACATCAAATGTACTCTCCAATGTTTACCCTCCGAACATTGAAGAGTACGTACTGAAATGTTTTTCTCTCAATGATTTTCATGTTGCAGGTCTCCACTACCAGCATATGTGAGCACCCGGAGAGTGCAAGGCTATCCATACCTGGCAGACCCAAATTTCTTTTCTGTGGAGTTGAACACACCGGGCTGGCAAGGACATCCAGGCGGTCAAGCTGCTGGTGCATCACCAGCTTACATCTCTATGGCTCCTCCTGAGGTTCACAAATTTGAACAATTCCAAATGATTTCAGCTTCCCTTTGTGATTGAGATTCTCCAAACCTGCATAAGTTTTTGTTGACATTATTCATGTGAGCGATACCCATTGATGTGTGAGCAGATTGCATACTGTTGATGGACGTGTGTGCAGGTTGCATACAATTGAAATATGTGGAGATTGCATGCCATTGACATGTGTGCAGATTGAATATCATGACTATCAGACAGACGAACAGGGATGGGTGGACACAATTCTTTCAGTACCTGTAAATGGAACTGTGAGAATCAACACAATGGACTGGCTTGGTCAATCAGAATACACAAACGCCATCGTATTCTGGCCAGCACTGTCATCAGCAATTGCAAAGGTACAGAAATCCATTAGACCCATCCTTGTGCCCCTAAGATTATTCAATTATGAAGCTCATAATTTGCAAGTAGAGATTGTTGTCATATGCCTGCCTGCAATGGAACTTGATTTGGGGTTTTCTTGGGAAAAACACAATTAAAGGCAATTAAAGGCGGTGCTAGCAAAACATGCAACAGTGAAGGTTATTGTGGCACATTGGGCATACATGATTACTGGAACAGAACAATACCTTCTGTTCCTCAACTATACCAATGCACTTTGCTCATCTTCTATCTAAAATGAATGTTCTGGCAAAGTTGAGGTCAAATTCTATGAAGTTCGTGGCTGGCAATCAGTTGGTCCAGCATTGAATGCAACTACTGGAAAACGAACTGGAGCAAAATTTCGGGATTCCACTCGAGTCAATCATGCGAAATATGTGGCGAGCGATGTGAGAGCAAATATTGGAACAAGCAATCTCCTCTGGGATTACTTTTATAACACAGCCGGGGTGAGCTTTGGCACCTAGGATCCTAGTATAGTGAAACAGCTTCAAGCAGTGTTTGAGTCTGACTGGAACTCTCCATATGCTGTTCCACTCACATCAACATTTAATGCATAAACTTTGTATGGCTTAGCTTCCTGTACATGGGTGATTCATCAGCACTGATCATAGAATCTCTTCATTCTCCTCTTGTAACATGTGGATGTTGTTTGATACTCAACAAAACATTAAATGCTCCTTGGTTTGGACATTGATCATGTGATTGTTGCTATAAATCAATTGAAATGGTGGTACACCCACCATTAAAAAAAAAGTGAAAGAACTGCCAAAGACACAGTGGTCCAGGGCCCTTCAATATAATGGGAGGATGTGAACATGGATTTAATGGGGTTAACATAGAATACATAGTAGTTTTCAAATAATGTATCCCGAGAATTTCCACTTTCTTATGAACAACTCTCCCTGAATGGTAATCTTCTTCAAGTGAAAAACAGTCCACAAGTAATCTCAAAGTCCAAACCTACAAACCTGGGTTGAAATGTCACCTTGAATTTTTGCACAATACTAAGAATACCCCATTGTAAGGTGAGATGTGTTCACAATTCTAAACTCACACATTGGGGTTGTCAAATTTGACCACCATGACAATCTCACAAATTATGATTTTCCAGAGTTAAAATCCATGTTTGAAGATTGTTCCACACATTGAACTATAGAAGGTTACACACACATGCATATAGGACTTGATTAATTTTTGCTCAGTTTTTTGGTTGGTGGTCATGATTCCTATGCAACATAGGAGCAATAGCTTGAATTGCTATTGGATATAGTTGTTTGAGGGCATGGTGTTGCATGAAATTACAATCTTGCGGGTGGGGTTGGTTTAGTGGATATGGCGATTATACGGTGACTAAATAAAAAGGTCATTTGAGTTGACGTAGGTGGGAAGTTTATTGATTTTAGATCAGGTGTTGAATTGGGTATGGAAACGATTTAGGAACATTCATGTGTTTAACTTTCGGATAATTTTCTTCCATTAGCTGATTTATAATCATATGATAATATGATGGCATCATTGTTTAGATACACCAGTTTTGTCGAATGCTACAGTTGTATGTTCATGTCCATTGATGTTTGTGCCTGGCTGGTGTATCTGCAATGAATTGATCCATTACAACACACATATTGGTTGGTACCATGATGTGAAGAGTTCATATTGTGGAGAAGAATAGTTTGTGATGCATGATGATTTATTGAGGTTAGGCATGGATGCATTAGCATCCAAGTAATTATTTAGGCATTTATTGGCTCTAGTAAGTTACATATAAGAATTTGAGCTCTGCATTGCTGCGCACTACCAGTGACAATCAATTATTTGAATTTTTCTTTAATGTTTTCATATACTTATGTCAATGTCAAATTTAATTTTAATTAATATACATTTCATGGACATGAAAAGACACATGTTAATTTGTTTTTTTATATCCATGTTGATGGATAGGAAAAAAGTTGAGGTAATTATTAAGAATGGTGGGAAATAGTTATTACGAAAGGTAATAGGAAAAGAAAATAGTTATGAAACTGTTAAACTTGAAAATGAGGTAGTTATTTTTGAATTGGCTTTGGAATGGTTCAGGGACGACCATATCATCAGATTGGTCATGTAGGAGCGACATATGAAACTTCTTGCAAAGAACCTCTATAAACCAGTTCCTAGGTCGCTGAAATTTCATTTACATTTAAGGAAGAAGAAGGGAAAGTTGTTGGTTAGGAAGAAGGGGGCATTAAGCTAGTTTAGTAGAAATAATTCCATTGGAATGAGGAGGATAAGTAGAATAAGGAGCAAATACCTTGATAATAGGTTCATAAAGGCTATTAACAATCTATGGGCTATATATGTAAGACGGTGTTCCCAAACATTAGTGACTACTGGGTAGCTTGAAGTCATTTACTTAGGATACTAGAAAATTAGAGATATTAGCCCAACAATTGATACAACAAGTAGGAAACATGAGTGGATATGATTTAATATAAGGTAAAATAATTTTGAAGAACCATGTTTAAGGGTCAAAGCAAGATAAAACAAACTCCCCATTTATTTTGGCTATTAAGTTGGATAGTAGATTAAAAATGGATTTGGTAAAAATTTAAACATTAGGGTCTTTTTAAATCAGATTTTTTTTCACAAATATCACATTTTTGGGTTCACCATGCCGTTCGTCCTTCTCTTTTAACATGTCATAATGGTATTTTTTCATTACATTTTGACTTGTAAAAATACTAAAACAAAATGGATTAGATAATGTCGCACTTTAAAGGTTGAAGGAAATTTTGAAAAATAAAAATACAGGTTAATGGTTTAATGGACATGACAAACGCTATCAAAAATTGTCAACACACGAATATTGGTTGCACCCAAATGATTCCTTGGTGTAATTTGAAAGAAAACCTGAGAATTTCATTTGTTTTTTTTTCCAAGTCCACAAAGTGATCTGAAATTCGTTAGTGTAAAAGTACCTTATTAAACAATTGTTAGATGTAGTCAAATCTTAAAATTATTAGTAACAATAGTTGAGAATGAATGTGACTCATTGCCTGTGCCACCAGGATAGACTTCATCCGTGAAGGGATGAAAGATTGAAAATCTTGGATGAAGAAATTATGTTTTGGTTTTGTGGGCCAGGTTTAGAACCCACTCACATTTTTTGAGTGACCTTTGTCATATTGTTTTGAAGTGATGTGAAGCTGCACTTTGGATCCCACGAACTTCATGCCAGCTTCCCTTGAGCCAGAACCACAGTCACAAGGACTCCTGTGCCATTGCTGTCACGGTTCACTGCAGCCCACTACAAACTTACAATTGTTGAATTATTTAAAGGTTTTAAAAAATTTTGCTTGTGTGGAATAGCGTGTTCTAGCCAGGTGACAAGAACCCCAGTAAAAACTTTGAATTGTTGAATTGTTTAAAGTTCTTAGATTTTTTTGCATGGGAGGAACAACGTGTTCTAGCCAGGTGACAAGAAGCCCACTACAAACTTAGAATTGTTGAATTATTCAAAGTTTTGTAATTTTTTGCTTGTGAGGAACAGTGTGTTGTAGCTAGGTGACAAGGAATCCTCTGAGGAAGGGATCACGAGAGGTCGCACCATGATTTTCCTTTTCCGTCAGGGTACAACTCTAAACCAGAGTTGGGCGGTTCTCAACCTAGTTCTCATACTGGATCTCACGGTGAGAACCAGTTGACATGGTTGAACATGAAAATCAACCTTCAGTTATCACATAAACAAGAATTGGTGATGAGAACTGGCTCTCTTTTTTTTTTTCTGAAGTACCGGACAAGTTCTCTCACATCCAGGCCATGGTAGTTTAGGGTTTAGGGTTCTTAAAAAGTTGCATGTCACCTAGGGAGGCGAAGGCATTGCACTGCAGCCCACTACAAACTTAGAATTGTTGAATTATTTAAAGGTTTTTTAAATTTTTGCTTGTGTGGAAGAGCGTGTTCTAGCCAGGTGACAAGAAGCCCACTACAAACTTAGAATTGTTGAATTATTTAAAGTTTAAAAAAAAAATTTGCTTGTGAGGAACAGTGTGTTCTAGGTAGGTGAGAAGAAATCCTCTCATCAAGGGATGACGAGAGCTCGGATGAGGATTTTCCTTTTTCATCAGGGGATAGGTATAGACCTGAGTTGGGCGGTTGTCACCTTGGGAATCATGTGAATGACGAATATTACAAGTGTTGTGTTCAAGTATGTTTGATTGTTTATTTATGTGTTAAAACAAATTAATAAGAAATTAACTTTCATAGTTCCAAACCCCCTCCTAAGCTAAAAAGTTTTTATTAAAGTTAGGGGATATTATTTATAATAAAAAAGATTGTTTAATTTGATGTTTGTGAGCAAAAATTGGCGCAATGATCCTAGGATAAATTGTAAATTCTTTTCTAGTTTGGCAAATTTTATTTAGAGTGATTTTAATTTTTTTTTAAAGTTTGAAAAGCTTCAAAAAACTTTTAAAAGGGAGGAAGTTGTGGAGTTGTGTATTCTAAGTTATTTTCCCCCCAAATTTCCATGTATTTTAAAATAATTTTGTAAGTGAAGAAAATTAATTAAAAAAATAAAAAACAATAAAATAGTAATTTCCAAAAACAGTGAAAACCGGATACAAAAATTGATTGTTATTATATATGCAAGAATCACCATAGTTGAGAAGTGGTTGAGTTTGGAAAAAATAAAAATCTTGAGAACCTCTTCGGTTCTCACAAGCCCACAGTTTGGAAAAGCGATCAGGTTCTCATAACATGATGTAAGAACCGGAACCGGCCGGTTCGCACAAAAGTGAGAACCGCTCAGCACTGGTCTAGAGCTGTCTCCTTTGCTGCTGGGAGTGAAGTTGGCGTCAGTGTGGGTGTACAGTAACTATTTTGTGCGGGTGTGCTCCCCATGTGTCAATATAAACGCACAACTTCTCAAACTCTCTTCACAATCTCTTTGTCGCTCCCGTCCGCCCCTTCTCTCCATTCATCCCGTATTCCGCTTGCAAGTGTTCTGGTTTGAGTGTTTGTTGAGGGAGAACGGTTTGGCGATCATGGCGATGACAACTTTCAAGGTTTCCACAGCGCCGCTTCATCTACTAGCCATCGCTTGCATCATGCTAGTGGTGGTGCAGGTGACGGAGGCCGCTCGTGAGCTTGACGACGGCGTTGCAGGTGTACTAGTGAATCGTGAGCAGGTGGCATCTGCCCGCACGAAGGCCGGGCTCACCGTTTTCCAGGCAGCTGCCTGCGAGCTTTTGCGCTTGCCCTGTGCCGTCCAGTCTTCTAACGGTGTCAACTGCCTGCCATACGAGAGTCCCTGCAATGGGCCGGCTGATTGCTGCAGTGGATACTGCTTTTATAATCATCCGTTGGGTGGTTTTAGGTGTGATATCTGACGAGGTCGCAGAACCTGAGAAGATCGTGAAAATCGTGGTTTGTGGAGTTCATGTGTGGTTGCTTCTGTTTTTAAGAGAATAAAGCCCCTGCAATCTGCCTTGCGATAGTGTTTCTTGTGCGGCGGAACGATGTAACACCAGAACGATAGGTATATAACTCTGGTATATGGGAAATCTATGAATCACAGTCATCCTCAGCTATTGTCCTCCCTAGATCTGTTGGTCCACTTCTTGTATCATATGTGACCGATACAATGTGGTGTGTGGAGATATATTATATGCGCATATATGGGTGTCCAGTGTTTTGCACAACATATTGTGGGCTACTGCTGTTGTTTTCGTCACCCTATATACTCTTCTCGCACTATTTTTATACATTATTGCTTTTCACACTTCCACTCCTCTCTCGACTACTCCTCAGGTTGTTGATCTTCTTATGCTACCACTCCTTTCATGTTGCCACTCTTTTCGCATTGCTTTTTTTTTTTTGCCTTGCTTCTTCTCCTTTCACACTGCTACTCTTTTCCTGTTGTTCTTCTTGCATTGTTCTTCCTTTCCTCTTTCAAGCAATTACTAGCCAACCTCTATTGTTCTTCTCGCACTACCATTCCCGATCCGTTCACATTATTGCTGTTATATTCTGTTTGGTTAGTATGGTACTTCCCAAGCCCTTGCAATGTGCTCGTCGGAGTTCAAAGGCCAGACACCAACTCAACCACCAAATGTGAATTCTTTTGCATATTTTCAATTTTTTTGAGATTTTTTTTATTATTGTTGCATGGATGGTTGATGCACCGCTAAACACTCTGGTTAGCTATGATTTGTGAATATGATGAAAAAGTGTTTCATATTCACATGTCATCCATCCATCATGGTGTGCTGGTGGGTGCTACTTCACTCTGGCTGAGATTTCACATGGACAACTTTATTGTGATATTGAGTTTCATCCTTGATTTAATTTTAAAAACTAAGTTTGTGAATAATGAGGTTTAAAATTAGAATAGGGAAAAGGGGGTGAAAGGGGTACACAAAGATAGTGTCACTTTATAAACTTCTTTATTATATTCCAGAAGATAAAATCTAGTTACCAAAGCCCTAACAAAGGGAAACTTTTTTTTATTAAAAAAAAAACCAATGACTTGACTTCATACAAATTGAGACCATATTATGGTTACTGTAAAGTCACCTTGTAATCGAACCCTAGTTTGACCTTCCAATACATGCTTCATTCTCAATTTGAGTGAGAAAACTAGTTTGGTTGGCTCTTCGACCTTCGGGTTTTACGTAATTCATGCCCAATTGACCCCCAATCTGAACCCCAATTTTTCACCTCATCCCCTTTTTCATCTGGATTTCTCATTTTGTCCCCAGTTTAGGGAACTTTACAGATTATTATCTAAAACAAAAATATCCTCATTCGGGTTTGAGGGAAAAAAATACACAAAAGTCGCCATATTTGGAGGGAAAGAAAAGAGTTAAAAGTCGCCAGATTTAGACAATGAACAGTTCCAGTAGGTCGTCAAAATTAGGCAGGAATCCAAAATATTTCTACCACGGTCCTCTCTGACCTATCGCCAAATTTGGCTCATTCCTCTTGTGTGGATGATCAACAGTCCACCTGCTTCCAAAAAAACACCTGATACAACGTTGCCTATAAATGCTAATAATATACCTAGCAATGAAAATACCTGAAATAAAAGGGGCCCAGGGTTTTGACTGTAATCCCCAATAATTACTAACTTGTTTTTTTTTCAAACCTAGAGAAATTACAAGTTAGAGAGGGAAGTAGAAAACAATTTGATGATCTTGCTATATTTTGATGGCCTGCTTGAATTTTTTATTTTTTTTTCATTTGGCATTTTTTTCAAAAAAAGAAATCCTTTCTACAAATGGCACTGCATTTATGGGTTCCTTAAATGGAAAAAAGTTCAAAAAAAAGGAGAACAAAATGGTGCTCCCACCCCAACTTTGCACAGGGGGACACTAAAAAATTATTGACCATGGGATTTCACATAAATTGAAAATTTTCCATTATAATAAAACCTTGGCAATTTCAACACAAATTATATAGTTTTAGAAATGTTTGAAATATTCAACTATTTGTTTATTTGCAAAGATCAAAACTTTGTGAAGGAAAATATTGAATCTTCAACAAATTATATTTTTCCAATGAAAAATTCCAAAATAATTAATTATTCCACAAACATCTGTTGAAGTTGCCAAGATACTATAGTAGCCCACTATGTTTTCACAACTACATCTATCCATGATGGAAGGTTGTTTGTTTGTTTTGTTTTGTACTTATGAGATCCACAGAAGGCGGATGCTTCAAATCATGTTCCTGGTGTCTTTGGAAGGCTCTGGAGGAGGAGGTGTGCATGGGCTTGATGTGCAAAAGTTATTGAATATTAAATGATTTCTTCACTGAAAATTAAATTAATTCATAGCTCGAACGAACTGGAAAGTGCCTTTGCAGTTTTTGGAAAGATCTTGATGAGCAGGACTTAATGGAATTTATTTGGTAAGATTTGGATTAAAAAATGTGGGAGATATTGATGTTTAAGTGATTTCTGCTGCTAAGAATTCAAATAAATTCCAAGAAACCAGGTTTCGTAAGGAAAAAAGGATTTGGAGGTGGTAACCCTTGTGCCGGGCCCAAAGGCACAGGCCACACACTAGTTCCACGCTAAGTTATAGTTCATGATCCTACAACTCATGAGACTCAGTGCCCCTGCCCTCAAAATAGAATTCATCGTTTGAAGGGATGAAAGATTGAAAATCTTGGATGAAGAAATTATGTTTTTGTTTTGTGGGCCAGGTTTAGAACCCACCCACATTTTTCGAGTCACCTTTGTCATATTGTTTTGAAGTGATCTGAAGCTGCACTTTTCATCCCACGAAATCCATGCCAGATTCCCTTGAGCCAGAACCACAGTCTCAAGGACTCCTGTGCCATTGCTGTCACGGTTCACTGCAGCCCACTACAAACTTAGGGCCAGAGTGAACCAGCAGCCACCAATGCACCAGTTGGCCGTTCTGTCCACTAAATGCCTTGCATTTTTTCATTCGGCGCCGGATGGGGTTTATGACAGTCCATTTCTTTTTGCTGCTGACCACTGTACTTTTTTTTTTTTTTTGGTTCTTGGTCGTTTTTCCCTGGACCTGACCTTGGACCTAACCTCACACATAGCTACCCTGCTCAATTTTCTACCCTGCTCACTTTTCTACCTTTATAAGTATTCCACCAACTTTGGTACCTTATTTATTATCCCCTATTGACACAGCTACCCTAATAACTAGTTATCCTATTGACCTAGCTACTGTACTAACCACCTACCCTACTAACCTAGCTACCCTATTAATTACATATCCTACCTTAAAAACCTTACCTTAAATGTAATACCTGCATTTTGAGCCATTTCAAAAGTACGCATGTGGGGTTCAAGCTTCTTTATATGAAGATCGTACCCTAAATCAATACTTGCATTTTGAGCCATTTCAAAAGTACGCATGTGAAATTTAAGCATTTTTATACGAAGATCATACCCTAAATCAATACCTGCATTTTGGGCCATTTCAAAAGTACGCATGTGAAATTTAAGCATTTTTATACGAAGATCATACCCTAAATGCAATACTTGCATTTTGGGTCACACCACTAACCACCTACCCTACTAACCTAGCTACTCTATTAATTACATACACTACTAACTTAACCATTAGGTTTAAGGTTGAGACACATAAATTAATTGATAAGTTTTTCATGAATGTATAGTAATTAATTTAAAGTAGGCTAAATTTGGGGGGAAATTTTTAGGGTTTACACATATGTGAAGTAATACAATTGCATTTTATACCTTCTTTAAAAAAAGTGGAAAAATTAGGTTGGAAAAATCACACAAAGGTAAAAGACATATCTTCTTTTTTGGTTTTGTACGAAATTTATTTGATTATTTTTTAAAATTAACGTATTTTCTTTCAGTTAATAAATATTTATAATTTAAAACCTTTGAATTTTGGTTTTAAATTTTTTCTTATGTTTTTTTTTATTTGTTTATTTTGCATTATATGGTTTGTATAGTTTAGGTTGTAATATGGCTTATGGCAAAATATCATTTGGATTTGTAAGGTTATGATTTATGATTTAATGTATAGGAATTTGGTTCATATATTTCAGAACTAATATTTTACCTTAACAAATGTCTCAATTAGTAATCAAAATTGTTGCCATTGGCACTAATAATTTTGTTTTAGAATCAATTTTGTATGGAGGAAACCATAACCCAAATTTTTTGAACACCATGTATTCAACACACACCTGAAGTCTAATATGGCACAAAGGTTATTATTGTTTCCAAGTAATAAGCACAAAATGTGTGAAATGCAAACACACAAAATAATGATAATATTAGTGTTAAATGCAGGTATTGTAACTAGGCCCCAAAATCCCAGTTGGTAAAAGTAAGTACAAATGCAAGTATTGCAATTATGCCCCAAAATTCCACTTGGTAAAGGTAAGTATGGATGTAAATATTGCAATGAATGCCCAAAAATCCAATTGGTAGAGGTAAGTATAAGTTTGTGTATTGCAAGTTTAAATGAAAAAAAAACTTTAAATGCAATACCCACGTTTCAAAAAGACCCATCTAAATGGTTTGGATACCCTTAAGTGAAGACCTAGCCCTAAACACAATATGCACATGCAAAGTCATTTTGATATAACTGAACCCAAAATGCAATACCTGCATTTTGGGTCACTCCGAAAGTACGCATGGGGGGTTTAAGCCTCTCTATACGAAGATCTTACCCTACATGCAATACTTGCATTTTGGGCCACTCTGAAAATACGGATGTGGGGTTTAAGCCTCTTTAAGTGAAGATCCTACCCTAAATGTAATACCTACATTTTGGGTCACTCCAAAATAATTAATTAATTTCAAAATAATATGTTAACAATAGTGTGAGGTTGGGGTTGTTGATTAGGAGTACCATGATTCTTATTTTGTTTCATGAATTTGAAAAAAGGTTGTATTGTTTGTGGAACAAATAGTATAATGATAATTGTGATCAAACTTATCTTGGTGTATGAATTTTTCATGAAAAAGCTGAACTTGCAATTTATAACATGGAATAATTATCTTAAATAGTGATTTTAATCACTTATTAAAATAAAAATATATTAAAGTTGATTAATCAAATATCAAATTAATTAATCTGATTTTTAGATCTAACTTTTTATTATCCAAATAAATAAAGTTAAACCAAATGATTAGGTAATTCTTTTAAATAAATGAATGATTATCTAATTCTTGATAATTAATCATTTAAATTATCTGAAATAATGGTCTATTAATTATTTAATTATATGACAAAATTTGTTGATAATTCATGTACTATCAAAAATATTTTATATTCAATTGGGGGGAAATTTTTTGGGTTTAGACATATGTGACCTAATACAATCTTATTTTATATTTTCTTCAAAGAGATTAAGAAAATTAGGTTGGAGTTATCACACAAAGGTAAGAAGCAAACCTTATGTGAAAACCCAACCCTGAATGCAATACAAAGTTTGTTGAGATCAAAAACTAAAAAGTTGAAGCTTAAAATTTCTTCAAAGATGTTCATTTTTTCTTCCCCCCTTTTAAAGTTGTATACTGATTTCAAAAAACATAAATATAAAATCTCTAATTTAATAAGATTTAAAATTATGTTAAAAAAATCAAAACACATAAATTTCTACTTTTTCTTTCATGTTTCACATAATAATAAAATTGGTTTCTCCCACATATTAATCCTATGTTTGATTGAAATTTTATTATATACTTTTCTGATATATAGTACATAAATTCTTGGTTAAAATAATCATATACTGGGTCAAAATTATACGAAACCTTAACCCTAAATGCAATAACCATATTCAAGTTTATTTCAAAATAACCCATAGGTGAATAAGGTAAAACCTACAATGAAAGGGCAACCTTAAATGTAATACTCACATGTAAGGTCGCTTTGAAATACCTAGTATATAGTTTGGGTGCGCCTTTGAATGAAGACCAAGGCCTAGATGCAATACCTACATGCAAGTTCATACTGAAATAATCCATAGATGATTGAGGCAAACCTTATGTGAAGACCCTAAACCCTAAATGTAATACCCACATGTAACGTCATTTCAAAATAACAAATAAGTGCTCTGGGTACCAAAATATGTCTTTTTATATACCTAAATTAATTATTATTATTTTTTAATTTTATGACAAAATGTAAGTTTTGCAATGAATAAAAACAACTAGCAACTATTATGGGACCTACATGCGGGTATTGCAAGAGATGCCAAAAAAAAACCAACGGCTATTATGGAAACTATATGCGGGTATTGCAAGAAATGGTAAAAAATTTAACGAATACCATGGACCCATATGCGGGTATTACAACAAATGAAAAATGTCAATAATTATTTGTGGCCCATATGCAGGTATTGCAAAAGATGCCAAAAATACCAGCGGATATTATGGGACTTATATGCGGGTATTGCAATGAATGCAAAATGCCTACGGCTATTTTAGGACGTATATGTGGGTATTACATATTTGAAAATCTCCTTATGGAATTTATAATAGAAAATGATGTAGGTATTATATGTTAAAAATATGTGTATTGTTTTAAAATTCTTCAGGTCATGTGAGTCCTATTATATTAGATGTAAGTGTTGCACAATGTTCATTTTGATCTTTGGTTTGATTCTTACATCTCAAGACTAAGAAAATTATGACAAAGAAGACATATGCTTAACCATATACCCATAAAACAAGTATGAGTAAAAGATATTATTATATTGATAAAAGTTGTATAAAAATGGGTGCATGAAAAATTACTAAAAACCCCAATGAAAAAAAACGTTGGTTTTCTATAACATATCAAAGGATCGATATTCAAAATTGGGTAGTCCAAAAAATAAAAGGGCTATAAAGCCTAACTAACTATATAGAGTGAAACCCTAACCCATATTAATATCTACAATCCCGTGTTTAGCTTGGTATGCAGCTGCTGCATTTGCAGCCTTTGTTGCATGACGAGCAGTGTGAAAATGGCGGCATTGCATCTCAACCTGAACTATAGTTCCCACAAACTCTTCTTGTGTTTGGCCATGAACCCTATAAGCACCCAAAAACCACCAAGTTAAACCTTAACACACCTTGGATGAAATGCAATAAAAAAATAATAAACATTGGTTATTATTGTTTTTTACCTTCCATGAATCATTCTAGATTCATGAAAATCCAAACCATTTGCCAACTATTTTGTTTGACTTGTTTTACTGGACTTTCGATCCCAATATTTGACATCCCATGCCGTCTTCAATTGTCGTGCATGTACACAACAGGTGGATCGGATCATCCCTTGTAAATCTTCGTCCTTCTCCATCCGTGATGTTGCATCTCGAGGCACATTGCCCACGCCCCAGGCATTAAGGCCCAACACCTTCAACAATTGCTCTGAAGCTAATTTGACCAAAGGTGGTTTTGGGAGTGGTGGACATTATTTTGCAAGAGCTACCAAGTGATTCCACTCGTGTTTTGCTTTGGCACGAGCACGACTAGCAACATTCTAATCATTTTGCCTTTGCATAGCCATTGCATTTCCCAAAATGCGAGCGTTCATCTTGGCATGGTTTTGATGTCCAAGACCTCCTGCAGCAGTTAAAGGCCTCCCAGGTTTTGATTTTTCTGCCACCAAGCCATGCACCTCCTTCAAATGCTTGGTCAATACTCATTTCGCACAATGTGTGACAATGCAAATGCCAACTTTGCACTTCCATTTGGACCCAACCTTTGTCCATTCCTTATCCTTCCGAACCGAATTAGGTGGACAAAGAAGTGCAAGTGGTTGAGAAGCTTGCTTAGTTTCCAATTTCGGACCTAAACCCAAAAAATGAAAGTTCAAAAAACAAAATGCAGGTATTGCAAAACATCAAATCACAAAATCACACACTACTCCTATAAACATGAATTGTTTTAAGGTATTGTAGTAAAAAAAATTTGACAAAAAAATTCCCGCACCTTCCAACAAATGATGGAAGGTGCGGATATAATTAAACTTCAAGAAACTTGTACAATTTTATTAATCTGTAATTAATCTAATGTCCTATCTTCTAATGTCCACAAATTCAAAAACAATCTATACCAATGCCTTGTGTTTCAATTGTGACAAAGCATAATTTTGCTCACCAATTTCTTGATCTGATGCAACAACACTTCGGTCACTAGTTGCTTCATCTGATGTCGTCGCCTTCTTCTTTTTTCTCTTCCGCTGCCAAAAACAAGAAAAGAAGAACGCGACGGCAGCCTTCTTGCTGCCGTCGCCTTCTTGCAGTAAAAAAAACAAAGAAGGTGACGGCAGCTTTGCTGCCGTCGCCTTGTTCGCTGCGCTGCAGCTCAACAAAGGAAGAAGAAGGCGATGGCAGTGCCATTACCTTCTTCTTTTTTCTCTTCCGTTGCCAAAAAAAGAAAAGAAGAAGGCGAAGGCAGCCTTTTTGCTACCGTCGCCTTCTTACACTAAAAAAAAAAAGAAAGGCGACGACAGCAAAATTGCCGTCGCCTTTTTCGCTGCGTTGCAGCTAAGCTGCAATTCAGCACAGGATGAAGAAGGCGATGGCAGTGTTATCGCCTTCTTCGCTACCCTGGAGCTTAGCAAAGGAAGAAGAAGGCGACAATAGTGCCGTCGCCTTCTTATTTTTTCCTTCCGCTGCAAAAAAAAAAAAAAAAAGCGACGGCAGCGTTGCTGTCATCGCCTTCTTTGCGGAAGAAGAAGAAGGAGAAGGAGAAGAAGAAGAAACCCTTCTTCGCTACGCTGCGCTGTTGGAGTGCAACGATGCCTCTTCAAACAAAATAAACACAAAAAAAGTAACCATCTTATCTGATCGTGGGCGCGTGGGTCCCGCTGCGACTCGAACCGCTTGAGCTCCTGCTCGAACTCTAGCCGCTCGGACTCTCGCTTCGACTCCAGCCGCTCGAGCTCTCACTCCGACTCTAGCCGCTCGAGCTCCCGCTTCGACTCCAGCCGCTCGAGCTCCTGCTCCACAACAACAACTCCACAGCTCCACAGCTACAGTTCCATAGCTCGAGCTTCCGCTCCACAATTCGAGCTCTAGCGAGGGAGTGAGGGGGGTGGGGTTCGTAGGTGGTAGGTAGGAGGGGGGATAGGAGGGAGGAGGTAGGTGGGGCAGAGAAGAGGTGAAAAAAAAAACAGCTTGGGCAAGGAGGATGTTCATCCGCAAAACGGGCTGAATAGGCTCATCCTCAACTGGTGTATTGGTGGCTGCTGGTTCACTCCAACCCAAACTTAGAATTGTTGAATTATGTATAGTTTTTAAAAAAATTTACTTGTGAGGAACAACGTGTTATAAATAGGTGACAAGGAATCCTTTGAGGAAGGGATCACGAAAGGTCGCACCACGATTTTCTTCCGTCAAGGTACAGCTCTAAACCAGAGTTGGGCGGTTCTCAAATCCTGACCTGGTTCTCAACTTGGTTCTCAAACCGGTTCTCACAGTGAAAACCAGTTGACATGGTTGATTGTGAAAATCCACCTTCGGTTATCACATGAACAAGAATTGGCGATGAGAACCGGTTCTCTTTCTTTTTTCTCCGAAGTACAGAACAAGTTCTCTCAGAGAACTTCATCCAGTTCATGGTAGTTTAGGGTTTTGGGTTCTTAAGAAGTTGCAGTCGCCTAGGGAGGGGAAGGCTTTTTTTAGGGTTAGGGATAAAGAGTTTTTTTATTATTATTGTTCTTTTGTATTTTTTTTTGTTGTTGTATTTGTTGTATTTTTTGTGTTTTTGTTGTTGTTACTTTTGCAATTTTGCAAAAAAACATTCCAGTTCAACTTTTGTTGTTTCTATGTACCGATTTTTTAATTTGTGTGTTCGATTGTTTTTCTGCGAAAAATTTAAAACTTAAACATAAACTATAATATTTTTTTGCCCAAAAACCACATTTTTTCCCACCTTAAAATCTTTAATTGTGTTATGAAATTTTAGAAATATACATATCTTATTTTTGTAAAATCTTAGAAGGTATTTTGCATTTTGTAATTTCTTGTAAATGTTAGTTTTAAATCTTTGAAAAGATCAAATAATTGTTTACTTTTTTTCACTACTCATTAGGGCAATAAATTTAATCGCAAATGGATTTAATAATGGAACAATCTTTTGAAAATGAAAATACATGTGATGTATTTATGAATCAAGTAGGTATATATTATGAACTTTTGCCAAAACTTGAAGAAATGGGAAATTTTCAAATAGAAGGGAGTAGGAATCTAGAAATGAATGAAACTAATTTAAAAAAATTACATGCACAAAAACTATTTTGGGAAAAAAAATAGCAAAAAGACATTGTGTTGGGCATTTTATTGTGTTAATGATAACAAATAAGTTAATGTAACAACTCCTCAAATTATGCATTGTATTCTTTGTCACAATAATCCAATATTTGCAAATCCAAAAACTCAAGCTAGGAAAGGATTAGTCATATATAACAAAATTAATGCCATAGCTACATTGAGAAAACATGTCAATTTCACATCAATATTTAAAAAAAGGTTTGAAGACAAAGTTAGTTGTCTTTTGAAGCAAGATGAAAGAAAACTTTCCATAAAAAGACCAAACATTTCTTATAACTTCATATGTAATTTCTTTGCTACTAAAGAACCTTTTTAAAAAAATGATGTGTAACATAAATTTTTTTTGTAAAATTTAAATTTTTTAATTGTCAAAAACAAATTCTTTTACAATTTGTAGAATTTAGTTTATTTAAAAGATTTAGTATGCATTTGTGTCCAAGATTTGTTTTGTTTCCATAAAAATAAATTCTAACAAATTATTGCCTAGATTTGTGAGGAAAAAGAAAACAATAATATGTTTTACCAACTTTAATAAAATGTCATTTTGCAACTACAAGTTTTGATTTATGATGGGTCTCAAAAGTTGGACATGACATATTTTGGTGAATAATTTTTTAGGAGATGATGAGCAACAATAGCACATTACCTTTGGTCTTTTTGAGTTAATACATATTATTGGACAAACTTTGGCTTAAAATTTGATACAATTGTTGGATAATTATGCATTGAGGTGAAAAATTATTGTTTATGTCAAGGATAAAATACCTAATCTGAACATAGCCATAAAATCAATTCTAAGTTGTGATATGTTGGGTTTGGAGGAGAGTTTCTGTCATGGCCTAGGATATTTTTGGATACTTTTGGCAATATCATGGCCTAGGATATTTTGGGACTAGTATGGTTCAGGGTTATAAAAGGAGATGTTCTAGGGAATAACTCTTCAGCAGATCAACACCAATTGATGGATCAATAAAACTTGTCTTGTCTTCTAATTCTCCACTTGTTTGTAGCCGGTCCATAACAATTTGATCTGCTCCTTTTTCTTGTTTGTTTGTTTTGTTGTTTTAGTAAGTAGCTAGAGGTATCTTAGAGTGAAACTTGGAAAGGTTATAGAAGACAATAGGTTGCTTCTATTCTCAAAGTTTCAAAAGAAAAGGATATGTTTTGTGAGAGTTATGAGCTTTTGAAAACTCTGTGTTAGATCTGGTTTTTTTGGCATATCTCCTTTGTTTAAGCTTTTTTGGGTCTACAGCTTAGAGAGGTTATAGAAGACTATAGGTTGCTTCTATTCTCAAAGATTCAAAAGAAAAGGATATGTTTTGTGAGAGTTATGAGCTTTTGGGAATTCTGTGTCAGATTTGGTTTTTTGGTCATATCTCCTCTGTTTAAGCTTTTTTGGGTCTACAATTTAAAGAAGTTATAGAAGACTATAGGTTGCTTCTATTCTCAAAGATTCAAAAGAAAAAGATATGTTTTGTGAGAGTTATGAGCATTTGAAAATTGTGTGTCAAATCTGGTTTTTGGTCATATCTCCTTTGTTTAGGCTTTTTTGGGTTTGCAACTTTGTGATCTTATAAATCATATAAGAATATATGTGTGAGAGAAATTTCATGCCATTTCGATTTCTATTGAGAGAGATCCAAGCATCTAAAGTTTTAGTCTCAATTTTGAAGTCAGTTTTTTTTTAAAGTGATATCTCTTTGTGGTCATCATCAATAGGGCTGAAATTTTGAGAGAAAGTAGTAACATAATTGCTCATGTTTCACCAAAATTTTAAAGTGATCCAAGGTCATATGTGAGCAGTGTAGCTTTGCAAAGTTGCTATGACAGAAGTTTGTTTTGAAAAGACATCAAAGCAAAAGTTTTGAAGTGGAGCAAATACAACTTGGGAGATTTTGAAGGAAGGAGTTTGAAGATTGGGAAGCGCAAATACATTATCAAGACCTTCGTACAAAAGTGTGAGAACTACCACCATGGACAATTCAGAATCAAACATCGATCTCACTCAAATCCTCGCCGCCCTTCAACACCTTCAATAAGAAAATGTCGTGCTTAGAGACTCGGTGAATCGCCTATAGAATCAGCCACCACCTCCTACCCCAGTACCTCCTGCTCTTGCAATGGTCGCCCTAGAGCCCCAGATCAGTCTGCCAAAAAAGTTTGATGGAACACGCCTCAAATTTCGAGGCTTTATTAGCCAGGTACGCCTAATCATGCAATTACACCCCCGTCGATATTTTGATGACACCACTCCTGTAGGATTCGTTGGAACCCTACTCACTGGGACAGCTGCAGCATGGTTTGCTCCTATCCTGGAGACATCATCCCTTCTCCTACAAGATTTTAATGCCTTTATGGCGGAATTTGAAACAGTGTTTGGGGATAGTGAGAAGGCTAGGACTTCAGCCAACAAGCTGCGTCGCCTCCAGCAAGGGACACGTTCGGCCATCGTCTACGCCTCAGAATTCAGGCAGCTTGCCTGCAACGTCAATTGGGGAGAAGCTGCCTTAATTGATCAGTTTCGCTGTGGGCTTCGTGATGATGTTCAAGATCTTTTGTTGACACTCGCAGACCGTTCTTCCTTCAGTGAAACCATCACCCAGGTAATTCGGTGCGATAATCGTCTATTCAAACGTCGCTAGGAAAAAAAAGTCACCTCCAACACTCAGCTTTGGAACAATCGGCCTACTATGCTTGCATTAATTCCCCAAACAACACCAGTTGCTCGACCTGCCTCTTTTGGACCTACCCCGATGCAGATCGACGCAGCTAAGTTTAAACCTTTGACAGAAGCCAAGACATTTCGCCGAAGGACAAACAACTGGTGTCTTTACTGTGGCAACCCAAGGCACATAGCTCGCCAGTGCCCTCAAAAGCTTGTCAAACTTCAAGTACAAGCTATGGAAACTCCCCAAGAGTTGGAAAACAAGAACATCCAGTCATAGTAGGAGTCGTGCGACTGGATCTCACCCAACACCACTTTTGCAAAGGCTCTTATTCCGCTGTTGGTCCCAGTCCCAGTTTCACTCAGTATGTGGACATCATTTGTATTTCAGAAGACATACCACAAGTGTTAGCATTGGTGGATTCCGGCGCCACCTCTTCTTTCATCGACCAAACATTTGTCGCCCAACACAACATCCCTATGGTCAAGAAGTCAACCCCTATTCCGGTAGAGGTTATTGATGGGAGAACCATTGCTTCTTGTGCAATCACACACGAGACAACCCCTCTAAAACTCTGTATCTTGCGCACACGAAGAAGATTGTTCTCAACATCATCTCCACCCCTCACCATCCTATCATCCTTAGTCTGCCTTGGCTAAAAGCGCACAATCCTATCATTGATTGGCGATCTAGAACCCTCACCTTCAGCGCACAAAGGTGCACCTCTCAAGAACCCCATGCTCAGAAAAACACTTTGTCTAGTCCTGCTAAGAACCTTGTGGTCAAGAACCCAAAGAGGGTCGGAACTAATTCCAGTTTTCTCAAGTCTGTTATGTCAAGTCCTGCAATCAAGAACCCCCTGGTGGTTAGAACTAAACCTTGTCCTGTCAAGAATCTTGTCAAGAATCCTGCCCAGAAAACCAACCCTATCCGGATCTTCGTTGATGGAGCTGTCCCTTTCTGTCGGGTTGCTAAGAATCTTCAAGTCTTCGCCATCCATGTCAACCCAGCCAACAGCAAAAACCCCCAATCAGAACCAACAGCTGTCAAACTTCCCGAGAAGTACAAAAACTTTGTTGATGTCTTTGAAAAGATTAATGCTGATCAGCTCCCCGCCCATAGTCCATATGACTGCCCGATTGATCTAGAAGGACACTCACCACCTTTTGGTCCTATCTATGGCCTATCGGAACCGAAACTCCAAGCCTTGCGTGATTACCTTACTGAAAACCTTGCCATGGAGTTCATTCAGCATTCCAAGTCTCCAGCCGGCGCCCCAATTCTGTTTGTCAAGAAGAAAGATAGTTCCCTTCGACTCTGTGTGGATTATCGTGGACTCAACAAGATAACCAAAAAGAATCGATATCCCTTGCCCTTGATTTCAGGCCTTTTGGATTGGCTACGTACCGAAAAGATCTTCACCAAGCTTGACCTCCGTGGAGCCTACAACTTACTCAGGATTCGTCCCTGTGATGAATGGAAGACAGCTTTCCGCACTCGCTACGGCCATTTCAAATACATGGTCATACTCTTCGGCCTCACCAATGCACCCACAGTCTTTCAGCATCTGATGAATGATATCTTTCGAGAGTACATGGACGAATTTGTCATGGTCTATTTGGATGACATTTTGATCTTTTCCAAGGACTAGGAAACCCACGACAAACATGTGCGTTCGTGCTTGCGACGTTCCGAGAGCATGGCTTATACGCCAAGATGGAAAAATGTGAATTTGACAAATCTTCAATGGCATTCCTCGGCTACGTGATATCTCCAGATGGCATTTTCATGGACAAGTCAAAGGTCGAAACCATCCAGTGTTGGGCTACTCCATCCTCGGTCAAAGACGTTCAACGCTTCCTGGGGTTTGCCAACTTCTATCGTCGGTTTATCAAAGGCTACTCCAAGATCACAACATCGTTAACAACCCTGACTTGAAAAGACAAGCCCTTCTCGTGGAATCCAACGGCTCAGGCTGCTTTTGATACTTTCAAGATGACATTCACCTCTGCACCCATCTTGATACATCCTGATCCTGCCAAGCCATTCATTGTGGAAACGGACGCTTTAGATTTTGCCTTAGGAGTTATTCTATCTCAATTTGGAATAAATGGGTTGTTGCATCTAGTTGCTTTCTATTCACGGAAGCTAACCAGTGCCGAAATCAACTATCAGGTCTACGATAAGGAACTCCTAGCAATCATCACGGCATTCGAACAGTGGAGACCGTATCTTGCTGGAGCTTAACATCAAATACAAGTTTTGACAGATCACAAGTATCTCCTTTATTTCACAACTACTCGGACCTTGAATCGTCACCAGGCACGCTGGTCTATCTTCCTAGCTAATTTCGACTTTGAAATTCAGTATCAACCCGGCACCCAGCAAGGGAAAGCTGACGCACTATCTCGTCGTTCAGAATATGAACTTCGAGCGGGGGATGAGGCCTACGGCCAATAGAACCAGACTTTACTCAACCCCGAGCAATTTTGAGTTGCAGTAACAATCAGCACCTTCCCAGACTCAAACCTTGTCAGGGACATTAAAATGGCAACTGAGGAAGACACCTGGGCTACCAACATCAAGAAGGAACTCCAAGAACGACCAAGGAACCCAAATCGTGATGATGTGGATCAGTTTGAGCAGCAAGACAGACTTCTCCTTCGAAATAACCTAATTTATGTACCCGAAGGACCTATACACCTAAAAATCCTAAGAGAATGCCACGACAACACCCTGGTGGGTCACTTTGGAATGGCACGGACTCACGAACTAGTGTCAAGGAATTATTGGTGGCCCAAAATGAACAAGCTACTACAGGAGTATGTCAAGTCTTGTGATACATGTGCTCGATCCAAGGCTCCCAGGCATCGCCCGTTTGGACTCCTACAGCCCCTGCCGATTCCTAGCCGACCTTGGGGATCTATTACAATGCACTTCATCACGGACCTCCCTACTGTCAGAGCCAAGAATTCAATACTGGTTGTGGTCGATCGACTCACCAAAATGGCCCATTTCACCCTTGTTCCAAGTCAATCACGGCAGAAGAGACAGCTCAGTTAATTCTGGACGGAATTGTTGGACTGCATGGATTCCCTGAGGAAATTGTGTCCGATAGAGGTCCTTAGTTTACGTCCAAATTCTGGCGTTGCTTATTCGAGCTTCTTGGAGTTGACATTCGGCTATCTTCAACTTTCCACCCTAAGACAGATGGACAAACCGAACGGACAAACCAGACACTCGAGCAATACCTTCGCTGCACTGTGAACTACCAACAGGACGACTAGGTGGACCTACTATCTCAAGCAGAGTTTGCTTATAAACACAACGCATGCATCGACTGGGATCAGTCCATTCTTTGCCAATTACGGTTTTCATCCCAGGTTCAGCCTTGAAATTCTTGGGGACTCCGTAAACCCCTCGGCTGAAGAAAGGGCCACGAAGCTTAGACAAGTTCAACAAAACCTTATGGCAGAACTCAAGCTAACACAAGAGTAGCAAAAGAAGCAAGCAGACCGCCGACGCAAGGACCATCCAAACTTCAAGGTTGGAGACAAGGTCTGGCTTCTCAGAGAAAACATTGCTACCACTCGCCCATGTGCCAAGTTGGATTACAAACGCCTCGGACCTTTCAAAATTGCCAAATTGGTTGGTCTAGTGGCTTGCCAGTTGGAGCTTCCACCCCAGTTCAAAATCCACAATGTTTTCCATGTCTCCTTGCTTGAGCCCTATCATGAAAACCCGATCCCAGAACATCATCGAGAACCCCCAGTTCCAGTCGAAATTGAAGGCCAAGAAGAGTTTGAAGTTCAGGAGGTGTTGGACTCCAAGAAGATTCGTGGAAAGCTCCTGTACCTTGTCTTTTGGCGAGGTTATCCTCCTTCTGAAGCTACTTGGGAGCCTGCTGGAAACCTAGTTCATGCCCAAGACTTAGTTAATCGGTTTCACCAACGGTATCCTAACAAACCGGCTCCATCTGGAAGATGTCGCTTGAGGAGAGGATAATGTCATGGCCTAGGATATTTTAGGATACTTTTGGCAATATCATGGCCTAAGATATTTTAAGATACTTTTGGCAATATCATGGCCTAGGATATCTTACGATACTTTTGGCAATATCATGGCCTAGGATATTTTGGGACTAGTATGGTCCAGGGTTATAAAAGGAGATGTTCTAGGGAACAACTTTTCAGCAGATCAACACCAGTTGATGGATCAATAAAACTTGTCTTGTCTTGTAATCCTCCACTTGTTTGTAGCTGGTCCATAACAGTTTCAAGGCACTTGTTTTGGGCATTCATTTTCCAAGGCTTCTCAATATGCTACAAATAGAAGAAAAGTTTGCAAAGATTTACGATATGTGTGCATCAAATTTGTTCAAGGAAATTTGTAGAAATGCATAACATTGCCAAAACAATTTGGAAAAGGTAGGCAAAAATGGGAAAGGACATGTGTAAATTTACGTTTTCCCCTTAAAATATTGAAAATTTTAATGAAGATAAGGTAAAATTTTAGTTTTTTAGACTTTTTATGTGCACATTTTTTGTCATTTTTGATTTTGCATAACATTTTTTTTTAAATTAATTTTTATTGTGCATGCATGATTTAACATTTTCTTTTGCTATTGTAGATTTACCACCAATGTTATCCTTTTCCAACAAGCTTGCAATTCAAAGAAATAATTATATTATGTTACAACATGCATAATTATGAAAGATTGAATGCAAGAGTACCACGTCCTTTGACATGGCACATTTGTGGCAACATTGTTGATTTTATAGGCCCCCTTGTGTTTGCTTGAATTTTGAAATAATTTAGGGGTCACTGATTGTTAAGTGATGTTGTAAATTTTGCCATATTCCTGAGTCTAAAAATTCAAGGATGAAATTGATTTTGCAACCTTTGACAACTTAATGGAAGAAGATGGAAATGTTGTTTATAAGTTTTCATGTTTGGCTTTCAACATAAAGAATGAAGTTACTCAAGTTTTGGAGCTTTTGAATTTCATGCGTTATCAAGTGGATGTTAAAAACATCAAATGTCCATTACAATGGTGGGAAAAACATGAAACCATGTTTCCTACAATTGGTTTTTGTATTAGACAAATCTTTGGAATAATTGGATGTCAAATTGAGATAGAAAAAATATTTTCATTAGCTAGATTTGTAATAACAAAATACTTACTAGAAATTGTAATTGCAAAATAATAATATCATGACTTGTGTTAATAGTATGGACAAAAATGTAGAATAAAATAATGAACCTCATGGGCTTACAATGAAAATATTTTATTAGGGGCATAAGGGTTGATTATGAATAATTTAAATAACTTTTTTGGGTCAATAATAATGGGAGGTCAAGTATGTAGATTTCATTGAATTGTAGACCCCAAATAATGTAAAACCTATCCATAGAAGGATGAAAAGTTGTAATGGCCAGTGATGATTAGTTTGCTACATGAGGAATATATGTAAATGAATGCGATAACTTTCATGCACTTTTTTCCTTCAAGTATATATGGGGCAGTGATTGGAGCTTTAGGTTGATATTTTGCATTCAATAATTTTGTGTTGTTCGTTGCTATCAAAACTTGTAAAAATATCATATTTGAATAGGAAGCTTTGAAAAAATAAAATGTGGAAATTATTGTGAACACCATTGTGAAAACGTTATAGTCTTTGATGAGTGAATCCCCATAAAGAAAAATCTTTAGGCATATGTGATAAATTCTTGTGGGGTGTAATTTTCACATAAAATTTTAATTTTAGGCGTGTGGGTGATCCTATCCCCAAAAAATGTAAAGACTCACGTTGGGAATCATGTGAATGACGAATATTACAAGTCTTGTGTTCAAGTATGTTGGATATTCTATTTATGTGCTAAAAAAATTATTAAAAAATTAACCGTCATAGTTCCGAAAACCTCCCCCCTTAGGCTAAAAAGCTTTTATTAAACTTAGGAGACGTCATTTGTAATGAAAAAGATTGGATAGATTGATTTTGTGAACAAAAATTGACCCAATGATCCTAGGATAAGCCATAAATCCTTTTCTAGTTTGGAAAATTTTATTGAAAGTGATTTTATTTTAAGAAAAAAATTAGAAAAGTTTGAAAGAACTTTTAAAAGGGATGAAGTTATGGAGTTCTGAATTTTGAATTATTTTTTCCCCAAATTTCCATGTATTCTGAAATAAATTTTTAAGTGAAGAAAATTATTTTAAAGAATATTATAAATTAAATATTAATTTCCAAAAAGAATGAAAACCGGGTTGTGAAAATCGGATAGGAAAATCGATTGTTATTAGTATATATGCAAGAATCACGATATTTGAGAAGTGGTTGAGTTTGGAAAAAATAAAAATCTTGAGAACCTCTTCGGTTCTCACAAGCCCAAATATATATATATATAGATTGGAAAAGCGATCAGGTTCTCATTAAATAATGTAAGAACCGGAACCGGCCGGTTCGCAGAGAAGTGAGAACCGCCCAACACTGGTCTAGACCTGTCTCGTTTGCTGAGAGTGAAGTGGGTGTACAGTAACTATTTGGTGCAGGTGTGCCCCCATCTCTCAATATAAACCCACAACTTCTCACACTCGCTTCACAATTTCCCACAATCTCTTTCGCGCTCCCGTCCGCCCTTCTCTCCATTTATCCGGTATTCCGCTTGCAAGTGTTCTGGTTTGAGTGCTTGTTGAAGGAGAACGGTTTGGCGATCATGACGATGACAACTTTCAGGCTTTCCACAGCTGCGCTTCACCTACTAGCCATCGCTTGCATCATGCTAGAGGTGGTGCAGGTGACGGAGACCGCTCGTGAGCTTGATGACAGCGTTGGAGGTGTACTAGTGAATGGTGAGCAGGTGGCATCTGTCCACACGAAGGCCGGGCTCACCGTTTTCCAGGCAGCTGCCTTCGAGCTTTTTCGGTTGCCCTGTGCCGTCCAGTCTTCTAACGATGACTGCTCTGCAACTGGTACAGTACGTGTGCTTGGCGCCGTGGGAATGCTGCAGTCGAGTGTGCCTTCGCGCTTCATTTACCGGTTGGTGCGGTTGATGAGGTCGCAGAACCTGAGAATATCGACACCAACTCAACCACCAAATGACAATTCTTTTGCATATTTTCAAATTTTTTGAGATTTTTTAAATTATTGTTGCATGGATGGTTGATGCGCGGCTAAACACACTCTGGTTAGCTATGATTTGTGAATATGATGAAAAAGTGTTTCATATTTACATGTCATCCATCCTACATGGTGTGCTGGTGGGTGCTACTTCACTCTGGCTGAGATTTCACATGGACAACTTTATTGTGATGTTGAGTTTCATCCTTGATTTTATTTTTAAAACTAATTTTGTGAATAATGAGGTTTAAAATTAGAGTAGGGAAAAGGGGGTGAAAGGGGTACACAAAGATAGGCGTCACTTTATAAACTTCTTAATTATATTTCATGAGATAAAATCTAGTTACCATAGCCCTAACAAAGGGGAACTTTTTTTTATTAAAAAAAAAAACCAATGACTTGACCTCATACAAATTGAGAACATATTATGGTTACCTGTGAAGTCACCCTGTAATTGAACCCTAGTGTGTCTTGCGGTCAGTTTCAGTTTGTAATGTGAATCGACGGTGGAGAACGCGCTTGAGATGTGAAGGAAGGGTGGGGAAAACCAACCCATTCTGCTCTGGAATATGGTCCCTGTGTGTGTAGAACCTGTTACTGGGCTTTATTTACCCCCAGCGGGCCCGCTGCTGCTGCTGCATTCCTTGGTGGAACAGGCCGTACTGGGCCATTCCATAGTACATCACGAACATTCCGCAGTAATGTCCAAGGGGAACAATTTTCGTCACGTGGAATTTATGTCCAAGTGGAATGCATGGATATTCCTCTTCATTCCCTATGTAGTTGATGAAAGATATTGGATGGGACCCAATCAAGGATACCAAAAACTTATTTTCCCAAAAAATTAGCATTATATAGTTGACTCAATACACTCAGAAAACTCTTAACAAATAAAATAAATAAAATAAAATCTCATTTTTTGGGGTTTAAAATTTGCAAAATTTGTTAGAAAAATCTAACACTAGACCCAAGCCTTTTGTCTTTTTTTTAATTTTCACAAAACTAGTGAATTTTTCCTCAATTTTTCTATTCTACTCTATGTTGAAACTATACTTCTTTTTGTTCAAGTTTTTTCTCCCTTTTAAAAACCACACAAAAAATTAGCCAAAATTCATGTCAAAAGAAAATCACTGGACCCAAAATGACAACATGCAATACATGGGTTTGACTTGGTCCCTACAAATGGAAAAGCTTGTTATGTTAGTACGCATGTGATGATGTAGAGATATGTAACATTTGTTTTTTACCTACCAACGTGGCAAAAAAACAAAACTAGGTGTACAAATTCAAGTGGGCAAGCTGAATTAGCAACTCCATTGGCACTTCACGTTGTTGAGGTATTGGAGCTTCTTAAAGCATTTCCAATGGCAAATATCCATCAAACTCTCATGCTAGTCTTATTTCCAAATGTTGAATTTATTGTTCTAAGGTAGGTTTTTTTTTTCAAAATGGAACATTGCCTAGCAATTTCACCCTCAACAACTTTGAAGGTTATTTGTGCAACCATCACACATATCCATTCCAGAAAGTAACTACACACCTACAAAAAGACTTCCTTAGGGCACACCAACTTAGATCTACAACCTCACAAAACACAACAAAACAAGAAACAAATTATGACAATTTGTTAAATCAATGCAAGTTAACTATCTTCATCAAGTGCATAGTGGATAAATAACCATTTCCATATTGTCAATCACACAAACAAATCAACATTCATACTCATCAAATCATCAATTTGCTTTGGTTCTTATGACATACAAAACTACTAGATGCAAGCACAACGTTACAAAAGGGACATGGTCATCATTGATGGTGTGTACATAAATGATTTTGTAGACACACCCAAAAGGCATGTTTTTGTACTTGAGATTATTCTAAGGGTCGAGCTTTGACAAAATAACATGGTTGTTGTTGGGGCCAAATGGAAAATGAAAACATTAATGGATTTGTCATATTGATGTTAGTGAATAATATATTATGCTTCATTGGAGATGTTTTTAATGATTATATTTAACCTTTAAAATGTTAAATTTGGATTCCAAGAATTGGACTTGTGAATTTTTGAAATGAAATATCTATAATATTTTGAAGATATCCAAAAAAAAAAACACTTTAGTTTAGGTGTTGATTTGCCCACATTAATATCTTTCAAATGGCTAGATATATATTTTTCAAGGTGCTTTATAAATTTACAAGCACTAAAATCACTTTGAAGTTGTGTGATAGAATTTACGATCAAACTTTGTTCAAAATCAAATAATGCCTTGTATCAATGTTTTTCCATCATTTTACAAATTTTATTGGTCATTTTTTATTTTCAAATGAGTTCCAATTTACAATTTTAGAGCATGTTGAATGTTATAATCACGCAACAGTGGTTTAATGTATGTCTACTAACACTTTAAATAATCACAATATTTAACTTTACATGCTACACTTCACACATTGTTATGCATATGTCTTGGAATTCTTGGAAAACTTGAATGCTAAACTAAATGTGTTTTTGGTTTTTCATTTTCATCTTCTTTTATTTATTTATTTTCATCTTCATAGACAAATGAAATGCATTGGGTCCCTCTTCAACCATGCCATCCCTTATTCTAATCATAAGGTATCTTTTTAAGATAAAATGTAATTTTACCTTATAGACATTTCACCAATTGTTTGCATTATCCAATGAATGATTTATTTTATGAATACATGGATAATTGCATGGTTCTTTTTTCATTGATTTTCAGCTTATACAAATATCATACATGATTATATTTAAGAAGATAAGAGAATTTGCACTTTCACAAAATTGACAAATTTGAATTCAATAGTATTGAAATCAACAATTATAGATATTTTTTTCAAATGATGAAATTAATGATTTTTACTAGTTTGTGTCAACATTTCATGTATTATTTTAGCCTTTTTGAACCATCTTACTCAAAAAGGACCACCATTACCAATGACAACCCAAAACAAATTGTGTTTCAAGTTTTAAAGATTTTCATTAATAATAAAAACATTTGTTAACCCTTCCAAACCATTTTTGAAAATGGATATTATTAATTTAAATTTATGATATGCCCACGCAAAGCATAAAATTGATTACATCCTACCAATTTTTATATATATAATTTTTTTCTACTATTATTAATAGGATAGGCAAGATAAACAAGGTCCTTTTGCTCTTTTTGGTGACATGACAATGTATGTAGACCATCATATTTCATGATGAATCAAGTTTTAATTTGTGGATCAACTCCACAAGCCTTGTCACTTTTTCAATTCTTATTTCTCATCATTTATTGTTTTGGAAGCCAATTATAGGGAAAACACATTCATTTTCTTATGTTTGCATCCCATTACATATTTTTTAATTATTGCCTTAATGTTATGTACATATTATTATTATGCCTTGGCATCTCAAATTGTCCATGTTTGTTGAATTTTCATACTCATATTAACAATTTCAACGAAACATTTGAGCCTTGTCAACAATATCTTCAGATTTTATATTATGAAAAAAGTTTAACAAATGACATTTTATAATCAACCCCAAAATAGGTCATTAAACATATTTTATGATTAATTACAAAAGTAAGATATTTCCTGTTTGTTTGTTGTTCATGGATGAAGTTCATCCATCATCGTCTAGATTGTCATTCATAAAATGGAATCCATACATGAAAGTTGATACACCTTAGGTTATATTGATGGTAATTGAGGTCTCTTATCCTTATGTTAACTTTGAAATGTGAAAACCCAAGGCACAAAACTTAGTTTTATACAACTAACAAAATGGGTGAAAGCTTCAAAAGAAATAATAAGACATGTTGACATTTCTAGTCAAACTTTTAGTCACCATAATCTATACAAAAAAAGGTGGTTAGTGTAATGTCAAGCCAAATAAACTCCACAAGGTCACATTCATTCCAAAGATTCACCATGGTCCAAGCTCTTTCAAAGGAACCCTATAGCTCCCCTTTGGGAGTGGCATGCCAATGTTTTATTTCCAAAGGTCACCAAAATGGGAGTTTTAAATTTTCAAGTTCTAGTTCCTAAAAACTTGGTAAATCATTATTTTTTATAATTGTATCCAATTGGGACAATCTAATGTTCTATCTTGTAATCATGTAACCAAGCATTTTAACTTCATACTAGGGTTTGCAATCCAACATCATTGGTTTTTCCAATTCACATTTTGAACGCACATGAATTGAATTTTCCCCTTCCATCACGATTCTTCAAATGATTACAACTTTTAGCCACTAAATCTATCTTGACAATTTTAACTCAACACATTGTAATTTTTTAGCAAACTTTTCCAATGGTATAAATATCATTTGATTCAAATGAACTTTGATCTTTTAAACCTCAAGCCCCAAATATCTTGGGTTTCAACTTTAGAAGTCGGAATGGACTCAAGGGGATCTTGAAGGTTCTTAATTATGTCATGCATTCCCAGACTTTTCTGATTTCCTTGATTATATTTGAAAGCCATGCCATATTTTTCCTAGTCTCATTTCTAGTTTTTTGCATTGTCTTGTCCTTACATTGGTTTAAAACCCAAAGCTACTAAAATTATGAAAACCTTTTTTTCATCCATAATGGATGAAATCCATTCATCACCATCCATTTCATCTATCAAATATATATTTAGGAAGCCACCCAAAAAAGGTCTTGGACAATGGACGAAATGGAATCCTCCAAACAACCTTTGTTTTGGTTTTAAAATGTGTTTTTTTGGTTTATAAGTCTCCAATTCTTGCAATTATTTCTAGAGTATCACCATATTTTCTATGTAGGTTTTACGATGTAGCCAAAAATGTGAAGAAATCTCAAAAACAATTATTTTCATATACTGCTTGTAGCCAAATTGGCTAAACTATAGTATGGATGGTCACCTTGATTTAATTACATGACAAATATGAGAAAAAACCTTCACTTCCAAATGAATCAACTCCCCAAATGAATATATAAAGATGATTTTTCTTTCATTCACTTGAATAATTTACTCAACCCCCATTAAAGGTTTGACTTCACACCATAATTTATTTCAATTTATTTTGTGTGCATGTTCTTTCACATCATTTAAATAGGCTTATGTTTAAATATTGTCCTTTCATATTTCATATCCTTGTACAAGGTCATATCTTGTGTAAGGTTCAATTTAGGTTTTAACGTGATTTGTTATGCTTTAATCTAGGCCTTGCGCACCAATATAAAATTGTTATTCATGGTACTTTTGTGTTCATAAAAGCCAATTGTGACCCATGTGATTGAGCACCCAAAACATGCTTGTGCATGAAATACCACATCGTGATTTCATTATTAATGACATATATATAATTGACAAGTTCATTTGTGTAAAAATGGAAAATCATTATTTTCTCACAAAAAATTAATTTATGGCTAAAATATCATTTTTTGAATATTCTCATTTGTTTGAATCCATAATTAATGATTGTTCCATACTCAATTAATGTGAATGAAAAATATAAAAATATTATAAATTTTCAAAATATTTTTAAACCAATCATACTCAAGTGGATTTACTTGTGTGATATTCAATAAATGATCTAACAAGAAATTGGTTTGACTTCTCAAAATGTTTGATCTTCTTGTCCACACCCCAAAGTTTCTTTCTTTTTATACACACCCATAAGGTTTGGTGCTAATATAAAAGGTGTTTCAAATATTTGCGTTTCATAATGTCATTTTATGATCAATATTTTTTTAATGTGTTAAAACATTAAGGTGAAAAAATAAACCTCTAGTCAATGATTTTTACAATCTTCTAGACCATGATAACAAAAGGACACAAAGATGCATTATGGTGTGAGTTTTCATTTGTCAATGTTTCAATTTGAATGAAGATAATCAAATCAAAACTAGTGAAAATATCCTTGTAAAATCCTTAATTGGTGAATTTTGATTGTAATCGTAATTATCTTGGCTTGCAAATGGGAAATGTATGAATGTGAAAACAAAAGAATAATCAAGTTCAATGGAAACAACAATTTTCACTCATCAACAACCAAGTGTCCCCAAAAAAATAAATAAATAAAATCATACCTCATCCTTGGCCTTCAAGTTTACATGTGTGAAAAAAATAAAGAATTAATAAATGCATATATTAATTCAAGATCTTTCACAAAAAAATTAGGGAAACTTCAAATCCTCAAGAAATTACCAAGAAGTTTATTAACCAAATGGTTCTAAAAAATGGAAAAAACTCAAATCTAGAGATTAAAAGGTAATGAAAAATGGATTAATATACACATTCAATCAATAAAATGCCCTAAGGACAAGACAAGATCAGAAGTATCTGATGATTTAGTACATTTGTTGCAAAAGATGATTTTAGCAACATTGAACATTTCAATTAATGGAAATGTCCCTCCAAATCACATTGAGGTCAACAAGGATTGTTTTGGAAGTTTTTTTTGTATTGGTCATGTAGAAAGGTTCTTATAGTTGTTGGGAAGATATTATTGTGTTGGTAAGAACATGGCACAAAACTTGCAAATTTGAATACACATTTGGTGAAGGCTTAAGACGTCCCTCTACTTTTGCTCATCAATATAAATTAAACTAAAATTCACTTGCTTCTAATAAAGTGCAAGAATGCACATGGGGAAAAAAAAGTGCAAAAAACATAGGTATGGTGGGAATTGATGATTAATGACAAATCCCAATTAATCTATCCTTTGTAGTTGATGGGGAATTGTTACCTTCACAAATTGTGTTTGAAGGGTTAATAACTAAATCCCTACCAAAAAGCAATGCAAGAATGAGATCATGTGTGCATACAAGTTTCCATTAGTTACAACTTTGGCAACCTATAGTTAATGAATGTTTGAACTTGTCAATAATCTATACAAAGAAAAAGAGGTCCCTAACCATGCACCCCCCAAGGGAACCAAAAATTGAATGTGCAAAACAACCATAAAATCTAGTATGGATGATTGATTACTAATCAATGCAAAAGAGTGCAAATGTTTTGTGAGAAAAAATCTAGTTTTTATCCAATTATACTAGCAAGTTCAAGCCCAATAATGTCATCCTACAAAGATCATTTGAACATTCTTTCTACCAATAGTTCCATACTTGGACATCTATATCTTTTACCCACCAATTACTATAAGATCAAATGGATTGAAAAGTGGACAACTAGCTTCTTATTTTGTGATCCAATGTAGGTTAGCAAGGCTTTATGGATGCATTATTCCATCATTGTAGAAATAGCTCTTCTTTGATCTTGATCTCTTGTGATATTTTAGTGACGATGATGATTCATCAAAACTAGTTCAAGTACGACAACTTTAGATTCCTCAAGTTGTTGTACCTTGGACACTTCCAAATTGGAATTTCTTTAGCCCATTCCCAAGTGAAGAGGCATGAGAATGCATCTTTTCATATTTGTGTCTTTTTGAAGTTTTTTTTGCCAACACCATATTCACAAGAAGATATTCAATACGTTCACCACCAATTTGCATACCATTTTTCTTTAACTAAAGTCAATTGAATTCAATTGAATCTTGATCCAATTATTGAAGTGAAATTGAATTTAGATTGAATTCAATTGAATCTTGATCCAATTATTGAATTGAAATTGAATTTAGATTGAATTCAATTGAATTCCAATTTTTAAATTGAATTCAAATACATTGAATGGATTTCAATTTCATACATGAATGAATTCATGTTTTTTCACTTCAACAAAATTCATAATTTTTTCTTGCTCCACAATGTATTTGTTGTTTTTTTTTTCGATCCTTTTAGTATTGGTGCAAATTATAGGTAAAATTTATTGCATGTTAAATATTACATCATATCATCATTAATCTTTGGTTGAAATTCATTTTTATCAAGATTATTTCAACTTGTCATGTCATTGACATATGAACATGTGTTGTCCAATTAAACTTCACATAGATATGATAACATTGTTCAAAAGATTGTTCACAAAAAATTATATGTCAATACAAATTAATGATTTTTTATTATATGAATTAAAACTATCCTTGAAATTAATATAAACCTTCATGACTATTATTGGTATTGCAAAATATGATAGAAGGTTAAAATGTTGCTATAAAACAAACATCATGATGAGATAAAATGGTTTCTATTTATCTTTATAACTCATTTGATGCTCCTTGCCCCTTTTGCAAATAAAATTTATTATGAAATAAAATCCATCTTGTTTAAATTGCATAATTTATTATACATGGATATCATTTTATTTTATTTTATTTTATTATTGTAATATCTTAGCATCTTTGTCACTAATTACATTATTGAAAATATATATATAAATTCCAAAAACAAATTTGTGAAGGAAAATACATTGTCGTTTGGAATATTCAAGATTATTTTAAACATGAAAATTTCAAAATTCATTGATTATTCTACAAACATGTGCTAAATTTGTCTTTACATTACATTAATAAAAAATATTTAAATATTCTTGAAAATATTATGAATATATTAAATCACATGTGTTTTTTACATCTCATGAATGTGTTGTGTGGGTTACAACTTTTTTTTTATGTGTGTCGTTAATTGAATTAAACACATGGAAGGATGAATGACTTTTTAACATAGGAGATTTACAAGAAGGAAAGAAGAAAAAACAAGAAGAGTGACCAAAAAAAGAAAAAGGTTTAAAAAGGTGATTAATTTGTGGGTGATTCACCAATACTTGCAAATTGGATGCAAATTCAAATGGGGAAAAAATAGAAAACCATACACCTTGATTTAAATTTTTTTTAATTATAAACTTTTCTCATTTTGTGATTCAAAACATTTTCAAAGTCTTGTTCTTGATTTCAAATTGTATATTACTCAAAGATTTAATATTTTGGTCAAGTCAATTTCAGGTAATCATGGATCACATGTTTTCAACCTATCATCACTATGTATCACATCTAGGTTTTGAAAACTTTGAATTCATTTGTGCATATGTTATTTAAAAATTGATGATCACATTCAAGTGAATTGTGTTTCATCTTTTGATTCAACAACTACATTTTAAGGTTAATGGCCTATCAAATAATACATTGTTTATGTTTTGAAACATAAATCTTAAATTATTATTAAAGTTTTTGACATACACATCACGACTACAAAGTGTATAAACTTTTCATTGGATTTTATATTGATTAATTAGCATGATGCTCATGATTCTAGCAAGTGGTAACATTGATTTAACATGATGATAACTTTTGGTTTGTATTGAAAACAAAATTTATAAATAAATGAATATGAAATTCCATTTATAATTATAATTTTAAAAATTATTTATGAAAAAAAAAACTAATATAAATGATTAATTAAGTCAAAAATGAAAACATAAAAACATTGAATTTCAACTTATTTATTTTTGTAATATTTCAATGGACACCTTTTTATCAAAATCAAAAACATTTTCAAGTCAACATTGAAAATGAAATATTCATTAAAACATTTGATCAAAGTTGACAAGGTTACATTATTTTTTATCAATGTTATGTTTATAAAATTTGTTAAATTTAATAAACTCACTCTAAATATCAAATTCATTAATACTTAATGCGAATTGACATTCAACAGTTTTTTAATATCACCTCCACCCATGACTTGGGGGCTGGAGATTTTATTTTGTTTTTTCCAACCACCCTTTCATTGTCAGGGGTAAATATTTTTTCCCCTTCTAATTAATTTTTCTTTTTGCATGAATTGAATATATTGCACCTTTCAACTTTGATCTGTTTTAGAATTAATGATCATTTCAAAGTTTTTTGAACCTTTAATGTTGGTTCTTGTTTAAGCCAAGTTCCTGAAAGGTCCCAAGACAGGATGCCAACTTAATAAACATTTTCAAACTTGAACATTTCTGATCAAAATTCAACTCAATGTCATCTTTTGGTTTAAGAATGACCTAAGCTTAGTCAATAACAAAAAGACATCCAAATAACATCAAGGATGAAGGAAATTAAAAAAACAAGAATGCTCACAAGGAACAACAAAATAACAAGTAGTAATAGGGGTGTTGAAAAAGCACATTGGAAACACCAAGGGTGCTATATGGGACATGAAAATTTTCTTTTTCCAACAATAAAAAACATCAACATGTTCAGGGTTGAATGCAGTTTGAGACAACACAATAAAGAGAGAGAGATCAGTAGAAGAAGTCTAATGTCAGTTTCTACCCGACACCCGGCAATTTGAACTCTTGACTGGAACAGCTGCCTCTCATCATTGTCACAAATCTTGAAGAAGTAGGGTTTAGGGTTTAAGGAAAGAGAATTCTTGGAAAGAATAGCCATTGTAGTCTGTCTTAGAGGCTTGTCTGAACTCTTACAGTGAAGATTTTCTATGGCAGAGCTTGAAATGCTGTCAGTTGAAGCCGGCACACTAGCCTGAACTCGCAACCCAAAATTCACAAGTTCACAACCTCAAATTCATCAGTTCCCAACCTCATGTGCATCAGCACCCATGCTCAGCAGAAAGTCTAAATGTCAGTTTCTCAAGGCCAGAACCATTGTCTATTAGATGTTGCTTGGAAAAACTATTGATGCAAGCAAAAAATCCTTACCAATGGGCAAAGCTTGTCATGAGGAGCTTTCATAGAGCTTGCAATTAGTATCTTATGGAGGACACATGAGTATCTTATGGTCACATGGTGCTCATAAGGAAACTGCATCTCTTTGGAAAGAGTTGAGTAGGAACCACCAATTTGATATGTGTCACAAGATCACAGCATTGATCTATAATGCTCACTAAGACAACCTCATAGAATATCACAATCTAATGATGTAGAATAATGCTCACTCATAAGTCAGAGGATTATATCACAGTTGTTGATTGGTATGTTTATAGAAGCAGTCAAAGCTCACACATCCATGAAGCTGTCAACAGACAAGACTCGCCACAAGAGGCCTCGTACATAAGTCTTCAGGTGCAATGAGAGAGATTCTGTTTTATTATTATCCTTTTTGCATTAAACCAGCTGCCTGATCATGGATCATATGTACAGTACTTGGCTCTTATTTGTTTTGTTTTGAGAACCTTGTGTTTTGGATGCTGTCAGCACTCATTTAGTGATATCAATCTTCTTCAGACGCCAAGCTTCCAGTATGCAAAAGACTTGCCACCAGCATTGAGCTTGTCCAGTACAACCAATTGGGGACCAAGAAGCTCAACAATCCTGGAGTTTTCCAGAGGTCCAGCATTTGCACCTTTGAAACCTGGAATGGTTTCAACCAAGGCAATGGTAGTTGCAACAGCTTCAGGATCATCTCCAGCAACAAAAGTGGTGTGTGGATTATTCACATCAGGCAGATCCTCTCGCAAAAAATGCTGCACATGAACCAGCAGCCACATTTTGCTCAACAAAACAACAATCAGAAAAATAAATAAATAAAAACTTAAAAATTAAGCAAGAATGAAGGAATGAAGGAATCCAGCTGGGTGAAAGTGCAGTTGTGGAAAATGGCTAGTTCAAAATCTAAGCTCATCGTCCAAGCTAAGGCCAAGTGTTTTCTGTGAGCATTGAAGTTCAAGACATACAGCAAAGGTGGCTTTGAAGGCAGTGGTCCATCGAGCAGGAGCTCCCAATGCATCCCGGTTAAGAAGAGTTGAAGATATCCGTCCCCATTCGCTTTGCCCAAACAAATAATGCACATTGGTCACATCTACGATGATCTTGTCCACCAAGTGACTCGCCAATGACTTGAGAAGCTTTTCCCTGGTTTCCAAAGGACCCTGCATGCATGGAAGAGCAGCAGGAGCAGCAGCAGTAGGTCAGAAAACACAATTTTGTTTCGCAAATCAGTCAGCTGCTAGATCAGTACTTGCATCAATCAACAGGCTTTTTTGCATTAAACCCTGAACTACCCATCACAGCTTCTTCTTTTTCTTCCGCAGATTCATCTACCCATCTAGCTTGGGAGTCTGAGAGAAGAAATTGAAAAAAAAATTATACCGAAGGATTCCAGAAGATTATGTCACCGGAAGCAGCAGCTTCAGCATTGGTGAGTCCTTTCACAGAACTGGACTGGGTTTCTTTGGAGATTTGAGCAGCAATTTGCTGGCTTTAGCTGCATCTCGAGATCCCACCACTACGGAGAGGCCTGCTTTGGCGTATTGGAAGGCAAGACGACTCCCGACATTACCAGTTCCCGGTATCACTGCAATTGTGCGTCGCGTCAAGTCCAGCGCTGCCATCACTCCTCCCAAAACTTATTACTACCAAAACCCAAACCAGCCAGAAACAAAGACCCAACCAAGTAAAAATCAAACAATGATCAAAATGAAAGAAGCAGCAGCAGCAGCAGCAGCAGAGATGTTGGATTGTTGAAGCTTGTTCTAAAAAATGTGATGTCAAACAGTATCGAACACAAAACTGGATTTTATCGCAGCGACGGGCTGCGCAACGACAGAAGTTCCTTGCGAAGATGCACGTTGCCAGCAGGGACGATATTCCGCCCACCTTCAGCCCTCCCTGAGCCTGCATTCTGGGGAGGTAGAATCAGCCACTGCAGCAGATTCTTCCACGTTCCTACTCCGGTTTCTTTTTTCTTTTCATTTGGTAAAGCAGATGACACACCTTCTTTTAACTGGAACTTACTTTGTAGAATCAGGTATAAAGTAGCCGATTCTACCAAGTAGAATCGGCTACTTTATACGTGATTCTCACAAGTAGAATCGGCTAGAAAGGACAATACTCAGTGTCAGTGTCCTATTCTGACACCACCTTTCCTTGGTGAGCTAGGCTGTCATCAGCTTGTTCCAATCTTTCGTGCAGTCAGTTTCAGTTTGTAATGTGAATCAATGGTGGAGAATGCGCTTGAGATGTGAATGAAGGGTGGGGAAAACCAACCCATTCTGGTCTGGAATATGGTCCCTGTGTGTGTAGAACCTGTTACTGGGCTTTATTTACCCCCACCGGGCCTGCTGCTGCTGCTGCATTCCTTGTTGGAACAGGCCGTACTGGGCCATTCCATAGTACATCACAACCATTCCGCAGTAAATGTCCAAGGGGAACAGTTTTCGTCACATGGAATTTATGTCCAAGTGCAATGCATGCATATTCCTCTTCATTACCTTTGTACTTGATGAAAGATCTTGGATGGGACCCAATCAAGGATATCAAAAAAATTAATGAATTTTATTTTCCCAAAAAAATAGTAATATTAGTTGAATTAATACACTCAGAAAACCAAATAATAATAATAAAATCTATTAAACCCAAGCCTTTTTGTCTTTTTTTTTAATTTTCACAAAACTAGTGAATTTTTCCTCAAATTTTCCATTCTACATTGAAAGTATACTTCTTTTTCTTTTCAATTTTTTCTCCCTTTCAAAGACCACAAAAAATTAGCCAAAATTCATGTCAAAGGAAAATCACTAGACCCAAAATGACAACATGCGATACATGGGTTTGACTTGGTCCCTACAAATGGAAAAGCTTGTGATGTTAGTACTCATGTGATGATGTAAAGATATGTAACACTTGTTTTTTACCTACCAATGTGGCAAAGAAACAAAACAAGGTGTACCAATGTGGCAAAAAAACAAAATTGTGTGTACCTATTCAAGTGGGCCAAGTGAATTAGCAACTCCAATGGCACTTCATGTTGTTGACATATTGGAGCTTCTTAAAGCATCTCCAATGGCATATCCATCAAATGCTCATGCTTGTGTTTTTTCCAAGTGTTGAATTTATTGTTCTAAGGTAGGCCTAGCAATTTCACAATCAACAACTTTGAAGGTTATTTGTGCAACCATCACACGTATCCATTCCAAAAAAGGAATTACACACATGCAAAAAAACTTCCTTAGGGCACACCAACTTAGATCAACAACCTCACAAAACACAACAAAACAAGAAAGCAAATTATGACAATTTGTTAAGTCAATGCAACTTAACTATCTTCATGAAGTGCATAGTGGATAAATAACCATTTCCATATTGTCAATCCCACAAAAAAAGTCAACACTCATACTCATCAAATCATCAATTTGCTTTGGTTCTTATGACATACAAAACTACTAGATGCAAGCACAATGTTACAAAAGGGACATGGTCATCATTCATGGTGTGTACATAAATGATTTTGTAGACACACGAAAAGGCATGTTTTTGTACTTGAGAAGAAAGATTATTCTAGAGGTTGAGCTTTGATAACAATAACATGGTTGTTGTTGGGGCCAAATCAAAAATCAAAAAAATAATGGATTTGTCATATTGGTGTTAGTGAATAATATATTATGCATTGGTGGAGATGTTTTTTATGATTATATTTAACCTATAAAATGTTAAATTTGGACTCAAAGATCTGGAATTATGAATTTTCGAGACAAAATATCTATAATGTTTAGAAGATATCCAAAAAAAGAACTTGAAGATATTAGTTTAGGTGTTGATTCTCCCAAGTTAATATCTTTCAAATGGCTAAATTATTTTTTTCATGGTGCTTTATAAATTTACAAGCACTAAAATCACTTAGAAGTTGTGTGATAGAATTTATGAGCAAACTTTGTTCAAAATCAAATAATGCCTTGTGTCAATGCTTTTTCATCATTTTACAAAATTTATTGGTCATTTTTAATTTTCAAATGAGTTTCAATTAACAAATTTAGACCATGTTAAATGTTACAATCACCCAACAATGGTTTAATATATGTCTACTAAAGCTTTAAATAATCACAACATTTGACTTTACATGTTACACTTTACACATTATTATGCATATATCATGGAATTCATGGAAAACTTGAATGTTAAACTAAATGTGTTTTTGGTTTTTCATTTTCATCTTCTTTTGGATTTATTTATTTAATTTCATCTTCACGGACAAATGAAAACCATTGGGTCCTTCGTCAACCATGTCATCCATTATCATAATCATAAGGTATCTTTTAAAGATAAAATCAAATTTTACCTTATAGACATTTTCCAATGAATGATTGATTATATGAATACATGGATAATTTCATGGTTTTTTTTTTATTGATTTTTCATCTTATACAAATATCATACATGATTTTATTTAAGAAAATAAGAAAAATTGCACTTTACACAAATTTGATAAATTTGAATTCCATAATACTGAAATGACAATTATATATATATTATATATATATATATATGAAATGATGAAATTAATGATTTTTAATGGTTTGTGTCAACATTTCATGAATTATTTTAGCCTTTTTGAACCATCTTACTCAAAAGGACCACCATTATGAATGACAACCCAAAAAAAAATTGTATTTCAAGTTTTTTTAAAAATTGTTTATAATAAAAACATTTGTTAACCCTTCCAAACCATGTTTATAAAAATGGACATTATTAATCTCATTTTATAATATGCCCACTCAAAACATAAAAGTGATGACATCCTACCAATTTTTATATTAATTTGTTTCTTCTATCATTTGCAACATTATTGGCACGATAAACAAGGTCTTTTTGCTTTTTTTGGTGACATCAACATGTGTGTAGACCATCATATTTCATGATGAATCAAGTTTTAATTTGTGCATCAACTCCACAAGCCTTCTCACTTTTTCAATTCTTACTTGTCATCATTTATGGTTTTGGGAATCAATTATAGGGAAAACACATTCATTTTCTTATGTTTACATCCCATTACATATTTTCTAATTCTTGCCTTAATGTTATGTATGTACTATTCTTATGGCTTGGCATGTCAAATTGTTCATGTTTGTTGAATTTTCATACTCATATTCACAATTTTAATGAAACCTTGTTAAAAAACATGTTCATGTTTTATATTATGAAGAAAGTTTAACAAATGACATTTTATAATCAACCCCAACATAGGTCATTAAACATATATTATGATTAATTATAAAAGTAAGATATTTCATGTAATTTAGTTTGTTCTTCATGCATGAACTTCATCCATCATGACCTAGATTGTCATTCATAAGATGGAATCCATACATGAAAGTTGATACGCCTTAGGTTATATCGATGGTAATTGAAATCTCTTATCGCAATGTTAATTTTGAAATGCAAAAACCCAAAGCACAAAACTTCATTTTATACAACTAACAAAATGGGTGAGACCTTCAAAAGAAATAATAAGACATGTTGACCTTTCTAATCAAACTTTTAATCACTATAATCTATACAAAAAAAGGTGGTTAGTGTAATGTCAAGCCAAATAAACTCCACAAGCTCACATTGATTCCAAAGATTCACCATGGCCCAAGCTTTTTAAAGGGAACATTACTTATTTTATGATGTACTCTATAGATGGCCTTTGGGAGTGGCATGCCAATGTTTTATTTCCAAAGGTCACCAAAATGGGAGTTTTAAAATTTTCAAGTTGTAGTTCCTAAAAACTTGGTAAGTCATAATTTTTTATAATTGTATCCAATTGGGAAAATCTAATGTTCTATATTGTAACCATGTAACCAAGCTTTTCAACTTCATACCAAGGTCCTCAAGCCAACATCATTGGTTTTTCTAATTCACATTTAGAATGAACATGAATTGAATTTTCCCCTTCCATCACGATTTTTCAAATGATTACAACTTTCAACCACTAAGTCTATTTTCACAATTTTAGTTCATTGTAATTTTGAAAAACAAATTCCAATGGTATAAATATCATTTGATTCAAATGATATTTGATCTTTTAAACCTTAAAGCCCCAAATATCTTGGGATTTAACTTTAGAACTCAAAATGGACTCAAGGGGGTCTTTGAGGTTCCTAATTATGTGATGCATTCCTAGACATTTTTTATTCACTTGATTATATTTGAAAGTTATGCCATGTTTTTCCTAGTCTCATTTTTTTTTTTTTGCATTGTCTTGTCCTTACATTGGTTTAAAACCCAAAGCTATTAAAATTATGAAAACCCTTTCATCCATAATGGATGAAATTCATTCATCACCATCATTTTCATCTATTAAATATATATATAGGAAGCCATTCAAAAAAGGTTTTGGACCATGGATGATATGGAACCTTTGAAACAACCTTAGTTTTGCCTTTTCTTTTTTTTTTTGTTCATAAATCACCAATTCTTACAATCATTTCTAAAGTATCACCATATTTTCTAAGTAGGTCATAGGATGTAGCCAAAAATGTGAATAAATCTCCTAAACATTTATGTTCATATCCTACGTGTAGCCAAATTTGGATAAATTATATTATGGATGGTCACCTTGATTTAACTCCATGACAAATATGAAAAAAAAACCTTTACTTCCAAGTGCATCAACTCCCCAAATGAATATATAAAGATGTTTTTTCTTTCATTCCTCTGAACAATTTACTCAACCCCAATTGAAGGTTTGACTTCACACCATAACTTATTTCAATTTATTTTGTGTGCATGTTCTTCCACATTATTTAAATATGCTTATGTTTAAATATTTTTCTTTCATATTTCATTTCCTTGTACAAAGTCATATCTTGTGTAAGGTTCAATTTAGGTTTTAACATGATTTGTTATGTTTTAATCTAGCCCTTGTGCACCAATATAAAATTGTTAGTCACAGGTTCATAAAAGCCCATTGTGACCCATGTGATCGAGCACCCAAAATGTGTATGTGCATGTAATACCACATTGTGATTTCAATATTAATAGCTTATATATGTTTGACAAGTTCATTCATGTAAAAATGTACAATCATTATTTTCTCACAAGAAAATAACTTATAACTAAAATATCATTTTTTGGATATTTTCATTTGTTTGAATCCATAATAATGATTGTTCCATACTCAATTAATGTGAATGAAAAATATATAAATATATAAAATATTCAAAATATTTTTTAAACCAATGATTCTCAAGTGGATGTATTTATGTGATATTCAACAAATGATCTAACAAGAAATTGGTCTAACTTCTCAAAAAGTTCAAGCTTCTTGTCCACACCCCAAAATTTCTTACCTTTTATTCACAGCCATAAGGTTTTGGTGCTAATATAAAAGGTGTTTCAAATAGTTTCATTTCATAGTGTCATTTTATGATCAATATTTTAAAAATGTGTTAAAAATTTGAAGGTGAAAAAACAAATTCTAATGAATGATTTTGACAATGTTCTCAACCAAAATAACAAAAGAACACAAAGATGCATTATGGTGTGAGTTTTCATTTGTTAATCTTTCAATTTGAGTGAAGATAATCAAATCAAAACTAGTGAAAATATCCTTGTAAAATCCTTAATTAGTGAATTTTGATTGCAATCATAACTATCTTTGCTTGCAAATGGGAAATGTATGAATTTTTAACAAATGAATAATCAAATTCAATGGAAACAATAGTTTTCATTCATCAACAAGCAAGTGTCCCCAAAAAAAAATCAAAATAGTTCATACCTCATCTTTGGCCTTCAAATTTTACACTTGTGAAAGAACACAAAAATTTAATAAATGCATTATATTAATTCAAGATCTTTCACAAAAAATTAGGGAAACTTCAAATCATTTTTGATAAATTATCAAGAAGTTTATCAACTAAATGGTTTTAAAAAAATGGAAAACTCAAATCTAGAAACTAAAAGGTAATGAAAAATGGATTAATATACGTATTAAATCAATAAAATGCCCTTCAGACTAGATAGGATAATAAGTATGTGATGATTTGGTACATTTGTCACAAAAGTTGATTTTAGCAACATTGAAAATTTGAATTAATGGAAATGTCACTCAAAATCACATTGAGGTGAACAAGGATTGTCTTGGAAATTTTCGTTGCATTGGTCATGTAGAAAGGCCACTACAGTTGTTGGGAACATATCATTATATTGGCAAGAACATGGCAAAAAACTTGCAAATTTGAATACACATTTGGTGAAGACTTAAGACATCCTTCTATTTTTGGTCAACAATATAAATTAAATTAAAATTCACTTGTTTCTAATAAGGTACAAGAATGCACATGGGAAAAAAAATTGCAAAAAAATAGGTATGGTGGGAATTGAAAATTAATGACAAATCCCAATTAATCTATCCTTTGTAGTTCATGGGGAATTGTTACCTTCAAGAACTGTTTAAAGGGTTGACAACTAAATCCTACCAAAAACCAATGCAAGAATGACATCATGTGTGCATGCAAGCTTCCATTAATTACAACTTTGGCAACCAATAGTTGATGAATGTTTGAACTTGTTAACATTTTATATAAAGAAAAAGAGGTCCCTAACCATGCACCCCAAAATTAAATGTGCAAAATAACAATAAAATCTAATATGGATAATTGATTACTAATCAATGCAAAAGAGTGCAAAATTTTTGTAAGAAAAAATCTAGTTTTTATCCAATTATACTAGCAAGTTCAAGCCCAGTAATGTCATCCTACAAAAATCATTTGAACATTCTTTCTAACAATAGTTCCATAGTTGGACATCTATATCTTTTACCCACCAATTACTATACGATCAAATGGATTGAAAAGTGGACGATTAGCTTCTTCTGTTGTGATCCAATGTAGGTTAGTAAGGCTTTATGGATGAATCACTCCATCATTGTAAAAATAACCCTTCTTTGATCTTGATCTCTTTTGATATTTTAGTGATGATGATGATTCATCAAAGCCGGTTTAGGTAAGACAACTTTAGATTCCTCAAGCTGTTATACCAAGGACACTTCCAAATTGGAATTTGTTTAGACCATTCCCAAATGAAGAGGCATGAAAATGCATCTTTTCATATTTGTGTCTTTTTGAAGTTTTTTTTTCGAACACCATATTCACAACAAGATATTTAAACATTCACCACCAATTTGCATACCATTTTTCTTTAACTAAATTCAATTGAATTCAATTGAATCTTGATCCAATTATTGAATTGAAATTGAATTAAATTGAATTCAAATACATTAAATGAATTTCAATTTCATATATGAAGGAATTCGTGTTTCTCATTTCAACAAAAAATTTAATTTTTTCTTGCCACACAATGTATTTGTTGTTTCTTTGTTTTTTTTATTCTTTTAGTCTTGGTGCAAATTATAGGTAAGATTTATTGCATGTTACATATTACATCATATCATCAGTATTATTTGGTTGATATTCATCTTTATCAAGGTTATTTCAACTTGTCATGTCATTGACATATGAACATGTGTTGTCCAATTAAACTTCATGTACATATGCTAACATTATTCAAAATATTGTTAACAAAAAATTGTATGTCAATGCAAAAGGTGAGAATGGAAAAATATTCTTCGCATTTACATGTGGAAACAACCATGATGGAGTTTGTTTGATATTGTGCGTGGTACTCAATCTTCTTTGTACTTGTTTTCTTACTTCATAAATCGTATATTTTTGTGATTTTTTACAATTATGTAAATGTTATGTGCGAATTATATACACAAAAGGCAAGAGGGAGGAAATTTGTGAAAAGGTTTATGAATTTGGTAATGATCCAATTAAAATGTATTTCAAACACAAAAGAAAAAATGAAGGTTGACCATATAATTGAAGATGTTAGAATCATGTAGAATTGTGTTTTTATCTTGTAAATTGTGATTTTTGACAAACATTTTTTGTAACAATTTTTTTTATATGTGGGCATGCACATTTTTTTTCTCCTTTGTCATGATTTACATTCACTTAAAATGTTACACACCAAGCAATGTTCATCTCATTATGTGCACATTATGTCAAAAAAAATGATTGAAAGAATTAATGCACCAAAAAAGGGTCGAAGTATTATTTTCCTCAATGTTCTTCCTATGTTTTTTTTATTTTGGCTATATATTTTTATTTTTTTGTTTTGATAATTTGATTAAGTTTTATGCATCACGTCATTATTATACATCACATGTTTTGTGATCTCACCCCATTTATACCTTTACAAACATGTTTTAGATGACATGGGTATTCATCTTTCAGAAGAGAGGAAAAATACCTATATATTTGTTAAGTTATTTAACCAAGATGAAGCAAAAGACAAAACCATTTGAAAATGAAATAATACAAAACAAATTGATCAAACAATGGTTGAAAAGGTATACTTGTGAATAATATTATCTTTGAAATTCATATTTGACGTTTTTTCCCCCTAAAATCAATCTTTAGTGAAACTCAATAAGGATTAATGAGTGTTTACCAAAAAAATTATACATGCAAAATGTCATTATTTGATGATAAATCTTAAATAAACTTACAATATAAAAATTAATAATTTTCTATTACATGAATTTAAACTATCCTTGAAATTAATAGAAACTTTCAAGACTATTATTGATATTGCATATAGAAGATTAAAATGTTGTTATAAAACAAACATAATGATGAGATAAAATGGTTTATATATATATATATATATATATATATATATATATATATATATATATATATATATATATATATAAAACTCATTTGATGATCCTTTTCCCTTTTGCAAATAAAACCTATTAGGAAAAAACAATCCATCTTGTTTAAATTACATAATTTATTATACATGGATGTCATCTTTATATTTATTATTTATTATTGTAATATCTTAGCATCTTCGTCACTAATTACATTATTGACAAAAAATCTATAAATTTCAAAAACAAATTTTTTGAAGGAAAAAAATTGTCTTTTGGAATATTGAAGATTATTTTATTCTTCACAAGAAAATTTCAAAATTCATTGATTATTATACAAACATGTGTTAAATGTGTCTTTACATTACATTAATCAAAAGTATTTAAATAATCTTGAAAATATTATGAATCTATTAAATCATGTGTGTTTTTTACATTTCATGAATGTGTTGTGGAAGTTACAACTTTCTTTTCATGTGTGTCATTAATTGAATTAAATGCATGGAAAGATGAATTATTTGTTAACATAGGAGATTTACAAAAAGGTAAAAAAAAGAAAAAAGAGTGACCAAAAAGAAAAAAAGGTTTAAAGAAATGATTAATTTGTGGGCGATTCATCAATACTTGCAAATTGGGTGCAAATTCAAATGGGAAAAAACATTAAAAACCATAAACCATGATTAACAAATATTTTAAGTTTTACAAAATTAAAAAAATCTCATTTTATAATTAAAATCTTTTTGAAAGTCTTGTTCTTGATTTCGAATTGTAGATTACTCAAAGATTTAATATTTTGGTTAGCTCAATTGCATGTAGTCATAGATCACATGTTTTCAACTTACCATCATTATGTATCACACCTAGGTTTTGAAAACTTTGAAATTCCTTTGTGCATATTGTTATTTCAAAATTCATGATCACATTCAAATGAATTTGTGTTTCATCTTTTCATTCAACAATTACATTTTAAGGTTAGTGGCCTATCAAATAATACATTGTTTATGTTTTGAAACATGAATATTAAATTATTGTTAAAGTTTTTGAACTACACATCATGACTGCAAAGTGTATAAAATTTTCATAGGATTTGATATTGATTAAATTTGCATAATGTTCATGATTTTAAAACATGGTAACATTGATTTCACATGATGATAACTTTTGGTTTGTATTGAAAATAAAATTTACAAATAAATGAATATGAAATTCCATTATAATTATATTTTTAAATTATTTATCAAAAAATTCTAATAACTAATTTTTTGTATTTTCAATTTAATAATGATTTAAATCAATATCATGAATCATAAAATAAAATAATAATTTTTATTAATTAAATCAAATATGAAAACATAAAAACTTTGTATTTCAACTCATTTATTTTCAGAATATTTCAGTGGACACCTTTTAATAAAAATTAAAAACATATTCAAGTAAAAATTGAAAATGAAATATTTGTTTAAAACATTTGACCAAAGTTGACAAGGTTACATTATTTTTATCAATCTTATGTTTATAAAATTAGTTAAATTTAATAAACTCATTATAAATATCAAATTCATTAAGATTTTGACAATTTTTTAATATCACCTCCACCCATGACTTGGGGTTGGACATTTTATTTTGTCCCTTCCAACCACCCTTTCATTGGAAGGAATAAACATTTTTTTCCCCTTTTAATTTTTTTTTTTTTTTGCATGAATTGAATATATTGCTCTTTTCAACTTAGATTTTTTTTAGAATTAATGATCATTTCAAAGTTTTCGAGCCTTTAATCTTGGTTGTTGTTTAAGCGAAGTTCCTGAAAGGTCCCAAGATGGGATGTCAATTGAACAAACATTTTCAAATTTGAACATTTCTAGTCAAAGTTCAACTCAATGTAATGTTTTGGTTTAAGAATGACATAAGCTTAGTCGAGAACAAAAACAATGCCCAAATAACATTGAAGATGACAAAAAATGAAGGAAAGAAAAACAAGAATACCAACAAGGAACAACAAAATAATTAGTAGTAATAGGGGTGTTGAAAAGGCGCATTGGAATTACGAAGGGTGTTATGTTGGACATGAAAAATTTCTTTTTTCAACAATATAAAACATGAAGTTGTTTAGGGTTGAATGCATTGGATATAATGTTGGAAGACACCAAAAAATACATAGGTGACATTGTGGGCACTAGGGATGAAAATATTTCAAATTTTTCTGAACCAAGAGTCAATTGGAAACATAAAAAGGACATTAAAGGATGTTGGAAAGGAAAAAATAGTTTTTAAAATATTAAAAATAATAAAAAAAGACATCATGTGTGCTAGAAATATTAATTTTTTAATAGGTGAAAATTAAATATCATACTTAAATTAATGGAATTGGAAATGATTTCATGTACAAAATTATCCATATGATCATGGATTACCAATTTTTTGTAACTACTTATCTGTTAAACATATTTTAAATATACTTGGATTCCATGTTATTACGCACTACCAATGATGATAAATTTCTACTTGTATTTGGAATTGTGATTATGATAACAAAATTGCAATTAAAAAATGAAAAAAAATTTCTCAAAATTTCCAAAATAAATTGTGTTTTCCTCTCTTACCCTATATAAGTAAAATGAAAAGGAAGGTCATGAGTGTTGTGAAAAAATAAAAATAAAAATAGCAAGCTTCCAATAGAAAGAAAATAAAGAGATTTCAAAAGATGCATGCAATAATTTTTTTAAAAACAATAAATCCAAGAGGTTGCAACCATAGAAGAGGTTGTTGTAGAAATATGTCATTCTAGGTAGTCATATAACAAACTTTGAATTAAAATAATTCATTTAAGCATATTATGGGAAGGAATATGGTAGGACAAAATACTATTAGAGCCTATTGTCATCCTACCTAAACCATTTTTTGATGAAAATTCATCGTCATTGGATTAATATTTTGACATTATATCAATTGATCATCATTGGTAGTGTGAAACAACATGAAGCCCAAGTTTGTAACTACAAAATGCATATGATTTCATCTTGACACAAGTTGATTATTTCTCTCTTTGAATGACATTTGTAATCTTGTTGATCAATTTGTGATGTTCTCTTTAAAAGCTTTTTCCATAGACCTTGTCAAAGGTTGTGACTTTTTAATATACCTTCCCTAGAAACCTTTACGTTACAAAATAAGTACAAAGTTCATATGTTATTATCTTCACAAGAATTAACAAAATAAACATGAATATATTGGTTCATTTTGTGTCGAAGATTTACAAAAAGAAGAGGTTGCATTACAAAATCAAAAAAATTGTAATAACATGTGCCTATGTTTCAACTATGACAACATAACATGTAAAACATCCAACAACTTTGACATTATTATTACAAATCAAAACAAACCATGTATATAAATGAAAAGGCACAAATTTAACAATTATATTGATGTGCAACAAAAATGAGATTCCACAAAAGTTGGGATTCAAATGAAAAGAAGTGCGACCAATATTACACATTCAGTTCAAAGTGTGAAAAGGTGCAAAGGAGATTTAAACATGCACCACCTTAACCTTATTCTTTTTGTCATGTGACAAGATATGTCAATACTTTAAGTCTCACTTGACCTTTTGAAAAATCATATTTCCCCATATTTAAGTTCTAATTGCTTTGTTGTAGACACCTTTAATTGAAACAAGCCCTAATAACATCAAATCTACTAATATATAAATGGACAAGTTATAAAACGTTACAATTTCGAAAGTGCTTACAAATATTGAATAAACCCAATAATAATAATATTTTACTACTTGGGTTTTTGACCTTAAATGCATTCAAAGTTTGATGCTTCAAAATTCTAAACATTAATGTCAATCTTCATACCAACATAATTAGTCCACACCAATTGTTTTATAGATATTATGACACATGCTCTTGTTTATATTGCAAAATGCACCTTTGATTAAACCCATTTGAATGATTGTGATGCAACTATTTCAAAGTTGAAAGTTTTATGTTGAAACTTTCATTTACCTAAATCTTTTTATTGTATCTTTTATAACTCTTTTAGGTTTTAAACAGCTATATTTGTTAAACCCATAAAAAATTTATCATTTGGACATAATTTAATGTCCATTGTGAGGTGTAATGACATGAATGCAAAATACAAACTCTTAAAATGCATTTCCATGTAAAAAATCATAAGAACACCTACATATAACTTGCACACATTTTCATATGTATTCGGGTGAATGTTTCAATTTCTTTAGTACTTGTCACACCTTAAACTTGGCCTTAGTTCAGTCTTCTTTATTTTGCCATAGCTCTAATTTTTCAAGCCCAAGGCTTGGGCTTAGAGTTGTGAGAATGCGCATGTGCCATGTTGTAAATGAATTAGACAATTTTGTCTTTTTATCTCCACATGCAACATGTTTTCAATTGTTATTTAACAAAAATGAAAAATATGAAAAAATTTAAAAGTTTTTGCATTTCATTATACCTTTGGGTTGAAAATGATTCAATTGTTATAGCTCAAATGATGATAAATATATAATATTGTTTTACAAATAGCAATTTAAGGTTAAAGATATGGTCAAAAGCTTAAATAACTTACCCATTTTTTCCATGCAAATACATTCCACTGGCACACTTGATGGGAAAAGGGTTTAATTTTTATGAAAGTATGTTCCAAGAATTTAATATTTGATTAATTTCAAAACATAATGAAAATAATATTTATTGCTTTGTAGCACATCTATAATTCAATGGGTTACAACTTATGTACATAATACCCTTATCAAGGCACTTCTACCTTGAATGATATTTTGCACTAATTATTTTATCTAAATGAAAAGTATTGCATAAATTTACCCAAATGAACAAACATAAGGTGGTAATATATAACTATTTTTAAGAATAAATATAAAATTGACCAAATTGCCAATTGTGAATTTGCAAACAACTTCACATATTTGACACATTAATTAATTCTTGGGATAAAAAAAGGTATTTTGCAACCCCCAACCCAAAAAAAAAAAAACTAAAATTGAAGAAATAATTTTGGGCATTCTTGTTCCAAAAAATAAATAAATAAATAAAAAATCCTGCCCAAAAATAAAATTCCCTTCTAGTTTTTCAGATGGAAATTCCATTCTATAAAAGCTCGTTAGTTTAACACTATGAATTTCCAGCGAAGTCTTTTTACATACTTAAAAAAGAAAAAATTAACCAGCTACTAACCTTGTTATGGGGATTGATTAAGAGTTATGATGAACATAAACAAGTTTCATCCAATCTTAAATGGGGTTAGACTTAAACTTGTTAACAAATCATAATAGTTATTTATTAGGGTTTCATAAAAGAGTCATGATGATGATGATGAAAGTAACTAAAATTCATTCAATCCTTTAAAAATAGAGTTAGTTGTTGTTGATGATGGTGATGAGGAAAAATGATTTCATCCAATCTTAACACACTTTCTTTACTTGAAAGATAAATCCAAAACTTTCATCCAATATTAAATGGAGGTGTGTGTGTGTGTGTGTGTGTGTGTGTGTGTTTTAATGAAGTGAAAATACAACTCTTACTAACTTAGGTACTAACTAGGGTTTATAAAGAGACATGATGAAGGTAAGCAAAATTTCATTCAATATTAAATGAAGTTGGGTGTTTTCATTAAGTAATCTTTTACTATGTAGTTATTAGGGTTTATAAAGAGTCTTGATGAAGAAGAGGGTAAGCAGAAAATTCATTCAATGTTCAAAATTAGGGTTAGGACAATTAGGGTTACCTGGTTGAGTTCACTGGGGGCAACCTCTTTTTTTATTTTGGCAACAAACAAATTCTGGAAATTTTTGGAAATTGTTTTTCTAGTGCAAATTCGACTAATTTTGTTACAAATTTGGAAAAATTCGAACACAAATTTCGGAACCACAAAATTGGGGGGGAAAAATCTGGTTTAGCTTGGGGGTTAGGTTTTTCTTAAAAAGAATTTTAAACAATTTTTTCGGTTGTTTTGGAATAAGATGGTTGTTTTTTTTTTTTTTTTCCAATTTTTTGATATCAAAACTTGGCAAGATCTGCAAAATTCTAGAAAAATCGCTCGAATTTACACTAGAAATATATATATATGGCTAAACTAATTCAACAATGTATAGAAATCTGGCGAGTTTTCTTAAAATTTGGCTTAAATACTGGCTATAGAAAATCTCAAAAAGCACATAATTTTAGCACTTTTCTTTGTAATATGACATTTTGGCTTTATATATATATATATATGTATATAAAGTAAAACTTTAAAACATCCTTCTATATATATTTGGCTAAACTGCTTGAACCAATGTATAGAAACCTGGTGGATATTCCTAAATTTGGGGTCAAATTCTGGCTATTGAAAATCTCAAAAAAAACATAATGTTAGCACATTTTATTTATAATATAGAAATTTGGCTATATATATACCCGAACTAACTAACTAACTACCTAACTAACACCCCCAAAGAAAAAAAAAACAAAAAAAAAGTGGGCTGGTTGTGGGCAACAAATTGCAGTAAGGCAGTTGCAGGAGGTGCAAGAGCGATGGTGGCCACATTGAAGCGAAGGGCGGGTGGGTGCTGCAGCCTGCTCTTGCTGCTGGCCTGCTACTTGGTTGCAGCAGCAGCTATAATGAAGTATAAATGGTTGTCAGATTTGGGAGTAAATCATAAATGTGTTGCAATGAAAGTGGGAGTTATGAAGAAGTAAAGTTTGTAATTAAGTAGCTGCTGCTGCTGCACGGAAGGAGGAAGCTAGCAACTGCCTGGCTATACAACTGAGCAGGTGCGTTGTACCCTAATCAATTTGTTGCAGAGAAGTTGGATCTTCCTCAGGACACCCATCTGTTTGTTTCTGCTCATCAATTCCATTCTCTTTCTTGGGGTTTGGTTTCATGGGTAGTTAGTAGTATGTAGCTTTCTTGGGTTTTGTTCGCTTTTGCTTGCTTCCTGCCTTCCTTCTTCTTGCTGCTCTCAATCCTGTTTTATTCTTCCTGCCGTCCTTCTTCTTCTTCTTCTTGCACCCAATCCTATTTTGACGTACATCTGTTGCATCTCTTGTCTTGGTTTCTTTCTCAATGGAGAGTGAATGCTCATTTGATGATTTGATTGTTGGGTTTTGTTGTAGCATCAGCAGCAGCAGTAGTGGTAGTAAAACAAAAATGGGTTTCTCTTGTTGTTTTATATAGTGGGTTGATGAGAGAGAAGAAGGAAGAAGAAGGAGAAAGAAAGAAAGAACAATAAGAGGAAGGAAGGAGTAGAAAAAGAAAGAAGAAGAACAAGGAAGAAGGAGAACTTGTGGGTCTAGTATTTGTTGTCTAATATGGAGTCGTCCCTTAATAGCAGCAGCAGCAGCAGGAGTACGTCTCATGGCGGTGGAGGAGGAGCTACGGCGTTGGTGTTGCATTCCAAATGGACAGCAGCAATGTGCCTCCTCTTCAGCTCAGTCTGCTTCTTCGTCGTCTACCCGTGTGTTCTTTCTATTCAACCTGAGTCTCATGGAGCAGCAGCAGTCGTGGTGGGCTCTTCTTCTGCATCGGGAATTTGGAGCTCACTGTCAAAAGTTTTGAGGCCTGTAGTAGTAGCAGAGGAGATGAAAGCAGAGAGGAATAATGCAGCAGAAGCAGCGCGAAAAGCTGCTGCAGACGAGGTGAGAAGACATGATGAAGCTCTTGGGTACTTGAGCTCGGCATTCTTCAATAGCATGAAGATGGAAGCTGTAGGAACTGCAATTCGGATTAAACTCGTACACAGGAACTCACCAGAGTCACCCGTGAGGAAGCAGTATGCAACACCAGTGCAAGCTTTGGAAGAAGCAATGGTAACAGATGCACACAGATTAGCAGGCTTCAGAAAACGAATGCTCCTTGCCACTGCTGCTAAGGGTGGTTCTTCTTCCAAGCTCGCTGCCGCAGCAGGAGGAGTTGCTGCTCACACGAGACGTAATGCCGTCGTCGCTGCTACTGCTGCTGCTCCTGCTGCTGCTCCTCCTCCTCCTGGAGCAACAACAGCAAACATTGAGAACCCGAACGGAACACCACCCACAGCACACAACTTCCACACGAGCGTGTTCTCTGGTTCAACGTTGGGCTCAGGTCAGTATCTCCTAAGCTTCAGCATCGGAACTCCACCCCAGAGCTTCTTTCTAGTCGCAGACACAGGCTCGGATCTCATCTGGGTACAATGCGCACCTTGCAAAGTTTGCTACACGCAAACAGGACCCCTGTACTCCCCCTCCAACTCCTCTTCCTTCGTGCCAGTCCCTTGTTTCTCCAAGGAATGCTTCCTGGCTCCCGCACCAGCGGGTTTCCCATGCGACTTCACATACCCAGGAGCATGCGCATACGAGTACCAGTATGCAGATTCCTCAAGCACAACAGGAGTTCTAGCTTACGAAACTGCAACGCTGCAGGACTCGAGCTCCAACTCCAGTGTAGAAATCGGAAAAGTTGCATTCGGATGCGGGAATGAGAATCAAGGAAGCTTTCAAGGAGCAGCAGGAGTGATGGGTCTAGGTCAAGGTCCGCTCTCCTTCACGTCACAGATCGGTTACGCTTATGGCAACAAATTCTCCTACTGTCTTGTGAACTACTTGGATCCGGTTTCTGTTTCCTCTTCGCTCATCTTCGGGGACGAGAGTGCAATGTCGTCTTCTACCACCAAGCACCCATTGCAGTACACTCCGATTCTCACCAATCCTCGATCTGGAAGTCTGTACTATTTGGGTATCCAGCAAGTGAGCGTCGCAGGATCTTCTCTCAACATTCCTTCTTCTGCATGGAGCTTCAATTTGTTGGGCGATGGCGGAACGACTATTGACTCAGGCTCCACTTTCACATACTGGGTTCCTGCTGCTTACGACCCTATTCTCTCTGCTTTCAAGCAAGCTTTGTTGTCGCAGTATCCAGCAGTAACAACTGCAACGCAGCAGCAGTTGCAGACGTTCGATCTTTGCTTCAACATCTCGGGAGTGGAGAATCCAGAGTACCCAAGTTTCAGTATCCTGTTTCTGAATGATGTCAGCTTCTCTCCTCCTCCTCAGAACTACCTTGTGGAAGTTGCTACCGATGTCAAGTGTCTCGCCATGCAAGGTCTTCAATCCGACTTTGGCTTCAACACTATTGGCAATCTGTTGCAACAGAACTTCCTTGTGGTGTATGATCGTCAAAGCTCCATGATTGGCCTTGCTCCTTCCTCCTGCACAACAAGTTCAGAATGATGATGGATTGCTCAGCTCCTCCATTGGCCCCATTTCCTCTAGCTTCTGTTGGTGTTCCGTAACCCTAATTTTGTGGGGCACAAGAGAAAAGAAGAATGTACACTTCTAGTCCACATGTGAGTTTCCCACTTTTCTTTTTCTTTTCACACAATTTGTGTCTTCTTCTTCATAAATGGGTGTCTTCTTCTATGCAAATGGGTTTGGTAATCCTCCAGAGATTCTCAACTTCATTTCTCAGAGTTTTGCATGGAAAACATTAATGGTATCAAGAAGGATTGGTGACATGCTTGTGGCAGCAGCTGTGAACATATATGCTGCTGCCAGGGTAGGAGTTTTGAAGAGATTTTTCTGAGTGACATTTGTTGTTCTGCATGATAAGGATTTCAAGCAATTGCAGTGCTCATCTTGCACTTGTAATTCTTGACAATCAAAGAATGATGGGTCTGCATTTGAGCAAGCACTTCAGATTCCTGTTTGTAAACTTATCTTCTTCTGTTTTCAGAGAATGTTATGTTAATTGATGCAAAAGAAGTTTTCAGGTAGTGTTTGTTTTCTGTTGTTGCTTCTTTTGAGCTCCTTTGGGATCTTGAAGAAACTTGGTGCTCAGAGGATTTGACTGCTGTCTGTTCACAATGAATATGATTTTGGTTTTGTTTCTTGAGCTTTTTGCTGTTGTTTATAGAAATGTAATACCAACTCATTTTGTTTCTTTGTCATTGAGACAGCTTCTTGCAAAGACGTCTCCTTCATTGTACACTACAGCAGACATGTCTCCACCATGACTCAGATTTTTCTTGACAACAAAACCCACCCAAGCAAAGATGAGGTATCTTCAATTGCTTAGCCCAACCATGCCAGATTGCAGAGGAGGATTAACAACAAGAATCAAACTGGGTCCCAAGGCAGCAGGAGGTGTGCTTTGTTCATGGTTCCATTTCAAGCACACACATCTCAAAACCACAACCTCCTCCAGTATCTGCTCTTGTGATTTCATGGCATTGCATATTCCCTTTTCCTTCTCTATTTTGTCTTAGAAAGTGATACTACTGGAGATGTTTAGTCAGGAAACATAATCTGTACATGTTGGGACTCTATCTTGGATCAAGAAGACAAAACTTCTTGTCTGTTATGATTACTGCTCACAACATCTGTCAAAATTGATTGTGATTGCATTCTCTGAATTCCTAATGTAAATTCTGTGCAACGTTCCTTCCATCACTTGCTTTATGAATCCTTTGTGCTGCTGCATTTCCAGTACATAGCTGAATATGCTGTAGGAGCAAGCAAGAATATTTCTGTATTTCATGGTCTAGAGCAAATTTGACCAGAGTTTTATTGGATGGATATCTCTGGAGCAACTTTGCAGGGAAAACAATCTTAGGGACTGACTAGTTATATCATTTGTGGGTTGAGTAATATGCTGAAGAAAATGTAAGCAGTGTGGATGCAATGCTGGTGTGAGTGTGTGTGGGTAGGTGTGTGTGTCAATGTTGCTACAGCTACCGGCAAATTATGGCCTCTCTAGAAAAGCTGAGAATCTCTAAATGGGGCAAATGTATGACTAATTTCATTCAGTTTTTGCCTCTCAGCTCAGGAGACCAGGCTTTCTTTGGTGTTGTTTCTTACAAGAGTATCTAGATGTGCACTTAATTGTGAGATGACTGTTGGATGGTAATTTGGGTGTTGGGTCACAGATTTGTTGATGTTACTACTCATTGTCAGTGAGGTCACCATTGTGCCCATTTGCTAAGCTTAAGAAAATTTGCTCAAGAGTGTTCTGGCTTATACTGTAGTCTTCAATTCTTAACCTATCTTTCTCCCTTTCTAATGCACAAAAGGCTTTGGACAGTGAAAAGGCTTTCTTGGGTAAATGATACTTTACTCTTGTCATGTGCTGTTCTTCAAGTGTTGACTCTGGAAACTCCAGTATCATAAATTGATGCAGAGGCTGCAATGACTTGGGACTCTTGCATCTGAGCTCCACTGTGTAGCCTGCTACCCCAAGATCAACAAAAGAGGTCAGTCTGTGTTCTGAACTGTTGTGCAATTCTATATGCGCTTGTTGAACTTGTGTATATCCTGCTGCAAGTTATTGTAATATCAACTGTTCTTCAAGGTTTCCATCTCAAGGAGGGAGATCAAAGTTAGGGATAGGAGGAAGAAAAGGGTATATGTACCACTTCCAAAACATGACTTGATCTGTTGGATGGAGCCCAAACACACCAAGCTGCCAGCAACCATGATGCCAATTCGATTACATAGTGCTTCACACTCTTCCATGTTGTGGGTTGTCAGCACTACACTCATATTTTTCTTGATCACTGCATTGGTTATCAAATTCCACATGGCTCGTCTGGTCAGTGGGTCCATCCCACTACTGGGCTCATCTAGAAACACAACTGCTGGATCTCCCACCTGCCAAACCAAACCCTCCCTTTTCGATCTTTCAACACTACTACCTGAAACAAAATGTGAGAGCTTGGAGAAAAAGGATGAAAAGCACATGCGAAGAAGGTAAAGATAGAACACTAGAAAGAAAGGAGAAGAGGTACCATTGCAATTGCTAAAGCTAATTTGCGCTTATTGCCACCACTGTAGGATTGAGTGATTTGATCTGCATTCCCTTGAAGTCCCATGGCTTGCAGCAAATCATATACAACATCTTCAACTTTGTCAGCAGGAACTCCTTTCAAGCTTGCATACATGTGCAGATGTTCTCTTGCTGTCATCAAGTCCAGCAATGGATTGAACTGCGGACAGTAACCCATTTGCTTCCGGGCTGCTGATCTCTCACTTTTGATGGAATATCCATTAATGAAAACATCACCACTTGTTGGTGCTAAATCACCACTCAAAATTGAGAGTGTTGTTGTTTTTCCTGCTCCATTTACACCCCTAGATAAAAAAGAATTCCCCGATCCCAGTACAAAGATTAGCACAACATGTTGCTACTTGCAGTCAAATTGCAAGACAAAACTCTTCAATGAAAATCCTAAACACAAATGCAATTGTCTGCCATCATGTTAGAAAAGCTTGAATTTGGTCAAAAGTACTTGAGAAGCTCACTCTCTTTGTATATTCTCTAAAACACTTGTGATGAACAGTAGTTTTTTGGTGTGCTATGAAATAATGGAATGTTGCAAGAAATATTTTTATTAAAATTGAAAATATTTTAAGCATATTTCTTGATTCTATGAAGTAACTTTGCTGGGGCGAAATTGTTGTTGGACACTTACAAGAAGCCAAAGCATTCACCCGGAGGAATACCAAGTGACAAGCCTTTCACAGCTAAATGATCCTTCTCCAAACCAACACCAGGATGTACTTTTCTAAGCTCCTGTATAATCACTGTATCTTCCCCAGCTAAACCTCCTTCCACTCGCTTGCGCTCATTCCTGACATTACTATCCTCTTTCATATCCCTTACTGTTGTAACACCTGTGTGATGATGGGAGGGAAAAGAGAAAAAAACAAACAAACAAACATTATAACTAGGTTTGATTTTTAAAAGCATGGACAAAATTCAAGAACTAACTAGATTGGAAGGCAACTTTTTGAACAGGAAAATTCAAACACACAACAACACCAACCCAGTACCTGATTGTTGGGTGAAGATCATCATCGGAGATGATGCATAGAGCATGAGGAGATGATAGAGGCTGAGTAATGCACCATTTTCAATGAGGAGAGTGAGGAGAAGAAAAGCAACAGCTTGTCCTATCATCAAGACAAGAGATTGTCCAAGCACATCCCATTTGTAAGGATTTGCATTGCCATCTTCCTTCAATTCTGTCTTGAGATCAAGAGCAGCCAAGTTGCCAAGTCCGCTTGCCAAATTGAAAGGAGGGAAGAGCTGATATATGGGTGTCAGCTGGTCATTCAATTCCTGCAATCAAGCTCATTACCCACCCACCCATCACACATGAAGGGTAGATATTGACATTCATCCCATTTATAATCAGGTAGCAAAGTATTGACACCCTCCCAATGCAACGGGTATAACCCAAGCAATAAAAAGAGTGACCTATCTCCGCAATGAAATTACCTTAGTGTTGTTTCCTAGGGAACTCATCAAAGTACTACTGACATACATACCGAAACCTGTGACAAAATGTATTCCCGCTATTGCAACCTGTGTTTGACAGAAAAAAAGGTTAGCCTCACAGCACCCATTTATTTTGCTTGCACAAAAGACATGTCTGAAAACTGGGTACCAAATGCATGACACACAAAACAGTAGCAATGCAGCGATGCAAAAAAATTTGTTACAAAATTATTATAATTTTACAATCAGTCTCTAAAATGGCCCTAACCCTAAACCCTAAACCGCGTGCCAGCCCTTCAGCATGAAAATTGTACATACCTGTGCATTAGCAGGGTTGTTGAAGGCAAATGAATAGCAATAAGAAAGAGGGATCACCGACAGTCCAAATGCCATGAGGAGTGAAACTGCAGCTCCAGCTTTTGTCCAGGTACCAATGTATGATTCATCTTGGTATGCCACAAAAACCAACATGGTAATACCCACTGTAGCTGCAAAGTTTGCCATATCCCATGCATATGTTGCAATCCAATAGGAATATGGACTTGCTCCACTCACCATCTGAGCTCCAATCCAAGAAAGCAAAAAGGGGAAAAAAAAACCCCCAAGATCGTGAACTCATGAGTTTGTAATGTCATGGCAAAAAAGAACAGAAAGCACTTACTACAGTTCCTAAAACTGAATCCAAAAGCTATTGTTGCCTTCATCATGATATTTGAAATTGGACTTAGTGTTCATTCCTATACTATGATGGAGTTGAGTTCATGATGAAGAATTTTTCTTGGTGGGCTTGATCATGAAGAAGAAGCCCATTTTTTTAGGAGTGTAAATGCTTTTTTTACCTGCAATAATTTGGCTTTGACGGATCGTTCTTGTACAACAAACACAGCAAAGCTTGCAGCACAGTAGGATAAAGGAATGAGCACAAAAAGAGCAGCCAAAGTTGTCAAAATGGTTTGTAAATGTAAGGCTTCATTTTTGGTAATTGGGAGCGGGTGACTGATTATTCTCATTGAAGCCATGGAGTTGTTGAGACCCACTCGTAGCCTTGCTTGTGCAAGTTCCTGAAACAATGCTGGTAGTGTATGATCGGAAGTTGTGTTATGTAGAAAGGTGATGGGAGCTGAAATTCCATGCCCAGATTTGGTCTGGAAGAAGCTCAGATTGCAAAGCATTTTGTTTGAGTCGTCATGATCATTGACACGAGAGCTTGTCGTGTTGTTGATCTTCCCACTTAAATTGGTGAACTTGCCAAAAACTCTTTTCACATCTGTCACTTTCAAGCTACTGATTGTTGATGTGTCAAACCTTGGCCACAAAGTGTCATTGAATACAAGCGCACCTGCCAAATGATTAGGCAAAGAAAGATGTTGAACTTCAAAGTTTCTTCAAGTTTTTTCAACAATTTTTCTTTTGTTGGGTTCTTCCCAAATATGATGATAATAATGAATGCTGAAGCAAACAAGGAGTGTTGGATTTGGAACTTACCATAGTATGCAGGTGTATGCCAGAAAGTGTTAAGAAGCCATTGGCTAAGTTGGAGGCTATTGTTGATACCATCGTGTCTTTTGCCTTTGATAAATTGGCTTCCACCCAAAACTGACACAAACTCAGGTGGAGCAGCTCCAGCTACAGGAATAATGGTGTCATGGGGTATTAAAACCTCCTTGCTATTGCCAACACCTTCAGGAGGCAAAAGACTGTAAATTTCAAAGCTTAGGTTTAATGGTGGGCCTGCAGGATCAATATTCAGTTTCAATATGAGCATCACAAGTGCGATCGCCATGACAGGGAGCAGAATTGAATTCACCAATCCCTGCAAAAAAAAAAGACACTTCTTTTCTCGTTAAGAACTTGTGGAGAGGAAATATAAATAAAATCAGAATGTCTGTCTCTTCATCATCAATGATCATATAAAAGTGTGCAACCAATTGTGGAGTCAACAATCCTTTGTGTCTAGTTACTAGTACCTTTATATCACGCCTTGCTATTAACATACGCTTCTTGAATATCTGACCAAACGCACGTCTAAAGCTGCTACTAGTGTGCTGTTGTTTTTTACTCAGGGATTGAGTTTTGTAGCTTGATATTTCTACACCATGTACATCATCATCGTTCACAGTAGCATCATGAGCTAGGCTTTTTTGAGTTCCTCTGTGTGTTCTGCCAGCTGACAACCCATGATCTTGCTCTTGATGGCTCTTGAAGTGGACTGCTGTTGCATGAGAGCTTGGGTTCTGACTTGAAGATGTTATACTGGCATGACTCTCAGAATCAAATGATGGAGGAGGAGCTTGTGTTTCAATTAGGCAAAGACTCATCATCTCCTCCTGTTGCTGTTGGTTATTACATGGGAGCATACAAGTCAATGAGCCTACAGATCTGTACGAGTCATGATGGTCCTTCTTTGATAAGCACAGGAATACATCCTCCATTGTGGTCATGGAAATGCCATAGTTGCCAATGTGAAGCTCCTCTAGCCGTGTTTCCAGTTCATGAAATAACTGAGCAAATTCACCCTTGTTGGAGAGAGGTAATTGGAAGGTAAGCCCTCCTCCTCCTCTAGCTCCAGCATGAGGAAAGCTCAAAGGAACTTGAGCTTGAGGAACATGATGCAACACCAAGTCTGCAATTGCTGAATCACTGCAGCAGGCAGCACTGCTGCGTATCATGCTCAGGTTGTAGCCAACCCCAAATTTGGCCTGCTCAAGAATGTGTCAAATCAGAAAAACAAAAAACAAAAAGGCTTTCATCCTGGTACTGCTGCAGCAACCCAAATCTTTGCATTAGATTTTCGAGAGCCAAAGAAGCCTAACCCACCCATCATCAGCAATGATTTTTTTTTAAAAATCTGCAGCTAGCTCTGAACAATCTCAGAATTTTTATTTGTTTTCAGGTAATTTATGCACAGTTAGTAGTACCTTGAGGAAAAGACTGCTTCCACAGCATTGCAGACGACCCTCGCTCATAATTGCAATGCGGTCACATAGCAGATCAGCTTCATCCATGTAATGGGTGGTAAGCACAATGGCACGCCGTGACTTAAAGCTATGCAACAACTCCCATATGCTTCTCCTTGACTGTGGGTCCAGTCCAGAAGTGGGTTCATCCAGAAAGACTACTCTGGATCCACCTATCATTGCAAGCCCCACCTGGATCCAGTTCCATCCCAGACACAGCTTCATTGTTTTTGTTGGTGATAAGTCCCACTCTGGGTCACAGCTTCTGGAGGCATAGAAAAAAAAGAAAAAGAAAAAAAGGGGGGCTGTTGTTATTTGTTGTATTTACTGCTGTTTTTTTGCTTCTCTTAGATTGCATGATCTCACTTCAATAAGTGAACAATCTGAAGGGATTTGAGCATGATACTTACCTGCAGCTTACGCTGCATGCCTCCAGAAAGACAGGAAGCACGTGAATTTGCCTTGTCTTCCAACCCAAGATTGATCACCATTTCATTCACTGTCTGTTCTGTCTGAAGCTTAGGGACTCCCTTCAATGAAGCATAAAGCTCCAAGTGTTCTTTCACAGTTAAATAGCCAAATAGCACATTCTGCTGTGGACATACACCAATTATCCTGTGTAAGCAAGCAGAGAGACCCATCATTTCAATACCACTATCACATACACCAGCTGCCACAGCCCAGTTTTTTGTTCCTCAAAATAGACATTCTCAGCAAAGAACCCAAAAGAATTGAGGTAATTAAGATTGAGGAAGAAAACCTTCGGATGTTTTGCATGTTGTCTTGAATTGAATGACCCCATATTTTTGCATCACCAGAAGTGGGTCTGATCAATCCTGTCAGCATTGACATTGTGGTTGACTTGCCAGCACCATTGTGACCTAGTAGTGCTGTGATATGACCCTCAAAAAGGTCCAAAGTAAGCTCATCAACTGCAATTTTTCCACCCACAAAGACTTTCCTCAGCTTCTCAATATGCACTGCTGGCAGTTGACCATCTGTTGACAAGTATGGTTCTTCTATTTCTTCCTGCACCATTGTCACCATCTCGTCCCCAGGTATAGAGTCTGACAATCTCTGCATCCATGCAGTAAACAAAACTCTGTAGGTAAGCGAGCACATGATCTCCCCAAGAACCAAAAAACACACAGACACAAACACACACGTAATCCCAGGATTTGCAAACACAGCTGGGCTCAACAAGGTAAAGTAGACTATTGCAACCACTTCAGCCATGAGACAACAATATTCAACAAAGTTTCAAGCTGTTGTCTAGTGTACCACCTCATAGCTGGCAGAAGGTCCTGCTGCTACACCCAAAACACCACCCTGCCAATAGGAAGGAGCAAACAGAAACCATGGTGGTTGCACTGCACCATACTCAGACGGAAGGACCTGCTCCAAGTACCTGTACAAAAAGTTTCCAAATGGATTCTTACAAGCTTTGTTGTAAGTCTAGCTCTTATATCTTAACCAAACCCAGTTCTTCATATCCAACCCACCGACAGACAACAAGCAAGACTGTGGAAAGAAGATGGTACTAAATTTTGTGCCCATCTGACAAGGGAAAAGAAATTCCTAAATTCACAAGTTTTGAAAGGCAAAATGCTCAAGACACTTGCTTTCAGCTGTGATTTCACATCATATATGCTTACCAAGCCAGTCCAGCATACACGATCAAATCCACAAGCAACAAGAAAAGGATCCAGGCCATGGAAAATGCATCCTCCATGATATTCACCCATCTCAGACCGTAACCTGCACCCTCATAGAGTGCTACCAGGTCCACTCCTGCAACACATCCGGCATGCAGTTAGAACAGATCCATCCACACCCAATATAGATATCTAAGCTCATACAAGTGTCTACAACATCCAGAATCATGTGCAAGTTCTTTCCCCAGCCCCCACCCGTAAACATGAAATGCTGGACAATGTACTACATTGAAAATGAATCAAATGCAACCACATGGACAAATCAAAGACTAATCTGTATATGGGGTTTGTGTGAGAGAGTAATTCCTACCAAAGGTGTAAGCTGAGGGTGGTAGCAGAGAAGTTGCAGACTTGCCAAGAATGGCCTGTGCATGACTTGTCTGAAAGAAGATGTAGCGTGGCAATATGGCTGTAAAGTGCACAAAAGGTGCAACTATTGCTGCCAGCTTTGCCTTTGAGAAGAAGACTGAAAGGAAAAAACCTGCAGGCAGGCAGGCAGGCAGGCAGGCAGGCAGGCAGGCAGGCTTAAAGACCCATCACTTCATTTGATCAATTATGTAGTACCTGATGCTAGAAAATATTCAACCTGAATCAGAGAAAACTGCATGTAGTCGTTGTGCCATGAATGAATGAACATGTTGACCCAAGCAACTCAAAGATGTCAGAAAATTGAGAGGAATTGAGGACTGATGTTTAGTCAAGTTACCAAATGGAATCAGTGACAATGTGAAGAGGAAGAAGAGCAGAAACAAGATGCTTGGATCACTGCATTTGAGGAAAATATCCCAATTCAAAAACACCCATGATCATCAGTTTCCAAATTTTCATGGCAAAATTACAGCATAGCTCATTAGTCAAGTCTCCACATTCTAATCTTTCTTTTGGCAAATTACCCAGTAGATGAAATCATGTACCCAATTGATCAGATCAATTCCCATGAGTCAGAGTACTAATGATACCACAAGTTCATAAGCTCACCTCCTCGGAAATACAGTAAAAGACAAAAGTGCAGTCACCATCAATGAGATCAAAAAAAAAACAACCTACAGCCAATGCAACAATATCAATCCCACTTAAGAAACTCAATTGATTCAATAAATTGATGACAAAACTATCAACTAGATTCAAATGACTTCTGACAACAGTGAATTTACAAGGAAAAAGAAAGCTCATTGCATTTTGCCACTAATGAAGTATCTGCACAATTCTCATTCCTACTTTTGTACCCATCCTCATTCCTTTGATGTATATGTTAATTGGCTTCATATCATGCCCAAAAACCAAATGATCAATCAAGAAAATTATCTGAATATTTCTGTGTTTTATTGTGTCATAGAAGTTAAGTTGTTGGACAGGGAGGTGGGTGTCCCCAAATGGATCAAGCATTTTAGCATAGAAATAGAAAATGGGTATTATTGTTAAGGGCAGAGTTACATGACTAGTTGTAAACATACCAAATACGTTATTAGCCATGACATAGTGAACACCCATGGTTTCAATCCCATAATGAGCATTGTCTCTTTTGCTCTGTTCTCCTTCTCTTCAACCAAGGCCTACACACACACACACACACACACACAAACAAATGGGAGCCAAGTCTTGAGTTTTCTTTTTGAACTCATGGGAGGGGTTAACCCTAAATCTGCAAACAAGAGAGATCACCACGGCATCTCCACACACAAAAAATCAAGGAGATTGGAAAATCCAAGCACAACAAGTATCTAAATTTCTTCATGGTCACACTTCTATAGATTACATCATGACAATCAATTGAAGGAAAATAAAAAAATATTCCAATGGTCATGTCAACAATAACTTGTTCAATGTGGGGAGGAAGGCACGGAGATGGATTAACCTTGACAAACATGCCAAGTGGATAAAGAGTTGTAAGACACATCATTAAACCAAGGATTGGTCCAACCTGCAAAATTTCAAAGACTGCATTAGAATCCACAAAACGGGCTCTTGATCAATCTTTTAAGAATGGAAAACACCAACCCACAAACAACACTACTGAAAGAAAGTATGCACCAAAACCTAAATTATCTACAAGAGTGGGTCAGTACAAGAAAGAAAATTTTCTACCTAATCTACAATTGGGTCACTACAAGATAAGACTTTTTTCTGCTTGATCTGCAATGTGGGTTGTTGCTATGAGATAAAAATTTCTACCTAAATTGCAAGTAAGTTGTTAGATTACAAAAAATTCTACCCAAATTCCCCATGGTAGAGTTTTAGAGTTATAATGTCAGTAGTCAGTGAAGCCTAATGAGACATACAGTTTCATAGTATCGGTTGCGAATGTATGCAGGAGTTGGGAATGGAGCACTCCACATTGGTTTCTCATATAGTGCAGTGGTTGCCTCACTGGGATTTGGAACCAAGCTAAATATGTAGGTGTTGATTACATCCTGTTTTCAGCACAAAAAGAGGATCGTTTGCTTAGGGACCAAAAAAAACATACAACAAAATGAGAAGTTATAGAAGGAGAGGGCCAGTGCCCACCCATCGAAGAAGAAATCTGACAGCACAGAAAAGTAATGAATTGCACCTGCAAACTGAGAAATCCAGAAGTGTAATATTGCTTATAATAAGTGAGTACTCCTTTGCGCCGTCTATGGATGGTGTCTGTTGTTGGAGGTGTAGTTGTAAAGTTCATGCGAATTTTATATTCTATTTTTCCATTGAATAAATCCAAATGGTTCACCACAACAATTGCCCATATTGGGTTGTCCACATTTGCAATTGTCAATGCATCTCTCACTGCCTCCTACAAACACAATGTTGCATAAAATGAAGACAAAAACTATCGAGGTTTGTGCAGTCTAAATTGCTACTAAAAATGTACAAGAACAACAACAGGTGTGCAAAGCACATATAGTGAGGTAAAAATCAAAAAATAAAATTTTGTAGTGGCAGAGATTTTACCTCCTCACTCAAGAATGTTCCTCCATAAACCTCCTTGAAAAACTACAAGCAACAAGGAGAAGACAACAGAATCAAAGTTAATTCTTTTCTTTGTCTTCAATTCTCGTTTGCATGACTCCAATTCTATATTTTAAATGTGACACTTGCACCATGATCATTGGTGTAAATTAACATCATGATATACTACAACAATCCAAAATGCAAGAAAAGTAGAGGGAAAAAATATGGTTTTGGGGTGGTGGGTAACAAAAGAAATTGTCGTCAAAGAGCAAATTTCACCTTAGTTGATGTCATTAGGTGGTCCACCAATGCAACGACTTCGGTTGAATTTGGTGCAAAAGTGATACGTCCAAGTTCAATCAAATTTCCAAGCTGTGAATTCGCATCTCTCTCTCTCTCTCAATTATCAAGGGGGTAGAAGCAACAACCCAAAACTCTCTGAGTCTTCACAAAATGTGACAAGCCAAAAAAAACACTTAAAATTATGAGCTAGGTTGTTTTTGTAAGGCTTTGTAATAGTAGTAGTAGTAGTAGTAGAAGAAGAAGAAACAAGCAAATGATGATGATGATTTTATGAAGATGAAAATGACCTTTAAAAAAAACCAAAAAAAGAAAAACTACCCACCAAGTTGCCATATTTTTGTTGGATTTCCAAAGCTTCCTTGTATTGTTTCCCATTATTAGCCTCTACAATTGCACACAAAGACAAGTTACAGGGTAAGGAAAAGCTCAAAATACATGTACCTTGGTTTGTAAACTTTGATTCTAAAAACATTGATGTCAAAAGGCTTCAAGTGCATGAATTCTTCGGTGGAAGGGAAAAACTTAGAAATTGTCAAGGTCCAAACACAAGAAACTCAAAACATGGACAAGAATATAACAAGATGGTGATGGAAGAAGACTAGAGATGAATTTAACAATGGTTTTGGTATAGTTGGGTTTTGTTACTCATGAGTGTGCTTTTCACAAGCTTGTGAACTTGAACAAATTCATCAAAAGTTGGCACCAAAAGTGGTCCAAAGTAGTTGTTGAAGGCATGTATAGTTGCAGACATTTTGGTTGTGGAATCAATGCAGCTCAAACTAAGAGCTAGAAATAATGGAGAGAAAGCCTTGAAATGCCGTTGCAATGGCAAACTCGCACTACTTGTGTTGTTGATTTTTGATGTCATCATTTGTTGTTGCGTAGACTTTGTTGTTGTTTTTTCTTCTTCTTCTTTAGCATGTACGAATGCATCAACTAGACTTGCAATTGTATGATTGTGTATCAAATTCAATGAAGAAATCATTGCTTCCCAAATTTTCAAAGTTTTTTCTTCTTTCATCAGCAATGACATGATTGCAAGCTCCTCTTTGGAAACTTGCTAAGCATCACAACACAAAATCAAAACTCAAAAAACATAAAATTTTCAACTTGAATCAACCACAAATTCTTTTTCATTGTGCACCCATTACACACAACATTTGCTAGCATGACCCATCTCCATCATTGTAAATAATTGCAATCTTTAAGCTCCAAACTCAAATCCCCCCTTTTTTTGGTGGGTTAGTTGGTTGGTTTTTGCAAACTTGTTTATTTCGATAGCGGTGGAATTTTTGGAGAGGAGATTGGAAAGAAAATTAAAAATTAAAAACCAACCTGGTGGTGGGTAAATTTGGATGATGGAGGACATAGTTGAAGAAAGTTGCTAGACTTGGAGTTTAATGGAAATTGGTTCTTGAAAGATGCAAGTATTGGGATTGTGGTGTCAACAAAGACTTGGTCTTTGAAATGATCCTCCATGCTCAAGGACCATCCCCATATGAGAAGCAACATCATGAGTAGAGGACTTATGATCTCCATTGTTGTTTGTCCCCATCCCCTCCTCTACACAAAAATTAGACAACATTAGATCTTGCAAATCCATCCCTTTCTCACCAAAAAAACCCCATGCACTCAAGCAATGTCTAATGTTGGAAACAACCCAATTTGGCAATTGGGTGAAAAACAATTGTTATTCCATTCCCCCATAAATACACCCCAGAAAAAAAATTCCCAAAAACAAAAATTGTCACATAGATTGATTGTTGCAGAAAGCCCATAGACCTTGAACAACCATTGACGATGGAGCATGGCTTGTAACTGTTGTTTTCCTTGAACCATAGATGGAAGCACACAATTCTCTTCCTTTTCCTCCATCTCGTTTGTCTTCTCCACATGAGGATGTGCATCATGTTTTACATCCTCTCCTAGAGCCACATTCTTTGTTTCCAAAGCTCCTTGAACCCTAATTGTGTTATCACTACTTTTTTGAAATCCCACCCATTGTTGCATCTTTATGAGCTCCACACTAATTCCCAAAGAATTCAACATATGTTGTTCTTGCTCCATATATAACATGTATATGTTTGATATTATCTACCAAATATTTTTCTTTCTCTTCTTTTGAGTGTTCAAATCTTGTCTTCAAGGGCAACCCATTTTCAAAGAAAAAAAAAGACCCTTCTCATTCAAATTTCTTCTTAAAAAATGGCCCATTTCCAAAGAAGAAAAATGGTCTCAAGATCTCTATTAATTCTCTTCTTCCAAAAGAGACCATTTCCAAAGGAAGAAAACATACCTCCATTGATTGACTGAATTTCCTAGGCACAAATAAGCATCAAATGGAAAATGATGAAAGGTAATAGAATTTGGAGAAGATCAAGAAGAAGAATAAAAAACAATGGCAACAAGTGAGGCAAGCTTCCCCATCTTTCCATCAACTATTTCCATCTTCTTGAAACAAATGGTCTAGATTCATAGAAGGAAAATATAATTTCACCACCATGGGCACTATCCCCCATGTAGGAATGATTTTCCATCATTCCATCTTTCCTTTGATTTTTTCCATGTATTCCCAAGATAGATAATCTTGATTCACATAAACATAATATAATTTGACTAGGGTGAGAATTGTCCTTTAAGTAGGAAATGACTTTCCAACCTTTCCCTTAATTATTTTCATCTTTTCAAAACAAATGGTCTTCATTATTCACATAAATGGAATTTGATTTTACCATGACCACCAAGCAATGGCCATCATGCAAAACTTGAGAATGATTGTATATTTTTCATGTAAGTATTTCCACCTTTGAAAATAGAAAATCTAGGCTAAAAAATTTGAATATGATTTTACCACAACTTGACAATGCTAATTAGGTAGGAAATGAAAGGTAGTCCACATTTCACTCAACTATTTCCATCGTTCTAAAACAAATGGTTCAAATTCACATAAATTTGGAATCTAATTTTACCATGATTAAGCAAAAAAAAATTCAAGTAGGAAATAAGAGCAACTATACATCCTTCCTTTAACTATATATCTCCATCTTTCCAAAACATAAAATCCAAAATCACCAAAAAAAAATTTGATTTTACCACAACCAATCAATGTGTTGTCATGTAGGAAATGAAAGCAATTGTACATCCTTCCCTTAATTATTTCCATCTTTTCGAAACATAAATCTAAATTCACAAAAACAAAAAATGATTCCACTACAACACATGTCATTGTTTCTTTTGTCATTTTAATATTATTACATTCTCATATGACCTAGCATCTTGACATCTTTAATTTTTAAAAGGAAAATTCCACTTTGTATTTTTTTCTATTTTTAACCTTTTGTAAAAAGACAATTTTTCACCATGTTGAAGTTTTGAATCTAGGGGCCATGATTTGTTTCACTTTCTTGGGTTGAACCACACTATAAGGAGCCATACATGCCCACTTGGAACATTATTTTTTGTTGTTTTATTGAAAAATATTCTTAATTTTTTTTAAATCTGTCTTTCCAAAAAATAAAAAATAAAAATCTTGATATTATTATGTTAAGATGTATATTTAAAAAATCCCAAAATATGTCATAAAATTTTATTTTCAAATTGTGCTTTTAATGTCAAAATTGCTTTTTAGCAATGGTTACAACTCTTTTAAAATGCAGATTATGTCTTTTCAACTCATTAGATTGATTCCAAATTTTTATGATATGTACATATATTCACAATAACATTGTTTTTAAAAATTCTAATTCTAATTTTTCTTTTTTTAATTTAAAATTCAAAAAATTAAGTAGTGGTTACAACTACTAATTATACATGTTAGTATGATTGCACCTCTTTTCATATGTGATTTCATTCCAAGGGCCCGCAACACTCTTGGACTTTCGGCAAACAACATGAGCCCAAAGGTAAAAGCCCTATTTGGGTTTTTTTTTTCATAGTAGATTTTGTCCGAAGGTCCAAATTGGGGTCCAAAACTTAAACAACGTATCCTTAAAGGGCAAATTTTGAAGATGGAAAATCATTATAATCATGCTAAAATCAAATTTAGATATCAAATAGTTGACCAAATAAATTTTATAATTTATAAACCATTTTCAATGAAACAGCTATGATTAATTGGGTTTTCAAAATAAGCTTACACATGGCCTAATCAAGTTGAGTTCTCATTGAATCCAAAATCAAACAATTCCATTTCCTCAATTTCAAATTGACAAGCCTTATTTTGCTTTCTCCCAACATGGTAGTTGTAAATTGAGTTGTCCAAAGTGAAAATTTCCACACAAAGAGCAAATTGAAACACCCATGTCCAAAGTCACCCAAATTGCACAAAAATGTCCAAAGTTGAACTTTGATATAAACAACTTTTGCTACCACTTAAATACAAACATATAATTCACTTGTGATTATAGACATGTGATTCATAGAAAGATAGATACATTTAACAAAATTGCCACAACTTTCGACAAAGAATCATGAGCCCTTGTGCTTTTTAGATTAGCTTATGAGGTTTTTAGTACTTAACACTTGAACAATATCCAAGGAAATGGTGGTCAATGAAGGTAAAGCCATGGTTGTTTGGACCTATGTATCCATAGACCAAACATATTGGAAACATGAAAGTAACATCTCGTGTGATTCATTACACATAGTTCTAATATGTTTTATACATCAATATTAAAAGTTCAAGATCAAAATATTTATACAATTGTAAAGATTGATACAAAAGGACATTTCCTTTAATATCCTTGGAATGTACACTAATTATCTATAGCTAAGAATACTAGTGAACTATACTTCATATCCCTAACACTCCCATTAGTTGATTAATGTTCCATGCATCCATGTAAGAATAATGTCTTTGTTTTCTAGGCTTTGTTTCAACATGTTCTTTTTAAACTTCCTATAGAAAGTTCTAACCTTACTATGTGTTTGTAAACATTTGGAATGTTGTATGGCAATTTGTTATATGGCTTTAGCTCCCAAGTAAATTCTTGTTGTTTATAATAATGTCAATTTCTTCAACAATATTTGTAAATATTTTGTCCTCATTCTTTTGTTCTTTCAAATCTATCTTGGATATTTTTATTTTGCTATTGTGGTAGAAGAGGTTGCTTTTCATAGTTGTTCATTTTATGAACGTGAGGCCCACCATATTGCTAATTATTTTGGTGACCTTGTTATGAAGTAAGCATATGTTAAAGGTGAAATTGTGACCTTTGATCATTACCGTCCTCTAAGAGGTAAGACCAAACGAACAAGGTCAATACGTTATTACACAACTAGAAAAAAATTGCTCTCACTAGATTATTTTACTATAATTATTCAAATAAAAAATAAAAAGGCATATAAAACATAATTAGGGAGGTAAAGGTTTGTTGTCCAAGAACAAAACTATCCTCCTCTATGTGGTCTAATCCAAGGGGTAAGGGAAAGAAAATAAAGAAATGTAAGATGAAACATAATCAGAACCCAAAAGAAGTTATTTTTCATTATTCTACAGTATTTTTAACAGCCTTAGATGCTGCCTAATGGTTTTTGTAGGCCTTCAACCACTATTGTCCCTCCTCTCACACATTTACAGGTCCTTGGTTGGCTTTGCCTACTATCGGCAACACCTTGGGAGGTCCCCCTTGTGCCTCTATATTGCTTGCAACCAACTACCTTCTTTCTTAGCCCATGCCTACTGCATATAACAATACCTTTCAATCCATAGGCAGCTATTTTGCTGGTTTTTTCCTCCTTGCTTTACACCATCCAAGATTGGTTGCTACCTTCTTATGGTTGCCAATAACTTCATACTCCAAAGGCTACCAAGGGGTATGCCTCATTACTTTCTGTCCTAGAGACATGTAGAACTACTAGTTCAAATAAACATTCTATTTGTATATTATCCACTACTCTACCTTCCACACTTTATAATAGAATATAAATGTAACAAAAGATATTTGAGTCCTTCAACCTTTTTTCATTCAAATCACACACCAAATACATACATCTTTTTCCATTCTTTTCCCATTCTACCAAAGTTTCAAATGCCATTAAATTCCCCCTTGACCCCTCCTCTAATCCCCCTTTTCTATACACCACACAAGGCCCACATTGACCCCTATAAATTGGGCCCTTATTTGATCCCTCCCTAGAAATCTCTTGGATGATTGGGAGGATTACCTTGCAACCACTCACTAACCCAAACTACTAATTAATCCCACTAGTTCACGCCTTGGGTAAAGGATGGTAAGTCTACCACTAATAACTATTAATTATTAGGAGGCCTATGGAACTAACTAGCCTCGAGACTTTTACCCATTAATAACATATTTTTCCATGTGACATTGCTTTGTGACAAAGTTTTATTTATGATGTTTAGCATATATGTAGTTTGTTTTATGTGACTATTATGTTTATTAATTTTGAACTTCTTATGGCAATGACCATATGATTTCCTTTTTTGAAGTTGAAAAAGCTGAAGGCATGGAGGCAAGATTGACTCAAAAACTTGGTGAATGGGTCGTTTGGCTAAATATTAATGAGTTAATTTAGGGGCCCACACCATGAATGTTTTGATTGGAAAAAATTGTTTGTTTCTAGGTAGACGGGTATAAAAACATGTCAAGTGCATCCATACAAGATATATGTTTATTTCAAAGATGGATTTTGGTTAATATATCAACTATAATCTCTATGGTAGGAACAAAAGTTGATAGAATTTGTTTAGTTAAAAATTGGTCACAGGTGAAATGATATTGAATGTCAATATATTTGTTTCTTGAATGGAATTTAGGGTTTGTAATGAGGGCAATTACATTTTGATTATTGGAGTAAATAGTGGTTGGTGCAATTTGAAGAAACCCTAATTCATATAGTAATTTGCAAATCCAAATGGCTTCAGCAATTGTTGAAAATAAGGCCATGTATTCAAATTAAATTGTATTGGATAAAACAACTAAAATTTGTTTTTGCTAACCTAAGTCACAACACCACCTACTAACATAAAGCAAAAACTTGAAATGGACTGTCTTGTATCTTTATGATTCACCCAATCCATGTTAAAAAATTTACATAAAAGATTTATTTTATCTTGATGTTGATATTTAATTCCCATGTTCAAAATGGCTTTAATGTATCACATTGTGTGTTTTAATGTTTGCCAATGAATGACTTTTGGACTAGTTAAAATTTAAACCAAGGAATTAATTGTGTAAAAACAATCTAGTTGTGTATTTACATTGTTAGAAGTAGGGTGCCAATTGTTTGAACATAAGAAATTGATGTCATTTGTTGCTCGTTTTTTTAATTTTGGGGGGTGTTGTCCTTAGATAATTTTGTGCCGACTTCAAGGGATGTTGAATCTAAGTTACAATTAAACCTGTTGTAACATATAAATACATTTTGTAAATAACTTTCTTACATGATCATGAGCCATTTTTATCTACGATTTCATATGATGTGAAGTCCCACACACGAACTAATCTCACCTTCATAGATCATGTTGAATTCCTTCTCAAAAATTATTTTTAATTCATGTGATAACATGAATTTAAGGGTTACCACAATGCCATCATCTACATAAATGGCCAATATTATGCAATCTGCATTAGCATAAGACTTGATATAAATCTTGGGATTAGCTTTAATTCTTTTGAAGTTGATGTGAAGAAGTAAAGTATCAAGCCTTTCATACCAAGCTTGAAAAGACTATTTCAGCATGTAAATGGATTTCAACAATTTGCAAACCATGTTAGGCTGATTGGGAGGTGTTAAACCTTTCAATATTTCCATATGAATGTCTTCATGCAAGATGCCTTGACATCAAATTGATGGACTTCATAATTGTAGTGCGTTGCCAAAGCTAAAAGAATTCAAATATAATTTATTTTGATTACGAGTGAAAAATGTTTCACCATATTCAATACAAAGGAGTTGGGTGAATCCCTTGGTTAATAATTTAGCCTTATATTTGAAAATGTTGCCATCAACTTGTATTTTATTTTGAAAATCCATTTTCTTTTGACAAATTTTCGATCTTTGGGTAAAGGAAATAATATCCATGTGTGATTTTGCTTCAAGGAATCCAATTCAACTAGAATTGCTTGTTGCCAAAGATGGGCATTATGACCATCCAATGCTTGTTGGATTGAAGTAGTTTCAATCATAGTGGTTTGGTGGAGTAAAACTTTTGGGGTTTTAATTTTGTGTGGTGATTGCCCTTCAATTGTTTCTATCAATCATGATGATTTCTTACATTCTTGTTGTGGACGACTTGTATTAGGCATTTGTTGTTGTACATGATTCTGCTCTTGTGTTGTTTGATCAGTTCTCCCACATTTGAAGTGACATCAACTGGTTCTTCTTGATCATGAGTACTTAAGCTTGAAAATTCTTCAATAAGGTCTAGGTTTGTATTATTCACAATGTAGGGAAAATAATAATTTGATGTAATTTCTTGTACATATAACTCAATTGGGGAATTTGGAAAAGTGTTTTGTTGTGTTGGTGAATTTGATTGAAGTGTTGGGTTTGTCATTAGCTTCAAGAAATTGGGGTCAAAAACAAAATCTTTTTCTTGAACTTTCATACTTGATGGATAATGCATTTGTGCATCATAGATGGATGATTCATCAAATATCACATCTCGAGGAATTATGATTATTGTATTTGATTTGTCCATTAATCTATATGCTTAAAAAATTTCACTATAATGTAAGAAGATACATTCTATGGAATGAGGGTCTATTTTTTTGTTTGTTCTCTTTTGGAAGTAAGGCGAAAGTTTTGCAGCCAAAACTTTTTATGTGTTAATGTGACCTTTATTCCATACCATACTTCAAAAGGTGTTTTGTTATTTAAAGTTTTTGCTGACTTCTATTTTGTAAGTGATTAGATGTATTTAATGCTTCACCCCATATGACGTAAGAGTGAAAACACACTATAGTCCCCTTTGGAACACTTTTGGGTCTAGTATTATTGTACATATAATATAATTGTTCAAAAAAATGGTACATTTAATTTTGGGTATCAATTTTGGTTTTTGGCCTTACAACAATTATGTTTACAAAATTAATTTCCTGTAGTATTATTTTTTAAATAATAATAAACTTCATTGTTTATATTGAAATATACATGAACATATTTATAATATTCATTAGTAAAATAGGACCACAATTTTGTTTTGACTGCACTAATTTTAAGGCTTCATTAGTCATTAAAATAATCAATTTTAATGAAATAATAAAATGGCCAATCTAGTTATCCTTGTCATCTTCTATGTGAATGTGATTTATTGTCAAATTTTCAATTTACCACACATTTATTGCATTTTTGCTAGAAAAAAACTTATTTTTTGAGATGAAAGTTTTCAAATTAATCACATGGTAGCCAAACATGGTTCATATTATGTGAAATGACATGGTTCAATATACTTTCAACTTTCATAAAAATAAAAAAACATTTAAATTGTTTTTGGAGTATATTTGTGTTTTTGAATATATAGGTACATTACATTTGTTTCCACAAATATACTCCAATCTCCCACTTTATAAAATGAAATAAAATAGTTTCTTTTCTAATATCTTCCCTACGTTATATTTTAACATAATATGCAAAAATATTGTGAATTTTTTTCAAAAGTTTAAGATGGAATACACTCAAACATGCACATCCCTAGAAAGTAGTATAATGTGACACCCCAAATGGGGTCAGCATAATGTGCTTTCAACTTTAAAAAAATTAGAATGCAAAAGCATTGATAGAACAAAACTTACTATTTAGTTTTATTTTTCCTTCATTAGTACATAACATGTCTTTAAACCACTATGTGTTTCCACCCAAGTAGGAAATGACCTCGTCCAAACCACTAACCCATGGTTGTTCAATGGACCATTTCCATTTGAATGTGTGCATAATGGATTTTTAGTGGAAATTGGTGGACTTGAGTGGATGGGAGTGGTGCATGGTGGAATCATAGTGGACACTTTACTATGGGTTCCAGATCATTCATCACTTCCACTAAGAATCCACATGGGTGGAATGGGGTCTTTCCCAATCAATGTTGGGTGGAATGTCAAGTGGAATAGGGATAAATTCTATAGTAGTGCTTTCACTAACACCACTTTGTTGAAGACTATAAGGTGTAGGTAAATTGTCTTGTTATCCCATGATCTTGACCAAAAAAATAAAAATCATTAGATTTGTATTCAACTCCATTGTCCGATTGTTAAATTTGATTTTCTTACAATTTTGTTTTTTTTTGTTTTTTTTTTAAGTTGAAAATTTTCAAATGTTTTTGACTTATGTTTCAACAAATAAATTGTAATAAATCTTGATTTATCATCAATGAAAGTTATAAAATATGTACATCATGCTTGAACATGTGTTTAAAATGGACCACAAATATCACTATGGATGATTTTTAATATTTTTGTTGCCCTTGAAGTACTTTCTTTTTAAAACTTAATTTTATGTTGTTTTTCTTTAACACATGAAGGACATTGAATTAGATTCTTTTCATCAAACAATTCTACACATTTGGACATACATTGCATTTCTTTCAATCTTCTTTGATTGATATGGCCTAATTTCATATGCCATATATTTGTTTTATTCATATTTATTTTGATTCTAAAAGAGTAATTTCATTAGTCTTTTGCTTGTTAATTACACCTAGCTTATACAAATTAGTTTCAAGAATACATTGGGGTATTTCAATTCATTTATACATTTTTAGTATGCATTTACCAAGTCTAATAATGATTTTTCCTCCTGCTTAGTCAAGTTGCTTAGTTGAGAACAAGTTTTTCCGAAGGCTGGGCACATGCAATACATTACTCATTTCTTTTATTTGACCATTATTTAATTTATGGACACATCCCCTTGACCAACTATTTGGTGTGTGATGTTGTCCCCTAAGAACATTAGTTGTCCTTTTTCCCATTTATTATGTCACAAAGGACTTTTTGTCATGTGACATGTGTTGGGTTGCCCTATTATCAACATACCAAGTATTATCACTTCCATCTTCAACAACCATTTGTTGTCTTTAGTAACAATATTTAATTGCATCTTTGCTACTTTTTCAATAGCAATTCTTGTTTTGCAATTTTTACATACATGACCAAGTCTTTTGCAATGGAAGCATTTCATCCTCTCCTTAGTTTTTGGTCTAAAAGAAGTAGATATGGAGGCATTTTCTATTTCTTTCCCATTAAAATTTTGATATTACCTCTTATGTTGGAATGTCTTTTTCCAACATATAAAATTATGTGCTATTAGACATGTTGAGTTTTTTCATTAAATTTTTTTCTTGTAGTAAATAAATAATGATCGATTATAATGTAAGGTTTGGTACCATTCACATTGAAATTATAAGATTGTGAAAACTAAAAGGCATGCTTCTCATTAAGGAAATAATAGCTTCATCATTTGAAACAAGTGCACATGTGGCATTTAGTTGTTATAGAAGGGACTTGAAATTGTGTATGCATTTTGTTACATTGGGTGCAGTCACAATAACATGTACCATAACAAATGTAATGATTGCTTAGTTTTTTCATGTTTTAAAATTGTAATTTAATTTGATGTTGAAATTATTATTTTTTAATATGTTTTTATTTTTAATATATCATGGGAACAGGTGAATTGATTTCAAATTAATTCAATGAATAAGAATTTAACAAAATCACTCATTAATCATTATAATGATTGCTTTTAAGTAGTAAAAGGACTTGTAAATGGATTTCAATTTTTCTGAAAATGACATTTTTTGCCAAATTTTTAACACGAACCATAATAAAATAGTATGATTTTTTAAATTTAAAATATTTGTTCAAAAAAAAATTCAAGAATATTTCAAGAATATTTTTAAAATATTTCCTCAAAAAAAATCATAAAAGGAGTCGAAAAGAAGGCGGGTGTGGCTCATGTTATCTCGTTTGCACCCCATTATCACCTTTTGTCGCAACCCCACTTTGGGTGAAGTGGGAGGATAAAACTCCCACTCCCAAAGTTGGGGATTTGGGGTCCTCCAGGACTCCTGAATGTTTGGAGTTCGATAGCAGAGGCCAAAACACCTTGCATTGAGGTGTTTTTGGTGCCATTGGAAAGGTCTTGAAGCATAGATATTGAGAATGGCCTCACATTGGTCATTTGGACATTTGCAGCCTAGGTTATGAGCAAAAGAAGGGCCGGGAGTCAAACTGGCAATTTGACTCTTGACCATTGAAAGTCAGGAATCGACCTCTTTTCGACGTCCGAATTGAGAGTGCAACATGGCGTTGGAAAGATCTCAACGAGGGCTACAACTTTGGGTTAGACCTTGTTGTAATCAGATTCCGTAGTTGGGAGTTATGAGCTCTCAACGTCCCAAAACTCCAACTGGGACAGTTTCGGGACAATTTCGGGACTCCAACTTGGGAGTCCCGGGAAAATGTGCCATTCAGATGTAGTCCCCGTGGAGTGGCCTAGAGAATACTATATGGGGGAAGGTGGTGACTTCCCTCGAGTCCTGGCCGTGGTGAGTCTCCTGTGTCAAAGTGCATGTGGCTTGTCCCAACACCCAAGGGTGTTCACGAATGTGAACTAAATACTTTGTGGTTTGTTTTGGATGCAGATTCAAGCTTGAACCTCTAGTCCCTCTTCCTAGTCTAATCCCGGGACTTCTAGCACGCCCCTCTACCCCTCTATAGTGTTGGAAGTCGGGAGCCCCTTCCGAGTCCCAACTTTTC